>JAJJWW010017882.1:0-14948 GCA_023531295.1 Papaver armeniacum
AACATTATTGGATTAAAGTACGTGCTTGAATATTATTCACACGAGGTTGCTCTCTGACCGCTGTCGTAAGCGACACAAATATAATTACACTTTCTTACTACTCAAAATATAAATATAGCAAGGGCAAGAAAGGATCGATCCCAAGGAGAGGTCTAGGTTGTCAAATTGTTATGGTTTCCTATATAAAACACCGTGGATTTTCTGATTTTATGTAATAAAATAAAATAAAAGCAAATATAAAAGCAAAGAAACAAATAAGCAAACAAATAAGATCAAGGATAAGAAATATTGGTTAAGGATTTCGTTTTCATTCACTAACATGCTTTTCACAATAACTAGAATTGATTTTCAATCTCAACTTTTATCAAAGACCCTAGAATACCTTGATCGCAAGAATATCCCGCAAATCTCCTCATGTCATCAACAAACACATTAAAAGATGCTAATATGAATTCTACCTAAAGGAACAACCTAACGTGTAAAAGCACTAATCAAGTTTAATTCCCTAGATGCGTTAAGTTCTATGAAATCAGGCCAATCAAAGCAATTGAACGTGGAAAGCGCACTAATTCAATTTAACAAAGGTTACGATTCACATATGATCATAAGAATATATCACTACAAACTATAATCATATTATGCTACTTGTATTCAAGGAATATCACTTTTGCGTATAATAAACCCTAAACTAGCAATAGATGTGATTAGAAGTTCTACCAATTTGCAACTTGACAAAACAATCAATCAATCATAAAACAATATTTTCAGAGAATTGCAAACGATAAATATGAGACAAAACTAATATATTGAATCAAAGAATCATATTATGTGAAATCCAACTATTCCATAACCAATAAAGAACTTAGGTACTCATATTCATGGAGTTCATCACAAGAAGAAAGAGAAAAATACTTCATGGTTCTAAACCCTAGAATAAAGTAGAAGAGATAATAAAACGTAATCGATCCCCTTCAAAAAGATAGAAGTCCTCTCTTTTATATATTCCTCAATTTCCATAAAGGATACTCCTTCCAAAATTAGGTTTTGTCTTCAAGTCCATTAGTTGGAAATTCACCCGGCCCACCATGGAGAGAAACCCGTGTAGAAATTATGTCCCAAAAACGCTCGTCCGGAAAATGGGATTATGGTCGAATCCTAGGAATAGTCGCCGGAAAGTGTCTCAGCGACGCATAGGTCAAACCGGTCACCGGTCAACGGTCGAACAGTAAGTCGGCTCGGTCAACTCACTCGAAGTCAACAGGGTCAAGACTCAAACTGAGTCAGGTGAGTCAGGGTCAGGTCAGCTGGGTGACAAGGCTGAGTTAGATGGAATCAGGTTCTGCCTTGGCTGATTCAACTTAGCCAGGCCAGGCCAAGCCAAGCCATTGCACAGGCCTAAAACTGTGAAGCACCATCCTTGTGCATCATAATGCATTGCCAGCCATTCTGGCTCTTCCCTTCATCTCCACCTGCAATCACCAGTATTGCAGCTCAATTTCATTCACTTCCATTACCAAAACGGCAGCACACAACAGCCCCATCTTTGCCTAACCAGCCACATAGTAGCTCCACCTGAGTACCACCAATTGCCCCATCTGCAAGCACTCTATAGCTTCAGCCATAAGCTCAGACCACCACCAGCTACTCCACAAAATACCCTTTTCATCAATCTGGCATCAGCCAGGGCACCATCATCTCAATTCAAGCTCCTTTAACACTAGTAATTGCCACTGCAGCTCCATTACCTGCTCAAGTCACATTCCAATTCTTCCATCGGCCTCAAAACCCATATGCTCCATCATCTTGCAAGCCCTGCCACTGATTCCTGCCATTCCATTATCTTCTCTGGTTCACTTCCACTTCAACCCTGTTGAGCTTCTTCACTTGCACCTGATTACCAGCTCATTGCCTCCATTGCAGCCAACACAATCAGCAGCTGCAATTCCTGTAGCTTCTCCAGCTGAGGTCACAACCACTCAGTCCCTGCTTCAATCCACTATCAGAGCAACCCCCCTTTCATTGAGACAATGCCTTAGCCTTCACAGCTCCACCTCCATCATTGCCTCAACCTTGACTCATCTCAGAAACAACCACCATTTCCCTGCCATTACATTGTAGCTACCATCTTGGCTTCTAGCTTCACCTGCTTACAATACTCAGCTGCACCAGCACTCCTTCCCTGAAATTTCAAATTCAAAACAAAGCAAGCACATTCATCTATAACCATTCATAATCTCAGAGACCCATTCAACATCAGCTTCAAATCTGAGATCACCATTCTTCTCTGCCAAGTACAATTCTGATTCACACCCATTGTTACTCAGCAACATCATGATACAGCCCTTCAATCCTCCCTGTGTTGAATAACAGCTCAAACCCATTTTTCACTGATTCAACGGCAACAACACATTCTCGATCCGGACTTTCTCTCAACAGCATCAATTCATCTTAATTCTTGATTCCACAGCAGCATCTCACTCTTCACGACACTAACAACATCTCTGCTTCTCTGATTCGAACCTCAGATGTCACCCATCTTCATTCTCTATCAATTCAACAGAGTCAGAACCACCCCATTCTCATCTCTTTCATCGTGAATCCATCGATAACACAAATGTTCTTCAATCTCGATTAACCTCGTTCGATCTCTTGTTTCTTACCTGAAGATCCGAGCTTAAACACCCCAGCTCTTCTCGATCTGGTTCACAGAACCCATCAATTTCTCTTTGCTTGTTCAACAGCGACGATACTCTCCATCTCCCTGAGCTTTCTCTATTTCTCCCGACCTTGATTCATGGCTGCGCCTCTTCTCTCTTTCAGGTGAAATTGATTGAGAGTAAGAGATAACTCTCGATTCAAGGTAGAGATAAGAGCTGTGGAATTGATAACGAGATCCCACTACATAAGATAAGGGTCACCCCAGATTGAGTGCCCTATAACACTAGTGGTCACCCCTTAGTCACAGCTGGTTGTCTTTAGTTTCTGCCATGGTGCCTTTAGCACTTCTGTGGGTTACCCCTTAACCTTTGGTCGGCTCTGGATAATGTTTGCCATGGAAATGACAATTTTGCCCTTAATCCTCCAAGTTCTTGTTTTGCTCATAACTTCTTCATACGAACTCCGAATGACTCCGTTCTTTCGCCATTGTCTTCATCTTCGCCCTCTACACAATGAAAAGTAGAAATCTTGTATTTGAACGAGTTCCAATTGGTCTTTTTGCTCCAAATGACTCCATTGCACCTAATAAACTCAAAAGCACACATAAGATACATAATTTACAAGAAAAACTCGCAAAGAAAGCATAAATACTAGATATTAAATACGGTGTATTCTACACCTATCACTCTCCATGATGGATCCATGTTCGGTATTGGCTGTCGAACCCATAATCAAGAATATCACCATGTACATCATCTATACATTTTGGTAAACTGTTGTAAATCTTACACTTGACGCAAGGACAGCGGAATTCTTTGATACCTTCACCAAGGCTCTTTGTTGCAAATTGGATGAAAGATTGAACACCTGCAATCCATTGAGGTGAACCCTTGCGTGCAGTCATCCATTCTTTATTTGGAGTAGTTATATGATTTTGAGACATCTGCAAAACAAAGGAATTACATATATATATCAGAACCAACTTAATGGACTAATGCTTAACAACTTAACAGTCCAAAGCGATGTAAACTAATATGTCCTGTATACTTCACATAAACACTCAAGACACCAAATCAAAGATGATTTTTCAATCTCGATGCAACCAAGTTTACCACCAGTTCAAGCACGTAATTCTTAAGTGCACCTAATATACAGTTGTTCACATATACATACACGGTACTCTACTTAAGAAAGGATGGGCTCAAGAGATGAACACTTAAAGTCAAATCCACATAGAAAAGTATGAAAACAGATTAATGAAATTGTACATCACTCATTGATTACAAATACACCTACTTATTTTGACCTAATTAAACAAAACCCCAAAATTCAATATACATTATTCATGTAATAACCAACCTTCCAACTGAAAATGAAATAAATTGGGATAAACCTTAATAAATTTTAATTCAGAAAGAGGTACTTACCCTAATAAATTGGTGAGCTAGAGATCTGAGTTCTGAAATCAAATCAGAGTTGTTGAGCCTTCTTCGTACATCCTACAACAGCTTTAACTAATTAGGTCAGGACAGTACATATCGAGAATCAAAATCCTAACCGTAAACTTCGAGAATTAAAAGCCTCATCAATTTTACCTAGTACATCGTCGATTATATTTGCTCGCGATGAGAGTGTTTTCAGTAGATATCGAGAGAGAATAAGTTTATTACGAGATGAGAGAGCTTATTTCCTTTTTCTCTTTCTTTTTTGTTCTCGGATGGATAAGAGACTCATGGTGTAGTCAGATTGATAACTGACTCGAGTGGAATGTCTTTCAATCTCCTCTAAAACGAGTCGATTTCTTTTTGATTTTTTTCCCTAAAAGCTTGATTTTTTCCCGAGAAGTTCTTAATATGGGAAGATTTTTCCCCAGAGGAATTTAAATGAGACAGATTGATAAGAGAAGTTCTTATGTGCTTATGAATGATGTAATCTTCTCTTGAATGTAAAAGATTATGGTAAACTGTAGTGTTCATCTCTTGTTAATGGTTTTTGATGAAGTTAAAATTTGAATGTAAAAGATTATGGTGATGAAAAGTACCAATTTCTAGCTTTATTTCCTGATTCTCAATTAGTAATGAATTGAAGTTTCTATGCAACATGATAATTATCAAAAGACTAGATAAACAGATGCAAAATAGGTCTTGCAGAGATTGAAATTTGAAGTTCCTATAAAATACAAGTTACAAGTTAGTAACAATATTGAAACTGAAATGCTCGAAAAATCCGAAAGCTAATAAATATAAGCTACTAAATATATTTCATTAGATAAAAGCATGTCTCCAAAACATGCTGAAGCTACATATCCATATAGTAGTTGCAAGACACTTCTTTACATGTTTTGAGCCTCTTCTTCTTTACAAAAAAAGAGATGAGACTCAAAACCATACAAACTTGCAAGTTCGACTAAACCCCAAAATACTAACATCTGAAAGTTAAGCTTCCCAACCCCAAAATACTTACATCTGAAAATTAAGCTTCCCCAAAAAGTTACATATATAAACCCCGTACGCACGTAAATATATATCCGACATGTATATCTTAACCATGCATGTATACCCAAAAAGAAAAACTAGGCCAGTACGTAAATATATATCCAACATGTATATCCCAGCCATGTATACCCAAAAAAAAGTCCCCAAAAAGTCGATCCTCCACTGCAAACCTCGAACTCCAACTTCATTAAAAACCATCACCGACAATTGACAAACATAGTGTTGCGGCCATAAAATCTTCTCGCCTATGTTAAGGTCCTTAAAAGTTCCATCCCCATCAAAAAGACCCTCAGATTCTAGACAAACTTCTTCAATCTGTACCAAAAGACATTCATCATTTATTAGAGGCATAGTCTTATCTATAAGGCCCAAGGCAACACATCTCTTTCGCATATTTATCAAAATTACTCTTTGACTATTAGGTTGACAACCACCAGCATTCATTCCCTGCAGAACATAACCACATCCAATACAATAGTAAGAAATACTAGTGCACATAAGAAGATCAATGCAAACATAATGAATTTTTCAACTGCTCGCTAAGAAAGGTCATACAAAATCAAAGGTTAAACACTCAATCATGATTCAACTATTCTAACATCTAAGATTTTCTTTTCATTGTTTCTAATTCACTGTCAATTGGAACAAACATTCATTCAATCTAAAAACAACTCATGCAATTAATCACTAACTAATTATAGAATGCTACCTGAGCATTAGCATTGATGGTGCTAGCATTGCAGCTTAAACCAGCCATTAGTGTCTCAACAGTGACCTCAAGAGTACGGACACGTTCTTCCACGGCTCTAGTCTTCAGCACCTGTTGACGTAACTGCTCCCTAGGAATGGCAGAAGCACGCAATTCAGTCTTTGATACCCCACCTCCCATTCCTCGAACAAAGCCCCTACGATCAGTTCCAAGCACCTACAAAGAAGTAAACAAAACATTTAGCTAGCAATTGACAAGTTTCTTATATGCAAACTGCAATAAAAATTCAAGTTCACCCACCGTGGCGACAACATCTTCGTCCAAATTAGTTTCATTTCTATACTGCTCAGTTTCGTTCAACTCTCTTATCTTTGCCTGCAAAAGTCATCATATTATATGTAAGAGAAAAACAAGGTACAAAGAAAACTAAAAGATAAATGTATGCAAGTCAATCAAAAAACCAAGAAACAACTTACAACATATTCTCTGCATTTTATTTCATAGCAATTTGGGTCCATTAACTCAAGATGTTCTTGAGGGATTTCTTGGTAAACATGTGTTTCCAAGTATAACACAGATCTTGATACACTACCAGTTGGACTTTGTTGCTCCATCAAATACCGACGACGAGCAATGCCATCCCTTCCAAAGAGTGTGAGAGATTTCATTGCTTCCTTGATTCCCTCCCTATCTGCCTTAGTTTCTTGTCCTTGTCTGAAGCATACAAATCAACAAAGAGTTCCCAATTCTCTTTCCTCACACCTGCTGGTCTATTGTGCTTTTGCGCAGCAATAGTATCAAACTTATCACACCACAGTCTTAGTTTGTTCTTTTTGTTCTTCCATGATTTATTTGCCATTCTTAAAACCTTTCCCTTGATGATTTCAGGTATCTTGTACTCATTATTAAGGGTCCTCCAAATTTCTTCCTTAAATTCCACATGGACGATCCTCCAATCCTCATAATGTGGTGAAACAACATTCCTGCATATCACCCCAATTCTGGAAGCATATGGCTTAGAAATATCTTCTACTGGTTGTCCCAAGGAATTGAAAGGAATTTCTGGAAGTTGGTCACCTACATAAAACAAAACAAATTAGATGTCAATTAATCATATAAATTAATCTAAAAAATAAAGTTATATAATATACCATTGTTCATGCTTTCCTCGGTATCACCAGGATCATTATGCACCTGCTGAAAGGCTTCATG
The DNA here is from genome assembly GCA_023531295.1 of Papaver armeniacum. Lineage (NCBI taxonomy): Eukaryota > Viridiplantae > Streptophyta > Magnoliopsida > Ranunculales > Papaveraceae > Papaver > Papaver armeniacum. The sequence goes on from JAJJWW010017882.1 coordinate 7,075, forward strand.
CCATCCATGTTCCTCAGGTTGATTCCCAGTACCTTGGCTTGGAGAATGTTCACCATCTGATGAAGACACTTGTCGACTCCCTACACTTGGACTTCCAGCTAGGTTTGCACCATCAGTTTACGGAGAGCCTTGTGAATTGAGTAAACCCCTTGGCCAGTTAGATTCATTTGAGCTAGGAGTAGTACTTGGTGATCTAGTACTAGCAGACCTAGTACTTCCAGACCGAAATCGGCTGCTACCTCCAGCACGAGGTGTTGCCATATTTTTCTACAACAAAATCACACATTGAAATATTAACAAACTCACTTCAAACAAATTTATTACTCAAATAAGTAAAATTTGAAGAGAGCCATCACAGAGAAAGAGAACTTTAAGCAATAAACTATAAAACCTATCTAAGTGCAAACATTAAGTTGCAGCAACAATCACATGACATCCATAAAGCACAACAATGGTGTCATTAAGCATAGCAAACCATTTCATCAAAACCAGAGATTACATTGTCTGCATTAATTCACTACAACTAAAAGAATGTTCTCCCAATTAGCTGGTCATATATACATTGGGAGGAGTGTTGTTACAGATGGTAAACCAAAGGAGTACCATTCAGAATTGTTTTCAGGTGCTATTAAGAAGTACACACCTTATGACAAAGAATTTTATGTTTTATATCAATGTATCAAACATTGGCGGGGTGTATCTCTTAGGTAAAGAAGTAGTGGTACATTCAGATCACAAACCGTTGGAGTATCTACATGCATAGACGAAACTACAACAAGTCCGACACATGAAGTGGATGTCTTACTTGATGACTTTCAATATTCTCATTAGGTACAAGAAGGGAGTAACAAACAAGTTGGCAGATATGTTATCTCGGCCTCCGATTCGAGCATTAATGGTGGCCATGAGAATTCAGCCAATTGTCCCTCAAGAGTATGCAGAGTAATACACATCCGGCAAAGACTTGAAGAAGGTGCTAGAAGGTGTAAAGAGTGGTTTGAAAAGCGAGTATGAACTCCGAGATGGATTGTTATACAAAGGTCAGTTACTTTGCATACCAGAAGATGGAGATCGTTTACAGTGGTTGAGAGAGGCACACACTTCTCGAGTTGCTGGGCACTTTGGGATGAATAAAACTCTACTTAACCTCGGCGTTATATCTTTTGGCCGAAGATGCAAGATGATGTGGCTAAGTTAGTTAGAGGGTGTAAGTTGTGCAGCACATCTAAACCTTCCAACAGTAAAATGTGGGTTATATCTACCATTACCAGCACCATCAAGGCCTTGGGAGAGTATTTCTATGGATTTTCTTGGTGGTTTCAAGACCAAGTCTGGTCATGATTACTTGTTCGTTGTGGTCGACCGATTCAGCAAGATGATTACATTAATTTCATGTACAAAGACGGTAACGGGAGCCGATGAAGCAAAGCTCTTCTTTGAGCACGTGTGGAAGCATTTTGGTTTACCTACTTCGATTATTTCTGACAGGGATAGTCGATTCCTTAGTCACTTTTGGGATTCTTTATGGAAGATGATGGACACTAGGTTGAAGAAGAGTACAACTTTTTCATCCACAAATGACGGACAAACAGAAGTGGTCAATAGGACTATGGTTCACATGTTAAGGGGATATAATTCTAAGCATCCTAAAACTTGGGATGAGAGTTTACCGTATCTACAGTTTGCTTTCAATAGAGCAGTTCACAGTTCTTCGGGGAAATCTCCTTTCGAGACGTGTTATGGTTACTTACCACCTAGTCCTTTCGATCTAGTATTTTCTGGTGACACCTCAATGGGGGGAAAGGAAGGAAGTGAACGTCAAAAGGCACAAAAGTTCTTGGAGAAGATATCTCAGATTCATGCGACTGTTGAAGCGCAACTAAAGAAGTCACAAGCCAAATACAAGGCAAAGCATGACAAGCATCTTGTACCTTGTAATTTCGGTGTTGGTGACTTGGTATGGCTAAAATTAGGTAAGGAACGACTGAATGGGGAAGGTAAGAAGTTGAAACCATTGAGGTATGGACCATTTCGTATTCTTGATCAAATTGGTGACAATGCCTTTCGCCAGATCTGCCACCTTATCTAGGGATGTACTCAGTAATAAATGCCGAATACTTGAAGTTGTTTGAACCACCATTACTTGATGATGACGGCGACGACACTATGATCTTACCACGAGTAGAAGACTTATGGTTTGATAGAGAGGAACCACTCAAAGAAGACCGCATATTAGAGCGAAGAGTGACTAAAACACGACAAGGAGAGAAAGAAGCTTTTCTAATTGGATGTAAAGGTCAAGTTCCTATCAAGGCTAAGTGGTTTAACAAGGAAAAAGGGACTCTCGAGTTCCCTAACCTTCATTTTTAACTCTCACCGGAGTTCAAGTTCTTAAAAGGGGGACCCATGATACAAGTGTATCCGTACTCCTTTAGGGAACTTAGTTAACCTCAAGCTAAGTTGAGGGAAGAAACCTATTCTAGGCATGAATACATGTTTAGGCAGAATTCCTAGTTAGGGAAGAGTTTTGTTTTAGGCAATACTCTTAGTTTAGGAAATAGATTCCTAATAGAAGTCCTTGGTCAGCTGAGTACGATGAAGGCTATAAATAGAGGGCTTTGGCTAATAGCTGAGGACATATACTAGGCACAGAAAATCTAGAGAAAGCTTATGACAATACTTGTGCAAGCTTAGCAAACAGTTTAAGGTTAATCCACTGTTTAGAGAAGATTGTGAGCGTAAACAAGAGAGAATTGTAATCGTTTTCTTGTTCATAATCTAAGAGAAGATATTTTCTTCGAATTACTACTTGTGTTCTGTTTTCTAAGTTTCTCGTCTATTATTATTCTGAATTCCGCCTTTATAGTAATAGTTACCAAGGTACACAGATCAATACGTATCATTGATTGTCAAATTTGTCGTAAAAAGGCACATTATGCTAGAAGAGATGTTATTTTAGATATCATCCTCCAACTTTTGTTAATTCTCAAATAAATAAAGCACAACATGGTTCTTCTCAACAAGCTTTCACTACTTTAAATGAGGAGAGTCCTTATTCTGATCCTTCTATATCAAATGCTTCTCACTAGATATCTGATTCTGGAGCAACTGCACGTATGACTGAAGATGAGACTTTACTACAACATAATTCAAACTATAAAGGAAAGGATCATGTTCAAGTTGGAAATGGTAAGGCACTTACTATTGATTCAGTAGGTACTTCAAATATTGTTACATCTGCAAATAGTTTTAGATTGAATACAGTTTTGGTAGTGCCTGCTATGAAGCATAATTTACTGTCAGTAGCAAGATTTACTAGAGATAATTCTTGTTATTTCAAGTTTTATCCATATGGCTATGAAATTAGAGATTTGCGTATTGATGCTTTGCTTGCACATGAAAAATTAGTCAATAATTTGTATCCTATTCTTAACATGACTTATTGTCATTGTTCTTTTTCTGCAACTTTGTTTGCATCTTCAAATACTTGGCATGATAGATTAGGTCATCCATCTACTCTGATTTTAAAGAAACTTCATTCTGATAATAAAATTGTTTTAAGCACTACTATTCCTTCAGCTTTGTGTCAACCTTGCCAGCTTGCCAAAAGCAAAAATCTACCTTTTCACTTGTCTTCCTCACATGAACAAAAACCTTTAGCTTTGATACATTGTGATGTTTGGGGACCTACCATTTCTTCTCTTCATGGTTATAGATATTATATTCTTTTTGTTGATGATTTTAGTAGGTTTCATTGGATTTATCCAATGGAACTGAAATCGGATGCTGCACAGTGTTTTCAACATTTCAAAACTCATACAGAAAATTTATTTTCCACCAAAATTTTATGTTTTCAAGTTGATGGTGCAGCAGAACTTGTTAAAGGATCTTTTCATGCTTTGTTACAATCTAGTGGCATTAATGTCAGAATTTCTTGTCCAAAAATACCTGAGCAAAATGGACTTGCTGAACCAAAACATAGGCATATCACAGAAATGGGAAATACCTTGTTGTTTAATTCTTCTTATCCCAAAAAATTTTGGTATGATGCTTTCTTAACTGCCACTTATCTTATAAACAGAACTCCAACTAAAATTTTAAATTTTAAATCTCCTTTTGAGGTTCTTTTTGGTCATTCTTTTTTAAAAGTGTTTGGCACTGTTTGTTATCCTCATCTTGCTCACTCAAGAGCAGATAAGCTTTCTCCAAAATCAGTTAAATGTGTTTTCATTGGTTATAGTACTCTTCACAAAGGATACAAATTTTATAATCATGTTCTTAAAAATATTTATATTTCAAGACATGTTGTCTTTTCTGAATCTAAATTTTATTATGCATCTAAAAATACTTCTTCTCCTTCATCCTCATCTTTAGTGAATGATTTAAATTCTTCCGTTCCTCATGAAGTTCTTCCTTCTACCACAATGGTCACTAGGTCTCAAAAAGGTATTTCTAAACCTAAAGTTTTTCCTGATCATGTTTCACATCTTTCAGTTAAACATCCTATATCTTCTAAATATACAACATTGTTGACTACTTTAACCGAGCCTAAGTCATTTAAGACAGCAGTACAAAATCCTAAGTGGCAAGTTTCAATGAAGGAAGAGTATATAGCTTTAATGGATAATGATACTTGGGAGTATGTTGCTCCTGAGCCACATATGAATATCTTAGGATCAAAATGGGTGTATAGGATCAAACAAAAATCTGATGGTTCTATTGATAGATTGAAATCTAGGCTGGTTGCTAAGGGTTATGCACAACAAGATGGAATTGACTTCAATGAGACATTTAGTCCATTTGTCAAGTCTCCAACTATTAGAGTGGTTCTATGTTTAGCAATTACATATAACTGGCAAGTGAAATAATTAAATGTAATCAATGCTTTTTTGCATGGCTACTTGGATGAGGATGTTTATATGACACAGCCCACAAGGTTTTCTTAATCCAGTTATCCTTCAAATTATGTATTTTATCTTAAAAAGAGCTTGTATGGATTGAAACAAGCTCTCGAGCATGGTTTCATAGGTTCAACTCATTTCTTATTACTTTTGGGTTCAAGAAGTCTATCTCAAATAATTCTATGTTTGTGTATTCTTCTTCAGATGATATTCTCATTTTACTTCTTTATGTTGATGGTATCTTTTTAACTGGTAGTTCTTCTAAGATGATTGATGATCTTATTACTTCATTGAAGAATGAGTTTGCTATGAAGGAGTTATGAGATTTGGCCTTTTTCCTTGGTATTGAAGCAATTAGAAATAGTGATTATATTGTCTTAACTCAAAAGAAATACACTTTGGAGTTGTTAGCTAAGGCAAATTTGTTGGAGTCCAAGCCATGTGATACACTTAGCAGTTAAGTCTGCCCAGACTTTCTAGTCATGATGGAGTTAAATTGAATGATCCAATTGTGTATAGAACTCTTGTAGGAGGCTTACAGTATCTTACAATTACAAGACCTGACATATGTTTTGCAGTGAATTATGTTTCTCAATTCATGCATTCTCCTTCTGATTTGCATTTACAATTGGTTAAGAGAATTTGAGATATTTAAAGGGCACAGTTGATAAGGGTCTTACATTAAGAAAGGGTGATGTTTCTAGCTTAAAAGCTTATACTGATTCTGATTGGGCTGGATGCCCTGATACAAGAAGATCAAAATTTGGTTATGCAGTGTTTCTCGGTTCAAATTTGGTGTTCTGGTCTTCTAAAAAGCAACCCACAGTGTCTAAGTCTTCTGCAGAAGCTGAGTAAAAATGTCTTTCTGTTGCAGCTGCTGAGTTACAATGGTTTACATATTTATTAGCAGATTTGAAGATTATTATTCAGTCAGTTTTGTTGTTGTGTGATAATAATAGTGCAATTTCTTTGGCAACTAATCTTGTTTTTCATGCCAGGACAAAGCACATAGAAATTCATATCACACAGTTAGAGAACTTGTTGAAGAAGAATTTTTAAAGCTACAACATATTTCTTCAGAGGATCAGCTGGCTGACATTTTCACAAAAGGATTATGCTTTCCTACATTCTCCAGGCTTTTGCATAAACTTTTGGATTCTCATGCAGACACAGATTCTTCTACTTCACCTGCTTCCTCTGTTACAATATCAAAAATAAACTCTTGAGTTGTTTGTTTTTCTCTTTGTATTTCTTGTTTTTCTTTTCTCAATTTGATTCGTTTTTCACAAGATCATATTGAAGGGGAGTATTAGGTATATGTGAGTGTGTCAGATAAGTGTGTGTCAACTCAATAAGTCAATGATTGACTTGACTTATGCTGATTTAATAAAGATTTAAATACTCTGTAATAACAACTCATTAATCTGTCTGAAAATACTTTCTTTCAATAATATCAAGAATATTGGTTTCTTAGGTTCTCCTGTATCAAATTTAGTATTTAGTATTTTTTTTTTTTTAATGATTTTGAGTTGATTGATTGAATGGTTAACGGAGAAATTCTTAAACACAAACAATGGTTAATAGTTGATTAATTTTAGGGTCTTGAGTTGTTGAATGGATGGTTAGTTTTTCTGATCTTTAGATGATTGATTTTACTCTTTTTCTGACTTCGATTTTGAGTTCGATGGAGAAACAGAAATGGTGATTTTAATGGAGTGGCAAACTGTGTAAATAACTTTACTAACTGAAATTAACTCTAACTAAAGCTTGACAACCGTTTGACTAACGAGTCTACGACCCAAAGCTATCAACGGACAAATTTAGGACCCAAACACTAAATAGTAATGAAACCTACGACCCAAACACTCAAGCATATGGGAGTGGTGAATTCTACAACCTGTATGTAATAGTTGCACATGTATATGAACAAAAGATCCCGATTTGCATGACATGGAAGGTATTCATTTTGTCACTTCAATTTCGAGATGCACAACCAGCACTTGAGTGTAAAGACTACCAGACTTGCACATCACTTTTGAAAGTTTCCCCTTAGTCCAGTTCATGGAACGAATCAACTTACATTGATCATAGTGTTGACTGGAGAGACTCTGGAGTAATATGTTCACAATGTCGAAAAAGAAAAGAAAAAATCTCGCTACTAAGCCAAATTTGATTATAATGATAAACAAAAGCGGTCCATAAAGAATGCATTTGGCTAGAAAACGGGTTCTTCACAAATCCCTTAAGTAGATTTCCATCGAAAGAGAGGCTAGAAAATGTAATGCATAAAAACCAGACATTTACAACCACTCGCGATCTGTCGTAAAAGGACCTGATATCGAAGAAACGGATAGTTATAAATGCAATTGGAAAAATGATCAAATATTGATAGCATATATGATGGGAAATTGCGTACATTCACTAATTCGCATTTCAACATCCAACAAGAACAGTTCATTGCGATAAGCAAAATGCAAAAACCTAAAGCATTCGACACTACAATTTAATAAGAAGCATGTATCATAATATCAAACTAAAATTTATAAAATTAAACAAGCAGCCAAAATAAATGGTTGCAACTTAGAATAGTCTAGCTACTAACATTCTTGATAGCATTCCGAACACATCACTTAAACTTCTACACGATTATCATTACCAACAAACCCTTGCATCTCCAAAACGCTTTCATTCAGAACTCCACTGTCAATCACTTGATTTTGGTAGTACATGAGGTTTTGAGCAGCTAACACCAAGAAGTTCACCACTGCCAGTGCCATGATAAACAAGGAACAGATAAATACCCTTACTTTCATGTTCATATCTTGACTCATAACCCAGTTTCCAAGAGAAAGAACTTCAATAACAACACAAAAGTAGAAAAATACAAGGAAACTTATAATGACTTTTTCTCCTGCAAGAGTTGTTTACTCTTGTTTATGGCTCCTGAACCGTATGTGTTTGGTTCAACAACTG
>JAJJWW010017884.1:0-15617 GCA_023531295.1 Papaver armeniacum
TGGGTAAATTATTTGTAGCCCATTTATTTTTTTATATATGAAAAACCCACCAATAAGATGGTAGATATGTTCAGGGGGTTAGTCGTGGGAGAGTTCGAGGGATTTTAATGTATTTAAATCCCTAGGGATTTAGAGGGAGTGTATGAGAGTCTAGACAATTTGGGAGTTTAACTAGCTCAAAAATCTCATTTTGAGAGATTTGATCCAAGCACAAAAGCATCATGAAACTCCTCAAACTCCCCAAATTATAAACTCCCTATAACTCTGGTGTTTTATGACTAGCAAGGGAGTTTAAGAGATTCTAATCAAATCTCTCACTAACGGGGAGTTTAAGGGATTTTGAGGTAGTTTTAGAAACTCTAGAAATCTCTCACCCACTAACGAGAGATTTTAAAGACGACAAACTCCCTCACGACTAACAGAGTTGCCAACTCTATTGAAATACTGCCGAAATCTCCCACGACCAACACCTGGTAGAGCAGAAGTAGTTAGTTATAGTATTAGCAAATTTACATACATAACCTTTATCAAATTTTGGAAAATAATATCGGATGATTTAAAAACAAAAAAAAACATGAAAAGTCAACAAAACATAAAATTAAAAACCATCCCTAAATTAATCCCAAAAATATCTCCATGTTGTAGGGCTTTAGCCAACGGATGTACGACCCAATATATATAGTAGCTATGGTTCTAGTCCTATTGTATATAAAGGACTATCTATGTAACACACTGGGGCTAATGAATAAAATATATTTCTCTATGTGCATCTTTATCTTTCCCCTATTATCTACTATATTACGTTGCAATACGTTATACGGCCAAGATCTTTATCTGAGAGCAAGTTTATTATTTATTTTTTTGTTTTGATCGCTCCAAACCTGGCAAATACAGTTTCGCAAAACATCAATGGATTTGTGCATCTGTTGTTGGATAAAAGAAAAAAAAAAGTTAAAGGTATGGGTACAAACTTCAAAAACAAATGTTTCTGCCATGATTGTTTTCCTTCCATGTACATCACATACATGTGTATATCCATGTAACGATGGTTCTTTTACTTAATTGATGATTGTGTGCTTATGAATCTATGATCATATTCATATTTATTTTTGGATGTGCGATGGATTTGATGATTGCTATGCTCTTTTATTAAATCCATGATGATGATTGATGGGTTCATTTGATTGTGTTGTCTTAGTGTATGTACTGATTTGTGGGAGGGAAAATCTATCCGCGTGAATGCTGTGAAAAAAAAAAACTAAAAAATCGTTTGTTCATGATGATGTTTGTCGCATGAATCTTTGAAGATGGTGATAAGAATTTAGGACCCAATCAACTATGTCTACCCGTCCGATCCGGTGGACCGGTTCGAATCTGTCCTATCCGTCCCCTATCTGTTCGGTGGTTCTGCTTATCCCATTTATCTGTTCCGTTCAGTTCAGTTACAGTGCCCTGTCTATTCAGTTCGGCTTCCGATTTACGTCGATTCCGTTAGGATCCATTAGGATTGTCTGTCCGTCTCGGTATCTTTGTCCGTCCGCTCCGGCTTGTCGTTTAATTAGGATCAGTCCTCATTTAAAACTCAGCTCGGCTCGGTTGTTATCTTTGTCTCCGTTCTAAGTTAGGTTGTGTATGTAAAGTGGGCAGTGCTTAAGGTTAAGGTATGTAACCAAAATTGAATATTTGTTGGGCTTATTTATTTTTATATTTTTAGAAAATGGGTAGTCCTTTTTATCTTTGTCTTAAGATAAGTCCATACCATATAAGCGATCAACTTAAATTATAATTGTTGATCTCGATCATTAAAATTTTGATCTTAAAGTTATTTTGTTCTCTAGAATATGATATTGGATATAGTTGAATGGTGTATTTTGTTTAATTGGTTGTATCAACTCCAATTCCAATGTATTCATTTGGGGCTTAGAAGTACTTGAGCACCACTATTGGATACTTGATATTTTCCAAATTTTTGAATGTTTCATGGAATGTATCCACTTACTCGACTATTAATCTGTCAATAGTTTCAAAACATACGTTCATTCAAATAAAATCACATGTATTCCAATTTTTGTGGAAGAACTCACAAAAGATGATATGAGTCATAAAATTTTCATTTCTCTACTTCATCCATATTACTAACGAACCGGTATATGTTGAAGTATGACAACAGCGAATTATCTTTAGTAATATATTCAACCTAAAGTAAGTGGTTGACATGTGTAGTAAGATTCTCTTGGCCTATTGAGATAAAGAAATTTTCAAATTAAGCTAAATGTAGCAAAATTGAAAATGGAAAGAACCCCAAGTAATGAGGTTAGGCGTATCGACTCATATAAAGCATGTGAAAAGGGACAAATATATCATGAAAAAAAAAAAAAATTATTCATTTTTTTTCCCGCGATAATGACACCAAAGTATTGGTATCAATTGAACATGAGATCGGCTAAAATGTAACTCTAGCTCTCATCATAAATAAAAAGAGTTGGAAATGCACTGGTCATAGGTGTTGGTATATACAATATAATGTGTATGTGTATCATAGTAACAACCAATTTTCACATCAACTTTAATGGCAACAAGAACTTTGCATGGCCAATTGACTATCTTATCGGCGCTGACATTGCTCATTTTTTTCAAGATAGAACAAAGGCGTCGCAAAATCTCTAGATGTACCAAGAGATAATCACACCTTGTTAAATTCCCAAGTAACCGTGCAAATGGATATTATGTGGAACATCAAAATGATGAGAATGTAATTGATTGCATCTTTTATAGTCACTAAAGTATTTGGAAGGAAACATACTTTAGAGACTAATGAGTCAATTTAGTGAAATGTAAATCACTATAGTATTAATTTGGATTATTGAATCCATATTGATTCCAACGATGAAATGTTGGAAATTGACTCACACAGGCTTTGGGCATAACCATAAAGCAACTTTGGTTGTGACACGATGATCGTTTTGAAAGGACTCATGCGAACATCACTTTATTTGAGTGAACAAAAATGGGAACAATATTGACAGAATGCGAAGTAATGACATATCTCTCAATAAGTGTTTTCTAAAGTACTAGATGCACAACCCCTCCTCCGTTACATTATGCTTTTAAGTAAGAGAGCATATCACTCATTTTTACAAAGTCTTCATTAAAATAGGATCGAGGCCATCCTAAGATGCAAATGGTAAAAAAAAAAAAAAAATTTCCATATTACAAAGAAAACAAGGTGAAATTTAGAAAAATATTCATGCAGAATGCGGACCATTAAAGTAGTGATGGATCTAGTGAATGTTTTGACATTTTGGACTAGTTATAGTTCCAAAGAAATTTACGTTTAAAAATTCCTAGCACATATTACACAATAAAAAAGTGCTAAAGGCTCACCACCCTTATTAATGCTAGAGAATTTACATCAAAAAGACTTGATGAATATTGCATGTTTAATAGGATCAATATAGAGCATCTTATGCCCAATGGTCTGTAAAGGCTACCATCAAAGGTTACGAGATAGTGCCTAAGAAATGGGTTATGCGTACCAACCTATCTTTTATTGCTTTGAGGATATGCAATATTACACGCATCTTACTTAATTCGTTTTAGAACCCAATATTAGTCAACCTTTTTACGTACCCCAGTTGGTGCTAGATTTAAGCGACATTGTGTTCTTACGCATTTTTGGTTGCACTATATATGTGCCATTCCGCTCACGTCGTATTATGATGGGTCTTCAAAACTATTAAGTAGTTATGTTGAAATGAGTTCCCAACAATTATCCGCATTTAAAACTTTTAGGGAGATCTCTTATCGCTAGATTTCGGGTTATCACTTTAATGAGGCAGGTCTTCCCATCGTTAGGGGAGATAAGAAAAAGTATTTTCTAAGGGAAGAGCAGGAATTGTCGTGGTGTGTTTGCACATGTCTCATATTGATTCTTATACTCCACAAATGTAAATGTGAAGTGATAAAGAATATTCGATTTTAGAATGCTGCTTGATGTTGCTAAAGTGATGATGAGATCACACATACCAGCTGCAAACCTACACTGCAAAGTTACAAATCCTCAATACGGGATATACACCATAAACTAAGGTGTTGCAACTACACTCGGTGGAAGTGTGGTTGAGGTGGTAGCTCCATAAAGGAAGTTGGAGATACCATTTTGTTCGATCAATCCTCACCTAGAAAGGAAGTAGGTGAGTAAGGCACAACTTATTTATATCATCGAAATCACCTCATAATATTGTCTTTGAATATGTCCATGAATCAAATGGGAGGGCTCCGAAGTTTTAAATGATTCTAGAGAACAATGAAATCTGACAGATTATGAGAATGCACATGAGTCAATGGAAGGATCATGTGTGCCCGGTGATGATATAATCCATAATTAGTTGCTCCAGTAGAGGCACAATGAGATCGAACCATGCTTTATTTTGATTAATTTCAAATAAATAGCATATTTGGCCTCTTTGATCTAGGTAGAACTTAGTTCTTTGACAAATATCACGGGTATTTGGTGTGGTAGTGCTAACCAACCTAGTGTAAAGCACTGTGGGACATATGGTTATTTGTCGCAAAGTGTAGTGAGAAGAATGAGGTCTTAAAGTATAAAAAATCACCTTGTGTTGAGGTATCTCACAAACCCCTGGATGCTTACTCTTTTGAACATCTTAATGTTGATTAATTAGTTTGCTTAGTAGTTTCAAAAGAACTAGAGACATAGTAGATGTGGTTATATCTCACGGGATTTAGGCTCAAAGATATTTTCAAAAGTGCATGATGGCCTTTTCTTCCCAAGTCGAATGACTCTAAACCACCCAGTGTGTTTGCGATTCTTTGGAACACTCACTTATTGATTTAAAAATCATGCGGATGTAGTATACAAGTCTAAGTGACTATTTGATTGGGAAGGGATAAACAAGTAAGGTTTTGTGCCATGCATATTAAATAAGTTCATGATTAATTATAGCTATTTATGTCGACGATATGGACATGATAAGTACTCTTAATGGAATAAGAGATCTTACAAGCTATTTAAAATCTAGAATTTGAGATAAAAATCAGGAAAGCTCGATCGAATCTTTGAGCTTGTGGTATATTACCCCACCCGGTTTGCATTTGTCTAAAGTTGTCGGGCAATTTAACAAAAGACATGCATCGATAGCACTCCCATGATTAGTCGAGGTTCAAATGTAAGTATATGACCATTTCGTCTAAAGGAAGATGGCAGAACATGTGTTGGGAGATGAAATTCCCTTATCTAAGTACAATAGACGCATTGTTGTACTTAGTATAATAATGTACTCGACTAAATTTTACATCCTCGAGGGAACTTGTTAGCTAGATATAGCTCAGCGTATGACGTCATTGGAATGGTATAGTGAATGTAATCATGTACTTAAAAGTAACCATTGACGTAAAATTGTTTTATCCTTAAAGACATAAAAAGGAATGCTAATGAAAGTGCAATCCAAAAGTTGTTGATTTTGAAGGAATAATAATCTCTTCTCAAATGAAAGTAATCGGGAGATACGGTAGGCTATTTTCGAGGTCATTACAGGTATTCAATTTCGAAAAGCACATGACTAAAGTAGCAGGTCTAGAACAACTCGAAAGTAATCGGGGGGGGAGACTTGGAGCATCGGGGGAGGATCCAAGGATATGATGTCGACATATTTTACTTGAAATTGAAGATGTTTTGTACTCTTTTTCCCTTGATCGAGAATATTTTTTCCCAAGGGTTTGTTACTCGACAAGGTTTTTAGCGAGACAACACTAAAAGCATCAAGTATGTTGAACGTTGAAGACATAAAGATCGCGTGGATATTACAGAAAATATCTGAATCAAAGAAATAAAATGCGATAATCTGTTAAAACGTAACTTCCAAAATCAACAACATGGTCTTATAAACATTCAAGTCACAAAAGTAAAGTGTGATAAACTCTTTTTGAAGCGCCTTAGACTAATGAAAATTGTATCGACATCGGGGGAGGAATTTAATGGTGTGTTGAACTATTTTCCTTCAAGAGGTTACTTTTCCCATGGTTTGTTACTCGGCAAGGTTTTTAATGAGACAACAAACACCGGGAATGTGATTTTTTCCAAACTAAGGCTATTATCTTTCCCAAGAGGATTTTCTGCCTTAAGAGTTGTGAAACAACTAGACTTCAGCGGAGCAAAGTGATCGCGCAGGATCACCTTTACTTGCATCTGTCACGTTGTGCTCTTTTCCCTTCGTCAAGGTTTTATCCCATTGGGTTTTCCTTATCAAGGTTTTAATGAGGCAACGTATACACATCCAACTAGGTTCTAAGTTTAATTAATAATGTACTCTTTTTCTTTAGCTCAGGTTTTGTCCCTCTGGGTTTTTCCTGGCGAAGTTTTAACGAGGAAATTAACTTAGACTAGTCGATCCTTGAAGTTCGTATTTCATGTGATGAACTACATGTAAAGTACGAGATAACATGAGAAATACTACATGTGAAATTGTACAAGGTTTTGTCCCTCTTGGGTTTTCCTTGTCAAAGTTTTAATGGGCAATTGATTAGACACTGAAGTCATCAGGAGAGAACTACATTTGAAGACCTACATTCAAAGCCTTTGTATGTGAAGCACTATGTATAAAGTTCTGTTGGACCGTACAAGGGGGTGTTGTAGGGCTTTAGCCCACGGATGTGCAACCCAATATAGTAGCTAGGGTTCTAGTCCTATTGTATATAAAGGACTATCTATGTAACACACTGGGGCTAATGAATAAAATATATTTATCTATGTGCCTCTTTATCTTTCCACTATTATCTACTGCATTACGTTGCAATATCCCATAAATTCTAGTTTCCCGTTCTAAAATATCTAGTCAAATTTAAATTTAGAAAGTGAAATTAAATTTTTTTTTTCTTCTGCAGTGGAATAACTACATGAAGTCATTCCCTGAAAAAGAAGTCATTCCCTTAAGAGCAAACTGCAATCATACGACTAAAACCAAAGACCAAAAACTAAAAAAAAAAAAAAACAAAAAAATATTGGTTTACTAGTCTTTGCGGCAGCTACGGGGCGGACTAAAAACCAAAAAAATTTCGCCAGCGCAACTTTAAAGTTGCGCCCCATTTTTAACTCGGGCGTAGGCTGAGATTACGCCCCACCATGGCGCAATATAAACTTCCGCCCCACCATCGGAGCAACTATAAATTACGCCGTTCAAACACAACTTTAAGTACGCTGAGCTAAAACCAAACTATAGACCAAATGTGGTTTGGTTTTTGGTTTTAGTCTGGTCTTTGATCTTTACTACTTCTCCACTGAGTCTGGTTTTGGACCAAAATTTTAGTTTTGGTCTCCCGCTGTGGATGCTCTAAAAAAGACTTCTTCCCTAAAAAAGCTCAAATTATCATCCCAGTATAAATTCCAATTATCACCTCTAAAATAACTCAAATTATCACCCTAAAATAAATGCAATTATCCCCGTATGAAACCGGGGAGAATTACATTTTTCACAAATTGGTATAAAAAATAATTCCAATTATCACAAAAATTAGAGAAGTTCCACCGGTAAACTCAAGTTTTCACTCGTGGAATGGAGCAATATTTTAATTTTCACCGTTTACAAAATTCCAATGAAAAAACTCGGTTAATAGCCCCTATGTGATCAATGAAAACCATAATCATCACCAATTTACATTCAAGATAATCATAAGATATAAAACAAAAAGTAGTTTCATATTCAAAAAAATCATAGATATCAAATGAAAAAGTAAAATTAGGAAAACATGTGAAAAATGGTATAACGGTGATTGGTGAAATCAAATAAGAAAACTACTCACAACACCACTAACTACTTGAATAGTTGAAACGGATATTGCTGACAATAGGTCTGTTGGATTATTGCAAAAGATCATTAATTTTGTATATGTTCAAGTCAAAATGAAATTAATGAAGACTAGAATTTGTTTTTTTTTTTTTTTTTCGAAAAAGAGGTGAAACCTCACTTACATTGATAATAATCTTCCGATTCAAAATCGGGAAATGTTACATGACTCCATAAGTTTTCCAAGGATTACGGGAATTTCAAGCAAGCAACAAGCAAACCAAACAATAAACGATTACAAAACCATTTCGATGCGAGTGTCTTAACCATTCTAGACCAATTTTGACAAGTAGAGAACAAGTTTAAGTGGCCCAGCTGGTTTGGATTAAAAGTAACTCATCCAAACCATATAGCAATCCTACAGTTAGTAGAGATCTTTAGGATCCAGATCAACCACTCCATCAAGGGTTTTCTAAAGCATGGTAAAATAAATGACCTAGGTATACAAAGATCAAAGATCTACCCAATAGTCAAGTTTTTTCAAAATGTTGAGTAACATTTGTAACTGGGTCGGTCATAGGAGAACAAAAGCGGGTCTGGAAGTTCTTTGGTGTCTTAGAACTGTATCATTGCTAATAACTCATGAGAGTAAATTCTTTGTAATGCTAAACCCTAAAGCAGAAAGCCAAACCCTATAGACTATAATATCTAAGAAAATCTAGATGAAGTTAATCTTCTTAAGACATCAAAATCAAATAAACCTAAAACATTACAAAAAACGAGAAACCCAATCGGCACCAAAATCGGAAAAATTCAGTATTCTTTGATTCATCGGATCAGGATAAAGAACCAAAGTTGATGTTGTTTTGCTAGGATTTGATTGTAGATCGGAGTTGATGGTGACAACATACTCCAGTCTCTCACACTAATCATACCTCGAAAGACCCTCGAGATCTAGCAGGCTTAAGAACAATCGGGAAAAAAAAGCATTAGAATTTTTATTTTTATTTTTTATAAGCCCTGGCTAACAAGAAGAAAAAGAAGGGGAAAAGATCCAGTGTTGATTGATCTTTCGGATCGACCCAAAAGGGCCGTCTGAGAAGAAGATTGATTTTGGAAGTTTTCGTTGCTGCGGTTTTTCTTTCTATCTACCTTTGGGAACTTTACTTTACTTTACTTTTGGGAAGTTTTCCTAGAATTTGTTTCTTATCCTTCAGAAATTCCCCCTGTTCTATCTCTATTCTTTTCTTTCTTCCCTGTCTTTGGCGGATCATAAAAATTTTAATTGAAAATGTTAGAGCTTGGGCATATTTGTTAAGCATTTAATGTTTGAAGGTACTGAATAAAGGAGGAAAATGTTACCACCGGAGTTTATGAAGATATAATAATATAATAACCATAATTTCCTCCCATTAAAAACGCCCATGACTACTTAGTTTGACCGGTTATAAGTGAAATTATTTGTATTATTATTTTGTTAATTACAAACGTTAATTTAGTCTTACACAATATATGGAAACCCTAATTCAATCTTAAACTATTAATCTTGACCGTATATCTTATAATTTGGGCTACAGATATATACTATTTTAATGATGGGTTCCTTGAGGAGAGAGGAACCAAATTTGGTTCCTCGGAAATTTCCACGAATTTTATTTATTTACTTTTTTTTTTGTGCCCGGTTGGTTTCCGCTTATACATCCGACTCATGCTTATACTTCCGACTCAGAATTATTTGAATTAAGTAACATTTTGTACTTGACTTGTTGAGCATATATCTAATCAGATCTAAAAGAAAAATAATAGCTTTGTTATTTAATAATTTTTTAATCAGAGATTTAAGCAAGTTCGATTTTAGACGAGTCCAAAAAAAAAAAAAAAACTTGTAAGCCAGCGACGATGATACCCTACCAGTCATTTATTTTAAGATGAACTGCACAAGTAAACAAAAACCATGATCTAAGAGAACGGGGTAGGCTCCCCCTGTGTAAGAAGCAAAAAGTTCAGTAAAAATCTGCTCGACTGACATCATTTATATTACAAGTCCTTGCTCTCTTGCCCAAAAATCAAGTCACCAGCATCTCTATGCTTATAATATGAGTAAACAAAAAGACTACGGGAAAATGGATGTGCCAAGTGCCAAGTGCCAACCAAACTACTCCATAATTAGTAGCATATGGAAAATAAATGGGAGAATACGTACGAGGCACGTAAAAGTAAACACACGTCCATCCATAAAATAAAGGGAGTAAACACACGACCATGGTTATTTTGGTATTCAAAACCTCCAAACTTCAGAAATACACGAGAGGGAAAGTCGCGAAACAACTTTTTGTTTGCTGTTATAAGCATTTGCATTTGATAATGTTCAAATGCATATTCTGTACATTTGAGAACTGATCAAGAATCAGTTTGGAAATAATGGAGTCATCCTTTCCATGCTTAGCTATAACCGTATACGTATATAAGTCCTTATTTTCGTGTCATACTGTTTTTGCTCATCAAGAAAACCACTTTGACTTACTCTCTTAATTATTTAAGGAGACATCAGAGCTACCTAAACAAACAGACAAAGAGAAAAGCTAATTAAGAGAGATTGAACGACAAGATGGCAAACAATGGAGTAATGCTTGTTTTATTAGTTACCACCACTAGTTGGGTCTTGAGTGGATCAATTATCACATCCTCTGGTCAAGTTACTGTTCAAAGCCCCCTTCTAAAGATTGTTGTCCATTCGGGAGCTGCAGACAATGTGATCGAACAATTATTTCAGAAGTGTACGTCACAGTTACAAGGATGCCGGAAGAGTTGCACTCTCCCAGTTAGTGCTGACAAAAGTACTGTTGAATCTGTTAAAAAGGTCTGCAAAGATTGTTTGAAGCAATTTCATAAGCAATGTAAGCTAAAGACGTGCAAGAGTTGTTGCGCTTATCACAAAGGAAACTATGCAACTGCTGCTGCTAATAATTGCGGGAGTCGGGAAAATGATGTCCATGATCACCCTGCAGCTGCTAGTAGCCCTGCTTATCATGCTTAATGTAAGACAAAGTGCATCATTAAAGCACCGCTGCATGTGTGTGCTCCGAGCTAGATAAGTTTAATTATTATTAGTACTCTAGTTTGGTATTATTAATTAATGAATAAGAGAAGAGTACCCTGTAATAAGTATGTACGTATTTCTATTGTATTGCTAAGACCTTCTCCACCTCTTCAATTACATTCCTGTTTGCCTGTTCGACATAATCGTCTTGTGGTGACAAGACCTTTTAATTAAACTTATTCGACTGATTCCTGAGGAGGTGGAAGCAAATTGATAATCATACAGCAAATGTCAAATGCGAATAAAAACAACACTTCGAGCGCAAAAATCCATGCTTTCTAGAAGATTTTTTGTTAAAAAAAACTTTAGCATTAATGGGATTTTGGAAGGGACAGTCGAAACTTAATTCGGGACAAAGGTCGTTAGCGGTTGTTTCAGTTCTATTTCCAGTGGGGGGACGAGAAGCTAGGATTTATTGTTTGGGGGGACAAATATATATAGTATAGTAGTTTTAGGTGTAAGCGGTAGTAGAAGGCACAAAAGTGCCCCAGAGCTTTGGTATTTTTCATTTGAGAATGATGTCACAAAATATCGATAAGTTGTTAGATGTTTAGATATATGGTTTGGATTTAATATTTTGATATTCTTCACTTCTTTCCTTAGTAATTTTGATATTTAAGCCGGTTTTGTATGATAAGTACCTAATATGAGTAGTTTTAAAGTGTATAGTAGTAGATTCAAGGCTCTGCATGTAATATACAAAGATAGGGGACAAATCTATAAATACTTAAAATTTTCAAGCCTAAAATGATAATTATGTAAAGCCTAATTATATAATTAGGAAATCCTAGGAGGACGCTGTCCCCACTAGGCAATGTATAGCTCCGTGCTTGATTCCAGTGTTGTAACCATTCTCATTATTTATAGACAAAGGAGTGCATACCTTGGTTACCATTCTAGCAAATCTTTGAAAATCCTTGTTCTCATTATTTATCAAAGCTGAAACCCATCCGAACCAAGTAAGGTGGTTGAATTGGATTCAAATCGTTGGTTGAGTTTGAGTTTGATAAATCAATGTTTTACTTTTCGGAATTGAATTTAACTGTAAAATGAGTTCATCTTGGATTTATTTCAAATTTAGCTCTTAAACAAACAACAATACGGAGCTCTTGAAGATGAATTTCCACTATGTGGAATTAAAACATGTGATTTATGCCTCCGTTTTTGAAAAAGAGATACTTTCACTTTTTCAATTTGGCCTATATATAGGCTAAAATGAAAAACTGAAAGTATCTCTTTTCCGGAGATAGTATTTTACTTGTAAAACACCAAAACAGCACATAGAAAAGCAAAAGCAAAAGCAAAAGATGCTCAAAGTTGCAAAAATCATTTTTATTGGTATTTTGATCATGTGCAGTGCAGCAGTGGGATATATCACCAAATCTCTTTTTTTGCATATGGCTTTAACAGTGTACATTTCTAGTTAACTTTTGATTTTGAGAACTCAAAGAGGAATCAGTTTGAAACTTAACCCACTGTCAAATGACCTGTTTATCCTGTAGTAGTGGCTTCTGAGGTGTGCATTTACCCTATTTTCGTGAAAGAAAGAGTAGAGAATCAGAGATCTCTAGTCCTCTACTATCAATGGCGATCAATGTTGCGATATTAGCTATATTACTTACCACCACTACTTGTCTACTTGGATGGATCGTCAATGGTCTCTTCGCATCGTAATTCTTTAGCTACAAGCATATCTCCTCCTGGTAAAGAAATACTTCCTCTTATTCCCAAGCATCGCGCACGTATTATTCCGATGCGTATCCCTTGCTCTGATGAAATGCCATTCCCCAGTTGCAGATACTGTGTCAAGCACACAAAGAGCTGCAAGATCTGTTGTGTGCACCGAAGAAATGTAACTACAGGAGGTACAATAGATGATGATGTTGATGTTAGTCACGTTGATGGGATTAGAAATAATGTTGCTGCTTCCGCTGGACGTAATCCTGGTGGTGAAATGGTTTATCATATTGCTTCTGATGATCGTCACCCTATGCTTGATGGGGATCAGCTGGACAACTAGTAATTATTGCTTAAGATAGATGATGCCGGAGTAAAACTAGTCAACAAGCAGAGTCATCTAGGGTACTCATATCTATCTGTTGTGTGTTTAGGTGAGACAAACAAAGATGCCCACAGGCTTTTCGCATGAAATAATTGTGTTATTATTAAGAAAACCACATAATTAACAAAAACCGACAAACCAGATCACTCTAAGTAAATCCTTTTTGGGCAACCAACGTAAATTGATTGTTCATCATTTTTCTTTAGTCTTCACTCAAGTTTCTCTACCGTCCCCCTCTATGAACTCACCAAAAACTTGCCTAATCCTAGTGATGGTGGTAGTGGATTCTTTTTTCTTGATTGATTTCTTTATTTTAGTTTCCTCCAACATACCAATTCTTTGCTGATGTTTACGATTAAATTAATTCGCATTTAGTCTCCACCAAATGTTCCAACTTTAAGAAGCCCAGTCAGTATACCTATATATATATATATATATATATATATATATATATATATATATGGACAAGTCATGAAATAACAAAAATAAAATGCCAATGGCAATGGGTCATGTAATTTACGTGAAGTGAACTTTGTATAATAAAATGTGAATGATACGAGCACTAGGCCACTAGCACACTGAACTTTGATGATGTTGTTTTTAATGAGTTTGTTATCCAAGGGAACTCAGCCCGAATTTATATCGACTTTCCAATTTCCACCTATAGTTGCTAATGGAAACCAACACCCAGTGGCGGAGCCAAAGGTGCCCCCTTTTTCCGCCAAAATCAGAACGGGGTAGTGAATTTACCTCACATCCCAAAAAACAATATATGACCAGTACTACTACAAATAAAACATGCCTTCTCATTTACTATCTTTGTCCTGATCTTTTGCTATGTGATTTCCATAAAAGGCTATTATTGGGGCGTCACATTCCATTGGAGGGCTTCACTTGGATTTTTAGTGTCCCAAAAAGTGGTTATGGGATATCCTAACACCAAAGCAAAATGTCTAGATTACCCTTGAACTAAAATAAAAACTTAAAAACCTATTCTAATTGAAGAAAAAAGCTGCTCCTCTTCATCTTTCTTTTCTTCCTCTCCTCCTCAAGTAACTTCAATTTCAATCCAGTTCAACTTAGCTAACGCTTTACTGGAGTGTTACATGCGCTGTTCGTGTTTAATTTCTAGACGTGAAATTTGATTATGAAGGACTTACGTCCGGGTTCGGTTGAATTCAACCGTAAACTAGGATTTGCATGTAGTCTTACTGCCTAGGTTTTGTTTGAATCAAACCGTAAAATGTAGTCTTACGTCTAGGTTTAGTTTTAATCAAACCAGTAAATTGTAGTCTTCTACGTCTTGGTTAGTTTCATCGAATTTTTCTTTATTAAACCTAGCCGTAATTATCGTGTTTACTGGCTTGTTTTTCGATCAACCTAGACGTAATTCTTCTTGTATGTTTGAAGAAATTTCGATTTTGGTTTACGTCTCAGGTTTGTGCACTACATTTTCCGGACATTTTGGTTTACGTCTAGGTTCAAGAGCCATGAAACCAACCAGTAAGTAGAATTCTCCACTATCGATCTTTATATCCAACCGTAGGAACAAAATTTAAGACACAGGAACAATTACGGTTAGAAAGTAAAAAATCGATCCCAGCCGTAATTCGAGTTACGGTTTGGAATTATGAAAAAACCCAACCGTAACAGGAGCAGTAAGTGGAAAAATCTGATTATTTTAACGTACTTTAACTAATTTTGTGCGAAATTGAACTCATGGGAGATAGTTTAGAGGCATACCTGTTGATTTTCAACCATTAGTTCTTCATTTTGGTTGAGTGAATCAAAATCTAGGTTTTGAAAGAAATCTCCAAATTTCTTTTTTATCTTCTCTCTAGTTTTTATTCCCACAAAAACTTTGTCATAGAATTCACCAAGTATATAACAAAATTCATTAATTTAATTATTATCTAATTAAATTAAAATTAACTAAATAAGGGTTGTTTGGTCATTACAAAATTATTTGAGATAAGGGATTTTTGAAATTACTTATGGGTGACCCGTTTTTGTCCTATTAGGTGACGCCCCTCTAATGGAATGTGACGCCCCAATAATAGCCTTCTTTCCATACACTTTGAGTACACTTTTGCCTTTACCGTCTTCTCCTTAGTTCTTTTGATTTATCTTGAGATCATTGAACGGGGGTATAGCCAACCTTTACAACAAATATTTTTCGATATTTTCACACAAAACATGTAAAGTTAGATAGCGGACAAATTTGTATCAATAGAATTTATACTAGTTTAAAAATATGATCGACAAACTGATACATACCTTGACATTCTTGCCATTCTTTGGAAAATCCTTGTTCGAGAAAATGGGTGATTTGTCCAAAAAAATTTAAAACACGGTTCAAATGGATGAAGTAAAAAATACGGGTGAAATAGCCAAAAAAAATAGCAAGGAGTTAAACTGGATTTCATCCTGGCTTATACTTAAAAAATAGCAAGGATGAAACCGGATGCATCCTGTGAAATAAAAATAAGAAAAAATATTTGAAAATGGACAGGATGAAACTGCCACATCCCCGCCTATTTTTAAATTTTTGTCCATTTAAACAATATCTTTTTAATTTTTGGCTATTTAAACAAGATATCAAAACCTAAGTGTCTTTTCTCACTCCGAAATTGTTGATTTTGGTCTTTTTGAC
>JAJJWW010017886.1:0-169030 GCA_023531295.1 Papaver armeniacum
TGATATTTAAATTACTATTTATATTTATGTTAACGATATCCATTAATATAAAAAAAAATCTAATCATTTACCTGAACACAATCTAACAAGTTCCATTAATACGGTTAATTTACTAATAAAAACAAAGCCAATAGTTAATAAAGGATGGAAATCATTCTTCATCTCTATTTCTTTATAACAAACCATATAACTGGATTTAATTCCATAACGATTTTAAAGATTTTCTTTGGAACTAAGTTTGTAACATCTATATAAAGAATGCAAATCACTCTTTATTCCTACATAAACCACGTACTTTGTGTGAAAAAGGACTTAGCGAACAGAAGATATCAACATGACTTTTGAAGAAAATCACAACAAAGGGGAAGCAATGGTAGTTGATTCCGGTGGTATGTAAACTTATTCAAATATCGCAATTTGGATTTATAGGATGCTGTTTTTTTTTTCTCTTATCAGTTTTTTCTTTATATTAATAGGTTGATGTTTTTTTTTTTCTCTAATCAATTTTAAAATATATGATGTTTATATGTAGGTAAGAAACATTTGGGAACAATTTATACCCCCTTCAAGCGTCTGGTTAGGAATCAGACACAACAAAAAGCCGTGAGGGCTTTGGTTCTGAAAAAATGGAGGTTTGAAAACAGAAAAACAGGTCAATTATGGAGTTTGGACCTACATCTCATTGACCAAGAGGTAAGTTAGTCGACCTCTGTTGCATATTTACGGTAAAAGTTAAGTTTTTTTTTTAGCCGATTAGAAATTAATTGTTGATTGGATATATACAGGGTACTCAAATGCATGCTAGGGTAGGCAAAGATTATATACAGTTGTTTGGAGAGAAATTCGAGGAAGGAAATGTGTATTCCATTCAGAGGTTTAGCATTGCCAAGCCATCGGCCGGTTATAGAATTGTGTCATTTGAAAATGTAATGTGGTTGAACAGGTTTAGCAAGGTGGAACATCTGAAAGTTGACTTCTCGACTTTTCCCCAAGAGATATTTAGTTTCCTTGCTCTGGAGAAAATTGGGACCAGAAAAAATGATACTACGTATTATACATGTGAACAGTCGGAAATAAGAAAAAAACTATTTTTTTTTTGTTTGGTAAAAACAACAAATATTAACCTCTTCTTATATAATTCCTGCAGCTGTGATTGGAAGGCTAAATTACGTGTCGAATGTTGTGGCGAAATCAGTTGAAGAATTTGAGAAAGTAAGTGATGCGTTTATGAGTGAGATTATGCTTGAGAATGAGAGGTAAACTACACGGTATCTTATGGGTTTTTGATTCAATAATTTTTGTTGAGTGGATTAGCCTAATGGATTTTTGTTCGTCTTTAGGGGAACTACAATGAAAGTAACCTTATGGGGTGATTTGGTTCATGCTATCAAGGATGGGATATTGGATGGTCGTCCAAATGTACCTGTGGTGATGATTGTCACTGGTACATATGTGAAGGATCATTTGGGTGAGCAATTTTGAAGAAACCATTTGTAGACTAATACTTTTAAGTTATTTATGGAAGCTGCTACCATGCAGTATGCAATTGTTCATACATATTTATGACGTAATCTTTTTCAACAGTTGTAATTATATATGGAAAGAAAATTTTAAATAAGTGTTTATAAAACTCAAAATATCTAAAAACCTTAGGGCAAAAAAATCTTTAGAGGTCTACTTATGGTAAAAGAATCCCAAACGGCTAGCTTAAATATTTAGTATGTTAAAAAAAAATCTTTTTCCTACCTGTATTTTCGAATTAATTTAGGGAAGAAATTTTTTTCCATTACTTTGTTATATTTTTTTGCCACGCAAATCATTTTAATTCCATTTCACTTCTCATTTCTCATTGTTTTCTTTGCAGACGAGTCTCAAAGGCCTATATTAAGGACATTTGACATGGATATTTGTAAAATTAATAATTCTCTTTGTCATCTTAGATATATTCTCTAAACATGTACAAGTCTTTTCGATGATGTAGTAATATATAATTATAAACCAAGATGATATTGGCCCGGTCCATCATTTTCAATTCTATGTGGGGAAAAAAGGATAAATGTTAATATGAAATAGGGAAATAGGAATAAGGATGGATGTAAATCCCAAATAACATTGTTAAGTTATTGTCCTAAGAGCATTTTACTCTCTCTTGGCCTTCCTTTATAAATTTTTCTGATATTTTTGATGGGGGTATGCCAAATTATTGAATTATAGTTTTTTGTGAAACCTATTCTTATTATTCTTTTTCTTTCTCGAACATGATATACGCATGAATTTTTTTTGTTTAATAGACCATGCTATAACGACACTTCGTAATCTTGACCTACGGTTGATGTGAGTTTTATGTTTTTGTATCAAGCCACATACATAGTAAAATTAGCTATATGCATCACTAAAAATCCAAAGAACTAAATTATTTAATTAACCAATACAATTTAGATTCTCTTTGTGGGACAATCATTAATTAGTGGACAATCCTTACGATTAAAGTAACAATCACGAGTATTCAAGCGAGTCTTAGTGGGATGTTAGTTCATTGCTTGATTACAACTTCTTTGACGGGAAGCATTTCATCTGTTTTAAACTATCTAGAATTGGAAAATTATTTTATGTTATATCGTGTGTTCTTTTAATGTCTCTAATATCATATATTAATATTTGAGTGTGATTTTTCATTTAACTATTAGGAGTTGGTGCCTGGGTTGGGTTGACCGCTTGATTCTTAGTATCACTATTTATGGTTCAAAATCTATTTTACATTAATATCGATTTTTAGTATCACTAATATCGAGATATCCAAACAATTATACAATGAGTGTGATTTTTCATTTAACTACAGGACTTGGATCTGGAAGAGAACTTGAGTTGGTCGGCCGCTTGATTCATAACGCAAGTATATGATTCTTAAAAATATATATCAGTGTATTTCCTTGATTACATCATCTTCGACGGGAAGTAATTCATATATATGCTTTGCAATATTTAGAGTTGAAAATCTATTTTATATTAACAATAAATACAATTCTGACTCAAAAAGAGTCATAAATAGGAAAAAAAATGATAAGAATTCATAGCCAATATAATTCAGATTCCGTTTGCCAATTAAGAAACTCCAATTATAAATAGGCGATCCTTACGGTTAAAGCAACAATCACGGATATTCAAAAGGGGTCATAGTGGGATATTAGTGCATTTCCTTGATTACAACTTCTTTGACGGGAAGCACTTCATCATTTTTGCACTATTTAGAATTTACAAGCTATTTTTTCTCGTTATATATCGTGTGTTCTTTTAATGTCTCTAATATGAGGTATTGATACAACCATATAATGAGTGTGATTTTTCATTTAACTATACGAACTTGGAGCCTGGAAGAGAACTTGAGTTGGCTTCCGATTCCTAACGCAAGCTTATGATTCTTAAGAAAGATATATCGGTGCATTTTCTTGATTTCTTCTATGGGGAAGCACTCTACATGCTTTGCGATATTTAGGGTTAGCAATTTATTTTATATTAAGATCGTGTTATTTTCGGTTCTCTAATGTCGATATCAAAGACAACCATATAATATGTGTGATTTTTCATTCAACTACAAGAAGTTGGATCCAGGAAAATTACCCGCTTGATTTTTTAGGCAAGCATACATTTTCTGAAGAAAATTATATATGTGTGTTTCCTTAATTACATATTCTTTGACGGGAAGCACTTCATATGCGTTGCATTATTTAGAGCTGGCAATCTATTTTATATTAATATCACGATTTTTGTAATGTCACTAATATCACATATCGATGCCTATATAATGACTAATGACATTTCCTTGATTACTTCTTTGACGGGAAGCACTTCAAATGCTTTGCATTATTTAGAGCTGGCAATTTATTTTATATTAATATCCTGATTTTTTTAATGTCTCTAATATCACATATCGATGCCTATATAATGACTAATGACATTTCCTTGATTGCTTCTTTAACGGGAAGAACTTTGTATGCTTTGGACTATTTAGGGTTGGAAATATGTTGTATATTAATATCGTGTTACTTTTAGTGTCTTTAATG
This sequence comes from Papaver armeniacum, assembly GCA_023531295.1. Classification (NCBI taxonomy): domain Eukaryota; kingdom Viridiplantae; phylum Streptophyta; class Magnoliopsida; order Ranunculales; family Papaveraceae; genus Papaver; species Papaver armeniacum. Next base: position 4,062 of record JAJJWW010017886.1, read on the forward strand.
TAAGATATCAACACAACTACATAATATGTGTAATTTTTCATTCAACTACAAGAAGTTGGAGCCAAGAAAAACAACTGAGTTAGCCGCTTTATTTTTAACGCAAGTATATGATTTCTGAAGAAAAATATATATGTACGTTTCCTTAATTATATTTTCTTTGACGAGAAACATTTCATATGCTTTTCCGTATTTAGAGTTGACAATCTATTTTTAGTGTCTCTAACTTCGGATATCGATGCCTATATAATGACTAATGAGTGTGGTTTTTCATTTAACTATAACAAGTTTGAGCCTGGAAAGAAGTTAAGTTGGTTCCTTAATTCTTAACACAAATATATGATTTTGAAGAAACATATATCAATGCATTTCCTTGATAACATTTTCTTTGACGGGAAGCAATTCATATGTTATGCACCATTTAGAGTTTTCAATCAATTTTATATTAACATCGTGTTTTTTTAGTGTCTCCAATATCGGATATTGATATAATCAGTATAAAAAAAGTATGATGTTTCAGTTAACTACCAATAGTACTGATACATGTAATGTAATAAACTACTGATTAATTTCAAAGGTCAGTATAATTTTTCAAAATTGTACCATGCATTGATACATGCATTGTACCATGGAGATTAAGAAATCATTTATGCAATTGTTATCATTCAGAACCAAATGATAACTAATTATCATTTATGCATATTCTAGTTTTAAGAATACCCTCAATGTAAAACTGGGCTTTTGTTGCCACTGGGGCTTTCCCTGATTCCCCTATGGGGCCGACCCAGGCTTGTGAGTTGTGCCACACATAGACAAACTTTAAGATGGAAATCGATTACTTACATTACAAAGCAATACACATCAAAATAAATAAGGAAATGATTATCGTTTTGTTACGAAAGGAAGTTTCGAGAATCTTCCGAATATGTCGAGAATCATTACTCGGGTTATGTGGTTTCCTAGTTTGAGTTGAGTCACCTAATTTAGGTAGAAACTTGTCTAGGAAGTTCTTGGGGACAAGACTGTGTAACCTAAAAGGGTCCTTGGGGTGAGAGTTATAGGTATCTTCTTCTTAGAGACTTAATCAAGCATCTTGTTTGAAGAGAAGAAATGCTGCTAGGGTTCTTATTGTGAGAGATTTTGAGTGATTAGTTCTTGTGAGATAAGCACTTTGTAAGAATTTTTTGAAGAATTAGTGAAATCTTTTGTTTGTCGAATCGTTGCTTGTTCCTTCTTTGTTCTCTATATTATTATTAGATCGTTAGAGATCTTACTAACGAAACACAGGTACAAAAATCCCAACACATCACGAGTATCTATATAATCGATCAATCAAGTAATCGAAATGGTTATTCTAAATCATATAATAAGTAACTTGTAATGTATTATCGTTACAAATACAACATCTCAATGACCTTACTAAAAAAGCAAAGAAAAAGAAATGACAACGACTACTAATACATGAAACTAACTTAATAAATCCCCATATATCAAGTTAGGTACATACATACTTACATAACTAGCTGATATTCTCACGCCCGATCATTGAAATAAATGCCATATCATACATTTTTTTTTTAGAAGGAGAAGGTTATATTAAAAAGAAAAAAGAAAACCAAGGATTAAACCAAGGTCAGTACAAAGAAGATGACATACACATTAAAGTTTCCCAATTACTCCAAATTAAACTAGGATCGACATACTTGAAAGTATCATAGTCACATGACCATAAAACTATCAATTGCTTCACCAAATCAATATTTTCTTGCACGCACTTATGTCGACCTTCAAAAACCCTTCCATTCGATCATTTCCTTCCACATAACCCAACAAATAGCAAAGTGTAAAATTTTCCAAACATCTTTTCCTTCGCCGCGCAATACATTAGTGTCCCATGCTTCAAATAATTGGAGTAACGTGCTTGGAAAAGGCCAAGCGATTCTTAAGGCTGCGATGAAGTATTTCCAAACCTGAAAAGAATATATGCAATGAATGAACATATGATTGATTCCTAGCATCATTGCATACGGCCTTGACCGATCACTTTGTCTATGTTAACGCCACGATGACGCAACATATCCCTAGTTGGAAGAGAATCATGAAAAGTTTCCCATAAAATAAAGCTTACCTTGTTAGGTATATGAGCTTTCCAGAGAAACTTGTTAAAATTGCACTCGTCCAAATCACCTGTGAGTTTCTCATAGCATTTCAAGGTGCTAAGATTCTCCATAATCTCCATTTTCTCATCCTCATCCAGAACAGGGACGTGATGTAAATCACGTTTTAGTAAATCCCATTATAATTCCTCATTCAAATTTAGAAGCCTCTTGAAATCATAAACCCATTCTCCGTTCACAATCATTCTTCATCCTTATTGCCTTGAAAACTACCGAAAAAAGATGCTGCAAAGTTCCCATATCAAGCCAATGGTCCTTCCAAAACCGAATACCCTTTCCATTCCTTACCGTGAAGTTCTCCTTGCTTTGGACTGTTGACACCATTTTAGTGACATTCTTCCAAAGGCTCGTACCTTTCACATCAGGAACAAGAAGATTGGAATTATGAGAGAAGTTTTCATTCACTATTTTCCTCCAAAGGCTATTTTTGGTCTTCGAAAATCTCAAAATCCACTTGATTAACAAGATTGATTTGTTTTCCTCAGATTCTTCACACCTAGACCCTCGTTCACCTTCGCTTCTAAAATTAAGTCTCTTAAAGAAAAGAATGATCACCTTATTAATGAATTTGAGAAATCTATTGAAAGGGAACGTGAACTCTTAATGAGAAGTGGCTTCTCTAAATACATATATATATATATTTTATTGTATTAATCCATCCCTAACAAAAATTATATGGAGAACTCTGCAAAATCTCAAGAGATTGTGCATCTTGATATGGAGGAAGACACTCAGGGCGTGAGTCAATTCAAGAGCTGGTTCTAAAGAAGATGCTTGCAAAGAAAGGACCACAACTCCTGGATTGACGATTCTGTCAAGGATTTAACTCGTTTTCAAAAAAAGATTCAAAGGTCGAGTTTGCAAATCTCCAACTGCAAATAAACCAACTCTTGGAAGGTCGGGCCAAAATCCTTGCAAATCAAAATATTCTCGATCGGAATCGAGAAAAAAGCTCATCATGGTTTGTTTCAAAGCTAGAAAACTTGCTCGGGTTGTTGATCGAAAAGTTTGTGTTCTAACTCACGAACATGGGTGTCTACGGTCAAGAGAGTAAATGAATCAGTGATACATTCTATGATGGATTCATTGAAAGGTATGAGGTTCTCAAAGAACTTTGACAATGTCTAGTAAATCTTCTTTTAGAGAATGTCTGGATGATCAAGATCTACAAAGCTAGGTGGCTGAACCATATAAACCTTTTCCTTCAAATCACCATGAATGAATGCATTACTCACATCCATCTGAGTAACCTTCCAATCAAACAAAACAGCAAGAGAGAGTACCAATATGATAGTTGTAGGCTTTCAACGGGGCTAAAAGTCTTTGAATAGTCATTGCCCTCTTTATAATGAAAACCTTTGCAACCAGCCTTGCTTTTAGTTTATCTAAAGAACCATCAACATTTTGTTTTACCCTAAAAACCCATTTCTGACCAACTGGATTTTGAGATGGATGTGGAGGGACTTTGACCAGACTACCCACTAAAATATGAGCTTTATATTCCTCATGAATAATAATTCTCCATTTAGGATTTTTATTGGCTTGAGTAAAAAAGTAGGTGGTGTTGAAGAATTTACATAAGCAATGTAAGTCGAGGGAAGAATATATTAGGTAGATGATTGAGCTTTAGGTTTGTAAATATTGTGCTTATCTCTAGTGATCATGTTATATATGTATATTGAGAGAAATAGCCGTGGATGTGACACGATCAAAAAGAGCATCGGAGAATGAGCGAAATGGAAATTCTGAGAATTACTTGAATCAACGATAGGATTATTAGTATCAATAACAGATGCTCTAGTGGAAGATGAAGAGATAGGTGTAGAAGTAGGTAGGATAGATTGAGTGGTAGAAAGCGCATCATCGGTGGGTAGCCGAGTTTGAGAATTTATTTCGGGAGGTTTTATTAGAATGGGGTCAATAGTAGTTGGAGTTAAATTTGACATAGACAAGTTATAACTCAAAGCAGGGAACATATTTTAATTGAAGGATACATGCACTCGAAAATGTAAACCCTTCAATTGATTGGATCAAGACATCTATAGCCCTTGTGACTAAAAGAGTAACCAATAAAGATGCACATTTGACTCATTGGTTCAAGCTTGTTTGAGGTGTAGGGTCTAAGCCAAGGGAAACAAGCAAAGCCAAATACTCTAAGAAAAAAGAGTAATCTGGTTTTGTGTGAAACAGCACTTCAAAAGGGGATTTAAAGGATTGAGCAGCAGCTGGTAGTCTGCTAACTAAGAAATTTGTTGTTTCGAAGGCTTCTACCCAGAATGAGTGAGATAAGTTTGATTGAGGTAGCAGATTCCTACCAAGGTCAACAATATGTCTATGTTTTGATTCATCCACTCCATTTTGCTCGGGAGTATGTGGTCCAAGCTGAACCGATGAAAAATACCATAAGAGGTTAATATAAAATCAAGTTCATTATGGATGAATTCACCACCACCAACTGTCTAATACATTTGATAGTAAGATTAAAGAACTTTTCAACCTTGAGTTTGAAAAAATTAAAAATGAATCTAAAATATGACTTTTTGTTCATGGGATATATCCAACAATATTTTGTATAATTATCAATGATATTACAATAATAGTTGTATCCACTAACTGAAGGAACATGACTAGGTCCACATACGTCCATATGAAATATTTGCAAAGGATGACTGACAGAAACAGAAAAAAGCAGTTTATGAGATCTACCTAGGTTACACTCATTGCAAAATAAAGTTTTTGTAGATAATGGAATTCCAGATGAGTGATATATCCTTTGTAAAGATTGAAAAGAGAGGTGACCAAGCCTCTGATGAAGCTGAATGGAAGTGATGTTGTTTCAGGACAATGCTTTAGGAGTTGGAACCGGAGTTGATGTGAATTGAGTAGGGTAAAGTGCATGGCTAGCTAGCCCTTGGAAAATTATCCTCCCTAAGTTGAGGTTATGAGACCTTATTAACATGCAAAATCCATAAGTATGAGCAACAACATTTATATGCATACCTTGCCCATTAGCAGTGTTAATTTGATCTCCTCCTGAGTAAGAACCAATGTTATCAATGCCTGAAATAGTAGAAGTGATGTGGCGAGTAGCACCAGAGTCCACAAACTAAGGATTTTCTCCACCAATATTGGCAGTAGCAAGAATGAAATGAAGATTTTGAGGAGGTCGTCTTGCTTGATATGAAAAATTGAATATGTTATTGCACCCATAAGCAGTATGCCCATACTTATTACATGTCTGACATAAAGGTTTATCATTGTTGAATGATTGTGGTTTTGGAACTGATGTTGGTGGAGTATATGCAAGTGTAGGAGAGGGATATTGAGAATTAGACTAGTTGTTATATGAATTTTGAGAGGTGATATCCTTATACTTGGGATTAAAATGTTTCTTACCTTCGTAATTTGCACTGTGACCAGTAATTGGGTTAAAATGAGCATGGAAAGATTTATGAGTAGCGTTATGGTTTGTAGTGTAATAGGTTGTAGTAGTACGTAAATTTTGGCGATTTCCGGACACAACTACTTCTTCACTTATCAAAAGATTATGTAATTCCACACTTGGCACAGGAAGATTACGAATCCTAATTGACGTGCACAAAGACAAAAAAGACTGGTTAAAACCTCTTAAGATGATAGCAACAAGTTCTTCATATGAAATCTTTGATCCAGCAGCTGCTAATTCATTTGTAATTTTCTTGACCTCATCCAAGAATACATAGATACGGTTCTTGAACCTTGTTTAATAGCTTGAAGCTGAGTACGCAATTGAATTTTGTGAGTTGTTGAAGTTCTTGCAAATCTAGATTCAATATTTCTCCAGAGTTCATGCGAAGTTGTTGCTCCAACAAAATATGGGATAACAGCCTCAGATATGGTAGATTGGATTTGGATCCATAAGATAATCGTTTTATGTTTATCACACCAAGAAGCATATTGTGGATTTTCAACTTGATTTTGTATCTCGACCAAGAATTGAGTAGGACAAACATTTGTTCCATCAAGAAAAGATAAGATCGAAACTTATGAATACCGGCATTAACAAGGCTTTCCAGGTGATGAAATTGTCATCTTGTAGCTTGAGTTGAATCAAATCCGCAAGTTGATGAATTGGTATTGATGTAATATCTGAAGAATTTGACATTGTATTGGATTCTTGACCAGTAAAAGTTTGAATCATGAAAGAAAATAATCAGAGAAGATGAATATATATGCCTACGAAAAATATGATTGAAAACTAAAGAAAAATTCTCAAGAAACAGAAGATGATGAGAATTTTAGTTACGGAGTATTGATTTGTACGCGGAAAAGAGGATCGAAAAAAAATATAAACCATAGAGAAATGGTAATTGCTTTATTGATTTCTTGTGATTTTTCTTATATGTTTTATATGCAAAGAAAACTTTTATGATTATGAGTTGGGTTGATAAATAGAAACGGTGATTGTTTATCTTGAAAACAAATTAAACATTATCGTTTTCTTCTTCTCTAGTAGCATCATCAGAATCTTAAACAATGTATTCTTGGTCGGGTCAAGGAAGTACAATTTTTGAACTCGATTGCGGTGTCAAGGCTTCGATAAATCCAGAAGAAATAATTCGAGTGACCTGTAGTACTCGCCATTTAATTGGGAAAGGTCGAATTATTGTCGAAAAAAATAGAAAAAGTCTTGAAGTCAGAGGTACACCATTCTTCTGTTTGTTTTCATCCTCTAGTTTTTAACCCAATTTTCCAACAAAAACATGATTTCAGCTAGGAAATGAATTTTCTGATTAATAATACTTGTGCTAGATAACTCTAGAGTAAGAGGTGGAACCAAAATGTAGATAGATCATAAAATACTCTTGGGATACTAGAATACAAGGCTCTCATGCCTATGTTTTGGTGAACAGACTAGCCACTGTTAAGAAAGAGGTTTGCTTAGGCTAAGTCCTATGGGCTAGATTGGCCAAAAATTGTTGCAAATCATGAAAAAAGTGTGGGAAAAAAGTTAACACTCAATCTGGCTACTTCTCTCTCCTAGCATTTGCTCGCAGTCGCACTATCAGCGAGATTGAAACGCTGAATGGTGCGTCGCTCAAAAATTTGTCTCAACGCCGAATGGTTCAGCGTTTGATGATTTTTTCTGGAGAGACAAGGAAAAGAGGGAGAGAGAAAGAGTAAAAGAAGGAGAGAGAGAAGAAAAAGAAGGAGAGAGAAGCATAGAGAGGGAGAAAAAAGAGAGAGAGAAGAAAAAGAGGAAAAAAAAGGAGAGAAAATTGGTAACGCCGAATGGTTAGGCGTTTCGCTGCTAGATTGGCCCTCCCATAGGGGTTAGGAGGTTGCCCTATCTGACGTGGATGGTCAATCTAGCAGCTAAATATCTAGCCCATAGGACTAAGCCTTATAAAACAAAATGATTTTCTTAATATTCAGAAAAATCTAATGATTTTAAATAAAAAACTAATCAATATTATGAAAACCCCAGACATTAGATTGGAGGATTCTCTTCTCTTGGATACTAAAATTGTAATGAAAAAGTACCTTGATTATGAGGAATAAATGTGGAAAAAATTATTATGCCAGGAGATTGAAACACTCATTATTTTCACCAAAATGCTATTATTAGACAAAGGCGCAATAGGATAAAAGGTCTCACTATCTCCGAAAAACCGTTGTGAAACTTCGGAAGAAGGAACTGTTGCAAAGTTCTAAGGAATAGATGACAGATCTGCAGAACCGTGGCAAAAGAATTCAAAGCCGGCGGCCAAGTCCGGCGGCCAAGCCAAGCCGCCTAGCCGAGCCGTTCCAGTTCAAGCCGTGGAGCCAAGCCAAGCCGTTCTAGTTCAAGACGTGAAGCCAAGACGTTAGAACTTCGTTTCACCCACTTCATACTTCCCTCACTCACGTCAAGGTCCTCTTCACCCTCTTTAAGTTCGACAGTGGTGAACCAAACCGGTCTTTTTCGGTTCAACCTAGCCGAAACCAGCCGATCCAGTCAGCTCCCACGTCAGCCAGAAACGCAGCGTCACCAGCTGCCACATCGGATGCCACGTCAGCAACAATAACGACTTGTGCGTCTGAAGTTTGCCACCGAGCATGCCACATCAGTAGGAATCACGCGCCATGTCATCATTGCCACGTAAGCAACACACTATAATCAGAGAGTGCCACGTCATCAGTATGACACGTGAACATTACCCCGTCAGCAATACCTACCAACCTACGAGTGCCACGTCATCAGTACGCCACGTCAGCAATACTCGTTAACCAGAGAGCGCCACGTTAACAGAAATGTACATTCAGAAGTCCAGTGTATGGTGACATCAACAAGACGTCAGCTGATTGCGTCGCGATGATATCATCTTGGCGGCGTCGTCATCTTCTCCGGCGCAGTCACGTCTCCGGCATGTTCGTCACCTCCGGCAACAGTAGCAGGAAACTACCCCGACGGTATTTTCCGGCAGTCTCCGTCCGGTATCAAAGATCCCATGTTTCGCAACGCATCTTAATCCCATGGTCCTCTGATATTTCAGCCCACTAGTTTATATGTTCGTATTTTTCCGGCCCAGCTGAGCCAAGCCGAGCTAACTCAGCCTAGTCAACTCGCCAGTTAAGCCTAGCCAACCATGGAGGATAATTCAGCCCTATTTGTTTGGGCTTAAGGATATTTTCGCCCCACTTTGTGGGCTCAGCCAACTACACATATTTTTTTGGCCTTGGTGGTCGATCTTGTTTCTTTGATATATCCTTCATGTGACGTCCGAATTGGATGATTTTTGTCTCATTGCGATCGTATTTCAATCCCCAACAATGTGAAGGTGAAAAATCATGAGTTTGATTTTATTTTATTTTTGAGGTTCCGAGCGGCACACCGACCACTCTCAAGTGAAAACTACATACCATATTGAATATTCGCGAACGCTATTGCGTCGAGTTTCTACCCACAACATGCCCGTGTGCAAAGTTCGTGAGTGCTGGTTTGATTCATAAACCTCAACACGCACATGTTCGGTTCTAGTTAAAACTGTTATAGTCCAGTTTTTCGAACTGCTGTAGTCCAGTTATCCTCACCAATGTTGTAGTCCAGTTGATCGAACTGATGTAGTCCAGTTCCTAAGCAACTGCTGCACTCAGTTGGACGCAATTGATGCGATTCGATTTTTGCTAAACTTCGCTTCACTCAGTTGGACGCAACTGATTCAGTCCAGTTTTGCTAGCAATCACGACTCGATTGACGCAATCGATGCGAGTCCAGTTTTACTCGCAACTCTTTTAGTCTAGATGATCGAATCTGCTGCAGTCCAGCTCTATTTGTCTCTCCTGCAGTCCAGCTGATCGGAGCTTCTGCACTTTGCTCGTCGTCGTTAGCCTAGCCGATCAAGCCGCTGATCCAGCCCAGCCCGCTCGTCAGCCGCCATCCAGCCCTCCGGGTTGAAGCCGCAGTTCATCTTCGCTCGTAATCTCGCATCCCGGCTGATCGTAGCCATTGCGAGTGCAAATTTGCTCATTTCTCCCGCAATCCGATTGATTACACTACCATGCTGTAGCTTGAGTCGCATTTCTTGCAGTCTAGCTGATCATTGTTCTTGTAGTGCAACTTTGCCCGAAGCTGTTGTAATCCAGTTTTGCTCATAACTAATGCAAAGCAGTTTTATATGGCTATCGCAATCCAGTTTACCACAGTCATTACATTCCAGTTCCGCGGCAACTGTTGCGATCTAGTTTCACATCATTGCTGTTATCCTGATTCATATAACTGTTGACTACATATAAAGATCGATGTCATATCCAGTATCACAACCAAGACCGTTGGAGGTTCAGCGACACACAAATTCTGTTACCATCCAACTATTGAAGGATCTCACCCTTTCGCTCACAACTACCTTGCTCGGCCCGAGTAGTTGATAGCAGATTAATACCAACATCTACTTCTACCCAGTATGGTCATAAGTTACGGTCATTCCATATATTCAAGTTTCTCTTGCAACAACAACCGACACAGATTCCAGCTCAGTGACTTCAAGGACAACTCATTTCCAACAGTACAATGGTTTCGCATCAATCACTGCAATCTAGTTTCACCAGTGATCGTTCGGGTCATCTCTCTCCTACAACCATTGCACTCTAGTTTCAAGCAACTACTCTGCTCCAGTATCACACTTCCATTATAGACCAGTTCGGCCCTCAGTCCAGTTTTTGTTTACAACAATGGTTCGTGCTCAACTGCTTCCCATCGATCTTCCAGTCACAATAGCCTCACTTGTGGGCGACTTGATTATGATTTCCACAATCAACGAAGGCAATTTTATTTACGCTTCAACAATAGAAATTTACTCTTGGGGTGTCTCGATTTCGCAAACGATGAGGGAAGGTTTCCATTTACTTCAACAACAATAATCCACGCTTGGGGGCGAATTTTGTCATTGTCAGTCAATATGAAATGGAAAATCAACTTCTTAACCCCACAACAAGTTGGAGGTTAAGAGGGGGCGATGTTTGTACCATGAGTAAAAATACCACATATTGGGCCAGAATATTGTTTTGGGCCACTAGCCTACCCACTGAAGTAGCTACAAAGAAGTCCAGTGCTCCATGAAGTCAACGCCCGGTCAATGGTCAAGGTCAACGCCATGTCCATGGTCGAAGTCAACCGTCAGTCAATTGTCGAACCGAGTTGCCAGTCGCACTTCTAACAAGTTTCCAGCTAAGTACTCTGCCGCACCGCCAGCCAGTCTCATTCCATACTGACAGTTGTGCTGCCAGCCAGCCTCCATCCAGTCTCTAGCCATGTCTGCCAGCAGGTCACACCATTCAAAGACTGACAGTCACAGTCAACAGCAGAAGGAGGCATGCAGGGGGAATTAATGCAAGGACGCATGCAGGGGGAATTAATGCCAGGAGGCATGCAGGGCAGGTTAATGCAAGGAGGCATGCAGGGAAGTTTAAGGCCAGCAGCCATGCAGGGCAGATTAATGCCAGGAGGCATGCAGGGAAAGTTAAGACTATTTATGCTTACCTCGCAATTAGGGTATGGGAGAATTGGCCATTGTATAAATAAGGGGAATTATAACCCTATTGGAGGGGGGGCTAGGCTAGCTAGGACAGAAAAAATCCATTGTAATTCAGACATCAATAAAACATCACTCCCCAAGGAGATTCATCCGTGGACGTGGGCAAAATTTGCTGAACCACGTTAAATTCGTGTGTCTGTTATTCTTGATTATTTCCTGTTATTAACCATGTTTTCATTAACAACACCAGTTTAATCGTGTTTTTTGCCTGGAAATATTTCTGGGTACAAACATACGGAATCAGACATGTCCGTAAAAAGTACAACTTTTCTTGTGGAAAGTATTCGTCAACGGCCTACGGTGCCTTGAAAACCTCATCCAGATCCACCCCTACTTTTTCAGCTCATACCCTCGATGCAAGTCTAATCCTGGAATTGATTTTCATATTTTGCTTCTCTATCGTGTTATTGTAATCTTTGAATTCGAATCTTCGGGTGCTGAATACCTTCTTGTAATGGTCCATTAGTGGTTCAATAAATATCATGCTTAAAAAAAAAAAATTTAAAAATGATTTGTTTTTAACATTACACACTACTAGTATTTGATTGATCGGTTTCTTGTATTTGATCTAGCAAGCACAGGCAGATCTAAGTAGCTCGACTAAAACAACAATTACTATTAAACGAAAGTGGTGTAGAAACGTCAAATTAAGATCTTTACATAAAATAGAGCTAAAATTAGTATCAAAACTAATTGGGGGATATAGGAAAAGGAAAAAACCTGGATCCAAATATCAATTCAGGGTCACCCCTTATCTAAGCTTTTTACGTAATACCTAATCTACCCCTCACTAATCATGTTTAGTGGTTAAATATAATTAGGTAAGTTAATAGTTTAGTTTGATAATCATTAGAATAAATCATTATCATTGAATTTGTTGATGCAACAATATTAAATCAAGATATTTATGATCATGAAAGTTTATGGGAAGAACCAACCATGAAAGTAAACAAGCCGATATACAAGTGCTCCAATTAGTCTATATAGGTATTAATGTATTGAAATTTGATTATTTTTTTCATCGAATCCGCCATTGTTAAGCCTGAAAAACTCAGTTCCGGCATGGTAAAAGTATTATCGAGCATGCCGGTAGTGGTGTCGGCATGGTCGATTCCCAAATGAACCATGCCGGTTTGAGGACAAAAACATACAGAAAAAATTTGTCTGAAATAGCAAGTATCGGCATGGTATGCATCCTGAATAACCATGCCGGAACTCAGTAATGGCATGGTATTCATCCTAAATAACCATGCCGGAACTCAGTATCAGCATGGTCTTCATCCTAAATAACCATGCCGGTACTGAGGAACCCAGTATCGGCATGGTCTTAATCCTAAATAACCATGCCAGAACTCAGTATCGGCATGGTCATCATCCTAAATAACCATGCCGGCACTCACTACCGGCATGGTCTTCATCACTACCGGCATGGTCTTCATCCCTACCGAATGTAAAAAAAAAAAAAAAATCAAAGTGAGGAGCCGACAGAGAAGGAGAAGGGAATTTGAAAGGGAGTGAGAAATGTTTCGAATTTAAAAGGGAATAGGGTATTTTTATGTTTGATTTAGCTTTTATTGTTTTAAAGGGTAGTTTCGTATTTTCGCCTCCAAAAAACACCCCTTAACAAACACTATTGGTTGGGGGAAATAATTTATATCCCCCAATTAGTTTTAGTATCCCCAATTGCGCGTTCAAAATTAGCCACTAACAAATATGACGAGAGCTTGGTCCTTGGTCGAGGTGTGTCTGTGGAACAGGTTATACTTAATTTACAAAGGATCTTTATGCATAGGAGTATAAACGTGCTCATGCAAGACAACCCAGCCTATGAAGTCACGTGTTTAGCATGCACGTAGCGTGTCATGTTGTGTTGTCCAGAGACTAAGGCTTCTCATGTTGTATTTTGTTAGAGTGCATGCTATATAAAAATATAAACGTGTTATTCCGTGATGCGTTGTATCGCTCACATTTATTTGCATATTTAAAAGAAAATATTTTCCAGATATTTAGAAATTGTATATATTGTTATAGAAATATGTCAACATAGCAAAGACAAAATGTCTAAAGTTTGCTAGACTAAATGATCGTTCGTGAAGTATACGCATACTGTGATGTACCACGTGCTTATCTATGCCATGCGCTGTGATGTGCTATTGTACCAACTAGTTTGGTTCAACAAAGTACACGAAACTATCATGTTGCATCATGTTGGGCTATGTTACGTGCCGGACTCTGTAGCGGAGCCAGATAAAAACATTAAGGGGTATAAAATATTTTTTTTTTCTGTTTTTTTGGGGTAGGGGTAAACATGGGCTATGTTACCATGCTGCATCATGTTGGGCTATGATGGGATGAATTGTGTTGGTGCTGCCTAATTTACACCTCTCTGTATGCCTATGAGGTCATTTATTTCTGGAAGTCAATTCCAGTCATGTGAATAAATTAACCCAAACATGTGGGGATCTCCCCTAATTTGTGAACTTTATAGAAATGAACTTACTGTTTCGCAACATTGTTGCTTATTGTTTCGCAACTGATAGAAACATTTTTGTGTCCGATTTAATCTCAATTGTATGTTTTGTTAGTGCTCGATTTTGTATTTATTATGGCTTTTTGTGTCTTTGTAGGTGTTTTTGGAGAAATACACTTGTGCGGAAAAATTGGCCCGAAAAGTGGTATTTGCGCTCGTGGGAGAAAAATTATTCGGACCTGAAATGGATAAGGGGTATCCAGTTTATAAGGGGTAACCCTCAGGGCAGCTACTATTCGCACCCCACCAGAGGATAAGGGGCACACCATCTTCTCCGTTTGAAAACCAGTTTTGGCGGGAAAACTTGGCTGTTTCTGGCAGATTTTTGGGTTGTGATTTGGACGTGTTTTAAGCCGATTCAATCGTTGAGACTTCTTGGGAAGATGTATTGGAGATAAACAGGGCTAGTGTAAGTGATTTAACGGATTAAATTGGGCTGGATATTCATATTCTCGACAAACACGGAGTGGTATTGGTTTTGCTTTCGGAAAGTACGTGGAAACATTGTCGGGTCTGTTGTTGATTCAGTTGTGTTACGTGGAGTTTGGGAGAGTTTGTATTGGACAGAGAGACGTGTACAAGGGAGAAAAAATAAATAACTTTCCATCTTTATCTCAAAATAAACAGGGAAGGGCCGTAACTTGAGGAGGAGAGAAAAGCCAAAGATTTTCGGGATTTGGCGGTGCTTGTGGTGCATAAAAGGTTTGTACGAGTCTTATAGAGGGGGTAGAGACTTTGGGGGACCGAACGGAGGCGAGAGAGGAGAAGTAATCGTAGTGTAGAAATTGTTGCTTCTTCTTTGCAAGAACCCTAGAACACGAAGAACATTGACGCACGAGGAACAGTCGTAAAAGCTATCGATGTTCAACAGTAGAACCGTAATATCGTTTATAAGGCAGACTTATTTCTCATGAATGATTTCGCACCTATTGTAACAGCTGTTTGTAACGCCAATGAAGCGTTGCAAACTGTCCGTTTTTATTAGTTTACTCTTGTTTTTCACCTATTTGAGCTATGAACAATTATTTTGAGCACGTGAATAATATGAGGAGCTAAACCCCAACACTGGGACAATGGAGGAAGCCATTCTTTACGCATGTGGTAATTCTAATTAATTCTTTTATGACTTTTGCACTATTCTAAATTGATTTATGATTTTTCTTGATTATTTGTGATTTTGTCTGATGGTGTATGCTTAGTCTAAGAACTTTTGATGCATCATGCTTATGATTTACATCTAATACTTTATAAAATCTATTTTTGGCAAAGAAAGAGTCAATATCTTATAAGCTATAATTGTCTAGAATTATTAGTTGAACCACATGAATATAAGAATTGGTGAAATCCTGAATCCTAGTATCTCTCGATATTGTGACATCTTTTGTATATATTTTTATTATTAAGTCTGAAATCAATCTTTACAAGCCCGAGAGGAACGACAACTTTCTTACCACTTTACAAACAACTTCAAAATCACATCAATTTTTGGCGCCGCCGACGCGGACTTGTATTTAGATTTGTTTTAGGTTTATTTTTGTTATTTTTTGTTCTCTTTTACGCTTTTGGTATTTTTTTTTTGATTCTTTTCGATTTGGAGCGAAGCTACAAGGAAACAAAAGTGCTATAAAAGGAAAGCATCGCCAAAGAAGGAAAGAAAAGAGGAGTCCAAGGAGTGAAGAAGATTTTGTATATAGTTATTTTGTGTTATTTTTAGAAACTGTAAATAGGGTTGTATTTTTGTAATTTTTCTTTTTCTTTTTGAACTTTTTGGACTTTATTTTGGACTTGGACATTATTTTAAAACCCTAAGGAAGGGTTGAAATTAAATATAAACTGTTTAAAGGAAAGGACGACGATTACGATCATTGTCTCGGCTCCTCGGGTTCGTGACACCGACATCGAGTCGGTGGCTCGAGTCGACTTCAACGGTTCATCGCCCGTCGGGTACGGGAGGTAAGACTCTATCCACCCACGAATCCCCGTCGGTGGGTTTAATTTTGTGTGACAACTCACACCCCTGCGAATAGAATGTCGAACTGGTATTACAATAGCCAATACAACGAATATCCGACTGAGTTTCAAAATGGACGTTACTACTTTGACCATAATGTGAATAGTGGTTGGGAACATCAGCCTTTTCAAGGTTATGGCTCATACCATGATGAGCCCAATTACTATCCATACACCCACCGGTCATACGAGCAAAATTCCTCTCTACTAGAGTCCGCATGTAAGTTAGCTGAGTCAACACAAAAGTTACTTGAGTCAACACGTAGTTCAGATGCAATGAATAACTTAGTTTTGGACGAAAGCAATGCAACGTGTGAACCTTCTTTCCTAGATGAAATCAGGAAGTCATGTGAGTCGACTCAGAAAATCTTTGTTAGAGGCCCAGAAAGAAATGCTCAAGATAGTTTTAATTTCCAATATAGTGTTTCCAATAGTACCTTTGAAAATGAAGATAGTTATTTGCATAATCAAGATGACGAGGTTAGAATTGGTAACACTACTTTAGATGAGGTTCAACCATTTTCATGTTATTATAACGATGATTATGATGAGGATAGTGTTGATGAAGAATTTGAAATAAGTAGGCATAGTGATCAGGAATTTGTTACTCCAATTGAGCTTAATAATGATAATGTTTCTAGTTCAAATCCAAATAATTTTAACAATTATTCACCTATTCAAAGGGACGAGGATTTGTCTAGAGATACCACCGTTTTAGAGGATGTAGTTTTTCCTTATGATTACGAAGCCGATTATGGTTTAGAGGAACGGGTATATTTTGAGTCTAGCGATGTAGAAACATTAGTCTTAGACAAAGAAAATGAACTCGTAGAGATGAGTGAGGATGAACCTGACTTAGAAGAATCAATTGACGATTTTCAGGAATCAGATGACCTTGAAATTAGGGAAGTTGTGACTAGTCTTTCTAGAGACACTGAAAACTCTAAGTTTGGGGGTGATTATCATTCTCCATATGCCTTAACTCTTAGAAAGGTCCCTCACTTGGGACTTGACATTTGTGCCTCAACCATTTTACAAGATTATCTTCATACACGTTTTCCTGAACCTAGTGATGTCCATAAGGAAGTTCAGTTGTTAGAAACCCATCCTCTGGTTGATGTGGTTTATCCAGGCTTTGATACCCAGATTGACTTTGTTTTCCCACCAAATATTTTTCAACCAATTGTGGGAACGTATGAATTTCAAATGTGTCAGACTGAGCCTAGGTACTTTAGGAAATTAGTACCAACACATTTGCTTAAGATTGACCGCAAGTTTCATCGTGGTCAATTGTGTGAGTCAAAACTGATTGACTTTAAGGATCCGCAATTATTCAGGTTATTATTATGTGCTTATAAGTTCTTATTTGAGTTTTTACAGACTTTACAACCTGAACCGGATCTTAGCTTTGAGGAATTCCAACCCATGAAAATATTTTATTTGGACCCAGTTATAGAACCTGAACCTGAACCACAGCTAGATGTAGTTGTCTTAAACAGGAAACTAGACAAGGGTGTGCTTCATTTGTTAATTTTCTTGGCATGTTGCAGATCCCTTTTATTTGTGATAGCTCTATTTGGTTTTGATGACCCACAAAAATTCCGGCTATTACTTTATGATTTTATAAGGTGACTAATCCTTTCTTAGTCTGGCTGAAGACTTTAAACTTAGCACTTCTTGGGAGGTAACCCAACATTCACGCGACACGGTAATATCTTTCCTTAACTCTTTTACTTCAAATGGTAACAGTTTCTCCTTGTTCATGCTTTTAATTTTATCTTTAGAACATTGAGGACAATGTTAGATTTAAGTTTGGGGGTATGAGAAAAACGTTTTAGTTGCATTGTTAAACTCCAGAGCCTAGAAATTTATGCTTATTTAGGATGGCACTAACCAATCTAAGTGGATGGAAGCATTTTGGTTGTAGGAGTTGAGGAACCAATCTGATTAGATGGCAACATCTAAAGAGTCTATTCATAAAAGCACAGAGCTCAGGTGTTAGAAATAACATGATAGTTTCACCATATCTCGTTGAGTCCTTTTCACTTCTGTTTTTATTTTGTTTTGTTTTTACAAGCATGTTTCTCTAAGTGATTAGGTGGGGCCCACGAATCAAGTTGTTACTAATGCTAGGGTGAATTAGAGTGATTGAGATTGAGAAAAAAAAAAAAAAAAAAAAAAAAAAAAAAAAAAAAAAAAAAAGAGTGAGACCATCCATCGAGACCAACCTAATAAATTCAATAAAGTCGACCACCTGGAACCCTTGTATATGCCAGTTGTGTTGACCTAGAGTTAGGTTTATCGACCACTGGTTCCCTTGTATATGCCAAAGTGTGTTGATATTAGTCGACTAGTATCTCAGTCCATTAGGATAGGTTCATTTTGGCGGAGGCCTTGGGACAGAATATGGGAAACACCAATCACTTAGTAAACATCAAAACCATCTATGTTTTTCTCTATATCCATCTTCTTCATCTATCCATGTGATTAGTTCTGACTCCGGATATTGATGTCCATAGTGCGACTATCTGAGTAGAGTTCTGTGACTTATATATGAATTTTAGTATGCTTGAGTGCAAACTCGTGTACAACAATTGGAATTTCGCATCAGGGTACTTCCTCCTGTAGTCAATAAGTATGCCAACCAAGGAGATTCTTTAGTGCCTTCCAAGATTCTGCGTAGATAGTTAGGGTCTGGAGTGTAAAGGTTTTGTGGGTACACCTCTGGTAAACCCTCCCGAGACTATAACTCGGCCACTAGGGCCACCTAGGGGTTTAAAGGCTTATTGCATACGCTAAATGCAATCGACGATGCCTGCATGACAAAGTGAGTTAGGATTCTATTTTATTTTTGCTCGAGGACTAGCAAATAATAAGTTTGGGGTATTTGATAGACACATTTTTGTGTCCGATTTAATCTCAATTGTATGTTTTGTTAGTGCTCGATTTTGTATTTATTATGGCTTTTTGTGTCTTTGTAGGTGTTTTTGGAGAAATACACTTGTGCGGAAAAATTGGCCCGAAAAGTGGTATTTGCGCTCGTGGGAGAAAATTATTATTCGGACCCCTGAAATGGATAAGGGGTATCCAGTTTATAAGGGGTAACCCTCAGGGCAGCTACTATTCGCACCCCACCAGAGGATAAGGGGCACACCATCTTCTCCGTTTGAAAACCTGTTTTGGCGGGAAAACTTGGCTGTTTCTGGCAGATTTTTGGGTTGTGATTTGGACGTGTTTTAAGCCGATTCAATCGTTGAGACTTCTTGGGAAGATGTATTGGAGATAAACAGGGCTAGTGTAAGTGATTTAACGGATTAAATTGGGCTGGATATTCATATTCTCGACAAACAGGGAGTGGTATTGGTTTTGCTTTCGGAAAGTACGTGGAAACATTGTCGGGTCTGTTGTTGATTCAGTTGTGTTACGTGGAGTTTGGGAGAGTTTGTATTGGACAGAGAGACGTGTACAAGGGAGAAAAAATAAATAACTTTCCATCTTTATCTCAAAATAGACAGGGGAAGGGCCGTAATTTGAGGAGGAGAGAAAAGCCAAAGATTTTCGGGATTTGGCGGTGCTTGTGGTGCATAAAAGGTTTGTACGAGTCTTATAGAGGGGGTAGAGACTTTGGGGGACCGAACGGAGGCAGAGAGGAGAAGTAATCGAGCTGTAGAAATTGTTGCTGTCACGCAAGAACCCTAGAACACGAAGAACATTGACGCACAGGAACGGTCGCAGAAAGCTATCGCTGTTCAACAGCAGAACGTAATATCGTTTATAAGGCAGACTTATTTCTCAATAACAGATTCGCACCTATTGTAACAGCTGTTTGTAACGCCACCAAGCGTTGCAAACCTGCTCGCTTTATTAGTTTACTCTTGTTTTTCACCTATTTGAGCTATGAACAATTATTTTGAGCACGTGAATAATATGAGGAGCTAAACCCCAACACTGGGACAATGGAGGAAGCCATTCTTTACGCATGTGGTAATTCTAATTAATTCTTTTATGACTTTTGCACTATTCTAAATTGATTTATGATTTTTCTTGATTATTTGTGATTTTGTCTGATGGTGTATGCTGAGTCTAAGAACTTTTGATGCATCATGCTTATGATTTACATCTAAAAGTTAGTTATCTTCATCTTCTAAATTCATTTTTTCCTAGATTTACTTTCTCAATTCTACCCGGATCTTGATTTTGTTAAGATTCGGGTAGATTAGTTTAGTTTTCTTTTATGTTTTGAATAAATAAGATTGCATTATAGCAATGATCAATATATTTATATTATATCTTTTAATTCTCATCAGTATGGCAAGTGTATGCCATTACGATTTCTCATACCTCCTGGAGGGCCTTCGATTTGGTTTAATCTTTCATCCAACCAGTTACGACCGTGATGATCAGAGATTACAGAATTCGATGTGGAATTTGGGCATATTACTTCTTTTATGGAAGCATCATATCTTTCCAGAGAGTATTCAACAAAATGGTGATAAACCATTAGAAGATTTCAATTACACTATCGTTTTACAGATATTTGGTGCAGAATTTTCTTTTCGATTTTTTTCGGGTCAAGATTATTGTACTAATCATGTAATTCGATTTATGGATGTAATTGAATATTATGTAATTATATCTAATTATCAATAAAACTTGGGGCTTTCATGCTCCTTATTCCTTCAAAAAAAAAAATTGTCTAGAATTAATAGTTGAACCACATGAATGTAAGAATTGGTGGAATCCTGAGTCTCGGTATCTCTCGATATTGTGACATCTTTTGTATATATTTTTATTATTAAGTCTGAAATCAATCTTTACAAGCCCGAGAGGAACGACAACTTTCTTACCACTTTACAAACAACTTCAAAATCACATCAACTACCTGTCCTTGTCTTAATTGGTGGACTTTTCTGCTTATCGTTTTCCTTATTGCACCAATAACCTGCATGCTGGAAAATGGCCTTTTGAGAAGTAGCAGAACCTGAACCTTGAGGTAAGACGCCTTTTCGGTTATTAGTTTATGCAAAATTATTGCACCAATATACCACTGAGGTTTTAGGCGTACTAATGACGGATTCAATAAAAAAAAAGAATCAAATTTCAATACATT
The DNA here is from genome assembly GCA_023531295.1 of Papaver armeniacum. Taxonomy (NCBI): domain Eukaryota; kingdom Viridiplantae; phylum Streptophyta; class Magnoliopsida; order Ranunculales; family Papaveraceae; genus Papaver; species Papaver armeniacum. The sequence goes on from JAJJWW010017886.1 coordinate 24,939, forward strand.
AACACCTATATATATGACTAATCGGAACACTTGCATATTGAGCTTATATACTTTCCTGAGTTGGTTCTTCACCTAAACCTTCGTGATCATAAATATTTTGATTTAATGTTGTTGCATCAATAAATTCAATAATAATGATTTATTCTAATGATTATTACACTAATCTATTAACTTAGCTAATTATAATAAACCACTAATCATGATTAATGAGGGTAGATTAGAAATTAGTTAAAATACATGGATAAGGGGTGACTCTGATTTAATATTTATATCCCTTTTTATCTCTTTCCTCTATAACCCCATTACTATAAGTATTCCCAATTGCGCGTTCTAAAAATGGAACAAGTTGCATCTATATGCAACAATTGGAAGGGACGAGTATGAAACACAACTCAACCAGCACTCATATTCTTTTAGAAAATAACTGAGTTTGGCAGAAGATGTCATCGTATATGTCAAGTAGTTATAGTTAACTAATTTCATTATTTGTTTTCTAATTGATTATTACGAGGCATAAATAATAAACATAGTTGACAAAATGCAATAATTTCTCTGCTTAATGAGAGTATATATAATTTGGTTTACTATATTCAAAATTTAGTGTAATATTTTTGATAGTTTAATCTAACTTATTACAACTACTACTTGGTTTGCAATTTAAAATTAATTATAAAAAAAGAGAATCAGATGCCTTTGTATATTTTTAAGGATATGCAAAGACTTCTTGTTGGGAAGTCTAAATTTATTCAGAAAACAGAAGTTTCCTGGAGGAAGCATAATCGTAATCTCAGATATGTTCAAGAGTTACATTGTCCATCTAGACAGGATTGCATGTTTTTACAATGCCTAGATCAAGAATTACATATGCGCTTATGCAGCTAGGCACTGCCAGTAGGCCAAATAAACCCGGTATGTTTTTGCTGTTCATATCCTTCTATGGGCATCACAGGTATCTTTACGAAGTCAATGAAGTATAAATTGTTTAACCAAATTTCTCAATGAATAGCAAGTTAATTAAACACAAAATTGGTTAAAAAGAAGACCAAAATCAACAATTCCTGGATGAAAAGGACATTTATATTTTGATATTGTTTAAATAGACAAAAATGTAACAATAGTCAGGATGTAAACAGTTTCATTCTACCCATTTACAAATACTTTTTCTTATTTTTAATTTACATCAGGATGCATCCAATTTCATCCTTACTTTTTTTGAAGTTTAAGTCAGGATGAATCCAGTTTCATCCTTGTTATTTTTTTAGTGTCCATTTCACCCATACTAATTTTTACTCGTCCATTTGAATCATGTTTTAAAAATATTTGGACAAATGACCCATTTTTCGTTAATTAAATGCATTCACAGTTAAACTAATGAGCTTACATTTACATATGCATTAAACTGTCGCTTCCGGAACCAGCGACGGATCCAGGATTTTATGTCTGGGTGGGCTAATTTTTTTTTTTTTAGCCAATACTCTATTTAACTTCTTCGATTGCAATATTGATGACTGCAGTTATAATACCTGGTGCGACATGTTATTTTTTCTTTTCTAAATTCTAATTTTTTCCATTTTCTTAAAATTAATATATTATTATTATATGTACAAAATAATAAATTATTATTTTATCGATGAAGCGATATCGCTTTAAAATAATAGGATTTGGGTGGTATCAAGTCTATTATTTTTTAGATGTTTTACGGTATTTGTAATCAGTGCATCTATAGTCAAGTGGACATTGTTAACCAATTATGCATCAGTTACACATAAGTTCATTGACTTCCTATATGTGATGCACACTATATAAGGACACTCTTACAGGGGGTTAGTCAATTGAGATTTGTGGAGATATTGAAAGAATTTTAGAGACTTCTAAAATCTCTTGTTAGTCAATAAAGAGTTCTTCAAAATCTCAAACAATCTCTGTTATTGGATCGTGACTTTCTAAAAATCTTCAGAATTCTCTGTTATTGGATTTAGAATTTGAAATCAATGACTTATGGCTTTGAGAGACTTGTAGAGACTTTTATTACAAAACATACCATAAATGGCTAAAATGAAGTCTCTCCTAAGTAGGTGATATTTTGAGAGACTTTGTTCTTTCTCTTTTCTTTAAGGATCAAAATATTAAACACAATAACCAAATAAGCTATAATTAAATTCGTAAAAAATGAAAAAAAAAAAAAATGTTGTCTTGCAAACCCAATAAGTTTATTAGAGATTCAAATCCCTTTAATTTGTCTCGTTTTGATTTTATTGGCAAAATGGTTACAATTTATGTTAGCCATGCATGGACTAATACATTTTCATTGAAATACCCATGTATTCATTTTGAAATATAAATAAATATATTACTTGTCCCATGTGTGTAAGCTGAAATTCATATATGTTTTATTGTCTCACTGAATCACCATAATTCCTTGAAAATCATCCAGAGAGTCTCTCAAAATCTCTAAACTCACTGAGAGTCACCCAAAATCTCTTGCATAAAAAGTCTCTGAATGTCTCTACTAATCCCAATTGACTAACCCCCTATTAGTTAATTACGCATCCATCAAGAGAGGTTAAAGAGATAACAAATTCTGTAGATATAAAGACACGGAATGCAAAAGTGTATTCTTTCTGGTGGTTATGATCTTTACGGCCTTTTTCTCTTATGTGGATGCTCTTGGGGGAGGGCCGGCTGCTGGATTCGGTTCCGCAGCAGGTGGAACTTGTGGACCCTCTGGATCGGACACAAATGGTGTGCTGAGGGACTGTTTTGCTCTGATTTTTTCGGTTGGTCAGGAGGTGTCTGCGAATAATTTAACTAATTTGTTTTATGATGACTAGATTTTGTGCCCGTACTACGCTCGGGCAGTGGCGGAGTCAGACTTTAGCGAAGTTGATTCAAAAAATTAGGAACAAGGTTGCATATTGACTTTATCGGCAGTGGCGGAGCCAGACATTCCATCTTGGGGGGACAAATATATAAAGGGGGAGATAGCACTAATGGTGGCCGGAGGCCGCCCGAAATTTTTAGGGTCTTTTGTGATAAAAAAAAACAGAACTTTCCTCAAGACTCCACAAAATATCATCAATACTTATAGTATACTAGAATTTGTTATGGAAAATTTTGAAATGTATGTAAATAGTTGCACAAATGAAGCTAGTTTTGTAGAATCCAGGGGGGACAATTATGAAAAACCTCAAATTTCTAAGCCTAAAATAGTCAGATTGTAAATTCTAGGGAGGACAACTGTCCTCCCTAGTCCTCACTCAGCTCCGCCCCTGTTTATCAGCAACCTGAATTTCATAATATTCAGTTGAAAGACTTCATGGCCAAGTTGAAATTGACGGTTTTTGAACCTCCTTGATCTGTCAATGTTCTTTCTTTCTCTCTGGTTTGTGGTGAGTGAGACTCTTTCTAGGTTTGTCTGGAAAATTACTTTCTTGTTGTTGTTTTCTTCAGCTTTTTTAGTCGGTCTATTTGTCTTGGATGTTCATGTTTCATGAACCTCTTTTTCTCCTTTTCTAATAAAATATTAATTTACCGATAAAAAAATAAAAAAAAATAATCAAAGCATATAAAACAGATTCATACAGAAGCAACAGAATAGTTAATTAAGAGGTAAGATTTGTTTTCGGGTCCAAAACATAAATGAATCTCTTTTCTGTTTTCTTTGTACTTTGGTTAGGGTGGTATAATTCTTTTATGCCCTCTTTTTTTTTTTATCAATACCATGTTTTCTTTATCAGCTGGTCATCCCCGTTCCCCAAAGTTTAATGCGCTCCAGGAGGTCCCAGGTTCGAGTCCCCAATGGCGTAATATTGCAGGAATTAACATGGAAGGTAGTGTTAATTTGCCCCCCTTGTGACACAATCTCGCCCCCCCTCCCGCCGTTTCGGCTCCCCTTGGCAAGGTTTCCCATGAGGCCCGCTGGTAGACTAGCACATCAACCTGTTCAATTAATGTAGTAGTATGTCGTTGGAGCTTAGCTTGTTAGGCTTCCAACTAGTTTCATGTAATAATAATGATCTATAAGAATTTATTAATCAAAAAAAAAAAAAAAAAAAAAACATAAATGAATCTCAAGAAATTAAAAGTGAAAGTTCCGACTTAATTTTATTAATGAACAAGAACGAGATAGTACAGATTACATAATGCAAAACAACATAACATAAGCAACTGATCACGCATGAATATGAATTGACCGATCAAGTACTAGCTAGCTAGAATTGGTTGCAGTACTTCTTGACCTGCATATAGCGGCTAGTACGAGCTGATCATCAATATTACATTTGAGTGATCTTAATTATTCAAGAACCAACATAAAGATAGATGCACAAGAAATACAAAGAACATATTAAGCAGCCCATATATAATCAACCAAATATTAGTTTTACTCACACGTACCAGACCACCAATCATTGCACGAGTACCCACAACAAAAATGAGGGACATTACTCAATCCACAGGCGTCACCCTTGTACACACATATTGTAGGTTCGAATTGAGCATACACAGAAGCAAAAAAGATCGAGAGAATCATAAGCACAACTAGAAATAAACTCATGAATTTTTTGCTTTCCATTGTAAGCTATGAAAACTTTGAAAGAAAATTTAGTCTTATATTTTTGGATGGATGGGGAAATTGGTCTCTAAGAATGTCCTTTATATAGCATATATTTGGCGCTACCTCAATCATTTGGGAAGCCAATGAATTCATATATGAATTGATTACATAATTTAATTATTATTAAAATTAACCAAAATAATGCGTCGAAATTATTGCATTAATTCGTTATGCATTTAGGGGGCAAGCACTATTCCCCTTCAATAAGAACAATTACGAATGATGATCTACAGACTACAGTATAAACTCTTTTAATTAATACTTGATTATTTAATAAACTCTCTTAAATAAATTTTTTGGCTGGTCCCGAGTCAGGGACAACGTGCCAAATTAATAATTCGCTAAACTTATAAGATAATATATTTTTTATTACTTGTGTGGACCCATATGAAATATAAATTAATAATGCATATGTATATTCAATACATTAATGATTTGCGAAGACTTTTTGAAAAATGATTTAATTATCTTGTGTTTTTTGCTAAAATCAATATCGCATTGATATTCATCTCTAATTTTCTTATCATTGTAAGAAGTGTGGGTGTTGTTTTCTCATAGCTCAGCAAGAAATTATTCAATCTGATTGCCAGTTTAATAGCCTTGTTTCGTGAAGGGGGCACTATTGTAGAACTTTCATCATCTTTTTCCACATCTTTATCAGTTCCCATAACACTCTCGATTATTTCTTCATCAGTCAACAATTGTGTAACTTCATTTTCTTTCGGATAATTGAGGACCCTTAGGATATTCATTGAATTGCGATAACCCAACTTCTCGATCAAATTTTGCAAGTCTTGGGTGATTTTACTGTCGATATGTTCATCCAAATTGTCTAAACTTGTGTTATCTGCTAATTAATATCTCTTTTAATTAATAAATTAAGATGGTCCCGACATCATTAATTTATAGAGTTTCTACTGTACCAAAAAACCCATCTTAAAATTGCCTCTCAGAACTTTTTTCTTTTATTTATGGGCCCACCCCTCGGGAGACGTGTAGGGATGGGCTGTGTGATGGTTTTTTTTCTTAGTTTTTTTCGTTGTCTGTTGATACTTTTCGATTATAAAAAGAGCAAGTTGTGCCGATATACAACAATAACAACTTGGGTAGGGTCTTGGTAAGAGACTCAACTAGCATTCATAATTTTTTAGAAAATAATTGAGCTTCCCGGAAGATGTTATCATATGTCGAGTAATAATTAATTTTCTAATTGATTGACTAACGCAATAATTTCACTAACTATTAAAGAGAATATTATATCTTGGCGAGATTGTGGTATACCCAGATTAATTGGGGTATACCATTTTATTCCCATTCAAACTAGTGTGCTAAGGGGTGTCTAGAAGGTGTTAAAAGACCAAATTGTCCCCCAAAAAACCATGTCGACCAAATATCCATCCAAAAAAATTTCAAATTTTTTTCCCAAACTCTAACTATGAAACCAAAAAAAAAAAAAAAAAAAAAAAATCAAATTTGGTACAAAATCATACACAATATCAAATCTTGTATGATCCAAATTTTTATCAACAGTCGGCATGGTTTCTATTTGCCAACCTTTCCGACTCGTATTAGTCGGCGTCTTCCTAGGTTGAATATTGTGCCGACTTTTCATCTCTGAAATTTACATTTACAGGGTCGGCACGGTATCCATCCTTATACCTTGCTGAGTATAGTTTAGTCGGCATGTTATGAAATTAATACCTTGCCGATCGACTAATCATGCATTCGTAACATCTTTCTCTGTATGTCAAAAATCCTATAGTCGGCAAGGTATTTTTTGTCGACCTTGCCGGCTATAAGGTAGCCGGCTAGGTAAAAAATTAATAAGATGCCGACTAGTGAAACATTTACAACAGCTCCCGTGTGTCAAAAATAACAAATTCGGCATCTTCTTCATTCACTGACCTTGCCGGCCGGATATAGTCGGCATGTTATTCATCCGTAGACCTTGTTAGCCAGATATAGTCGGCATGTTCTTCATCCGTAGACCTTGCTGGCCGACTTTTCACAAAATTTAGAACTGGTGTTGATTGAACTCATTGGATAAAAGTTTTAATCTACTCAATTAATCCATCAAACTCAACTAATTAAGCTAATCAAATTTTTTAGTGTTAATTAAACAAGGGTATATTAGCCATTTAGAAAATACATGGTTAAGGGGTGGCTTCTTTTACTTCAAAATGACATAGCTTTTGTCTCATTAGGTATACCCCAATTAATCTGGGTATACCCCAATCAAGCCAGGTATTATATATTCATAAGTTTAATAAATCACAATTTTAATATTTTAATCTAACTAATTATAACTACTAGTCTAGTACTACTTGGTTTGCACATTACAAACTAATAATGCAAAAAGGAATCAGATGCCTTTGTATATTTTTATGATATGCAAAGACTTCTCTTGGAAAGTCTTTGATTGAGTAACTAAGAGAAGTTTCTTGTGAGGGAGACGTCATCCAATCTGTCTATAACTCTAATGGAATCAGTACGCAAAATGCGAGACCCTCGGTGTGAATTGCTTATTTTGAGAAGTTGTATAGGAGTTTCTCTCGGCTATATTTTTTTATGCGTACAACTTGCCCGGAAGCTATAGCCCAAGCTCACTTGTTTCAATACCTAAGATCTCTTATAACATTAGATGCGTCTGGCTTTAGGCCTCTCCAACAGCGCTTAGTTACTCTGCCTAGAGGTGTAAATTGGGTTGTGCCAGCTTGAGCACAGCCCAGCACATCACGCTAAAATTTGAGCACAGCCCAGCCCAGCACGTGACTTAGCCCAAAGACGCAAAGACGTTAGTTAAATGGGACGTCTTTGGGTTTGACTAATTGGCACGAAAAAGAGCACAAAGACAACACGCTCAGATAAGCATGTGGCCCAACCCAAAGACAAAGACGTTAAGAGAGCACGTCATAACATGTACACATACACATATAACAAGGCATAATACATCACATTTTTTGTATATTTCACAAAAGAGTCACTATTCTAGCTAGTTCTTAACATTTTATGTTGGCTTATTTATAACAACACATATAATACCTTAATATTTGGAAAATATATTTCAATATCGTCGTTGTTATAATGTCGTCACCTATATTTAACTAGAACATTAATTTACATGACAATAATCCAATTTTATATTTGATGGGTTATTTCTTTTTATTGAATAAACTTGTTAATTTTAATTACTTGAAATAATTTCAAATGATATGTTGTCTAATTAAATTCTTGTGATAATGTCCGATTTCAAATTGTTTATAGCACGTGTGCCCGCACGGCACAGCACGACATGTTTATTCGTGTGTTGTGCCCATGGGCTGTGCTGTGCCTAGCTTTTGACTAGTAAAGCACAGCACGGCACAACACGTTTAAATCGTTGGCACAAAGACAAAGCCACGACACATGGCACGTGAAGCACGCGACTTCGTGTGTCGGGCTGTGCCGGGCCGGCACGTTTTACACCTCTAACTCTGCCTCTCAGAGATGGGGGCTGAGTTTGTCTACAATGGAAGACACGTCCCACTATTGTTTCATGGCATCATGGGATCAAACAAAAAACTTGCAAGACAACATCCTAAGAAAATCTCTCATACCTGGTACCAGTTCCACCTTCCAGCAAGCGCTTGATAGTTATATACAGATTTGCGGCTCCCTCCCATCTTCCTTCAGCACAGTTGAAACTGCGCTCCATCTAATGAGAACCTTGGTAGTTCCCTACTTTGATGATGTAAAGAAAGAGATGACGACAACATATTCCATGACTGAACGTGATTTGGTCCTATGGCTCTTTAACAAATTAAAGCATGCTCAAGACTACCTAATGGCAATTCCTACTAGTGGGGTGAATCAAAACATTGGGCCGCGTCAGTTTGCTTCAGTGTTATGTTATCGATTGGGTGTTCCTCTTTGGGTAGTGTCTGTTCTTGTTGCAAGAGTGGGATGGATATATATGAAGATCATGCCAACATTGTGCTAAAGATGTTGGGTTGAAGTTTCACCATGACTTAGTGCATGATATTTTGGCGGACGCCTGTTTCAGAGCTGGTGTACCTGCTAGGAAGGAAGTTGTCTTGGGCCTTCTAGCTGATGATGGTACTGCTTTAAGACCTGCTGATCTTATGGTTTATAACTGGGATAATGGCAAGGACATGTGCTTTGATGTTAGGGGTTTCTCCATTTGTTGGGGGTGGTGTATCTGAATTTATACCTGGTCGCTCTATCTCTGATGTTGTCTCTCGTAAGCACAAAAAATATCTGGATAAATACAACATTCAGGGCTATGGTTTGGGTGTTTTAGCTTTTACTACACTTGTGGAGCTTGGGGAAGATATGGTTGTATTCTTGAAAAGACTACGGTCCTCCGTAGCTATCCATAATTTCAATGAGAGAATAAGCAATTTCGTTTTCTATAGGATTGGAGTTGTTATTCAGAAAGGGATTAGGGCTCATCTTGTTGCTCGGCTACCATCCAATTCTCTTATAACCGACGATGATTAGTTTATTTAATCCTTGTAGGTTTTTTTCTTCTTCTTCTTCTTCTTTTTAACGAAAAATTAAGGTGGAAGGACTAATCAAATTCCCTAGAACAATTACTTTTTATTGATAAGTTATTTGAAAACCCTTCGTTGGATGTTACCAAGATCCCATTGTTGCCTCCCATATTTCACAGTGATGCAAAACCCTGTCTAACTTTGTTTCAAGCGAAACTAATTTGGTCTTTTAAGTTTTAACCTTGATACGGAAATATTCTCATTTCTCATGGAATTCTGATATGGTGATTGTAATGGTAAGATCACTAGTCAAGAATTGGCGCGTTTGGTGAATGTAATTTCATCTTTAAGAGTTAAAATTTGTTTCAAAATAACAAGAAATTACAAAGAGAAGATCGGACTTAATTTTATTAATGAACAAGAAAGAGATACAAACATTTGTAATATAACAAGGAAGAACTCCTTGACCTGCAGATAGCTAGTACTTGCTGATCATGAATATAACATTTCGATGATCTTAATTATTTAAGAACCAAAAAACAACAACTAGCTAGATGTAGATTCATTCACAAGAAATACAAAGAACAGGTTATTAAGCCCATATATGATCAAACAATTTAGAACAAATTAGCTTTACTCACACGTACCGCCAGACCACCAACCACTGCACGACGAGTTACAACAGAAAAAAGGGACTTTACTAATTCCACAGGGATCACCCTTAGACAGACATAATCCTGCAGGTGGAAGATCTTGAGCATACACAGATGCAGAAAAGATCGAGAGGATCAAACACACAACAAGAAATAAACTCAGGATTTTTTTGCTTTCCATGTCTAGCTACAAGCTATTGAAAATGGCGTCTTGAACTCTCTGATGAATGAGGAAATAGCTCTCTAAGAAGGAACGTCCTTATATAACAGATATTTGGTGCCATCTCAATCATTTATATACAACAATTGGAAGGGTCCGGTAAGAAACTCTCCCCAACCAGCATTCATATTCTTTTAGAAAATAATTGAGCTTCGCAGAAGATGTCATCGTATGTCAAGTAGTTTACTATAGTTTTTTTTTTTTTTTGACACATAGTTTCCTATAGTTAATTGATTTCATTATTAATTTTCTAATTGATTTTTATGAGGCATAATAAAGTAATTAACATAGTTGACAAAATGCAATAATTTCTCTACTTATTCAAGAGTATATATAATTTGGTTTACTATATTCAAAATTTAGTTTAATATTTTTGATAGTTTAATCTTTATATTGTCCATTATTTTTTTTTATTTTTTTTTTGGGACAATCAACATATTTCAATTCATTCAAATCAAAAAAGTGATTACATGTTCGCTTATTACTTAATGCATTTAAGATAAAATGTGGAAAATCCACTCCTTTATATTCGCAAAGCAATGGACAAGCGGAAGCAACAAATAAGACAATTGCAGATACATTGAAGAAGAAGCTGGAGGGGCATAATAAAGCATGGTGCGACCAGGTGCATAATGCAGTCTGGGCTTATAACACAACTAGGCGAGAAGCTACAGGAATGTCACCTTTCTGTTTAACGTATGGGGTTGACGCGGTACTACCAATTGAGGTCATTATTCCCACAACAAAGAGAGAAGCATGGGAGTAAAATTTAAGTGCGGATATGATTTTAACAAAGCTTGATGAATTAGAAGAAAAGAGAGAAATAGATCTACAACATATGGAGAACTATCAGCGAAGATTAGCCCGAGAATACAATAAGCGTGTTAAAATAAGAGAATTTCAGCCGAGAAATTTGGTGTTGCGAGAAATACCAGTGTATCAGAGAGGAAATGATGAAAAATTAGAAAAGAAATGGGACGAACCATATATCATTAAAGAAATAGTCGGAACATGGGCATATAAACTGATGGATCCCGAGGGAAAGGATACTGGTTGTACGCTTGATCGACCATGGAATAGACTATATCTAAAGATATTATCCATAAAAGGTATAGCAAAAGTTGCTGGAAAATAGAAAGATGAAATGAAGATCAAAGTAAAAAAATTTATTGTGAAATTATATTTATCAAAACAGATTGAAAACATGCGATAATTTCGCAGAAATTATGATTTTTACAAAAGAAAATCAAAAGATTAAATGAAAGAGGCACCAAACTATGGCGTACACCCTAGTTCGCGAGAAAATCTCGCAAGAGGCGAATGTAAGACCTAAAGTGCGTCATAGAAGGGTAGAACCTATTGCATGGCTCAGGGAAAGGCTATACCGCCAACGGAACCTGGGTCATGGAGATTGGGGTCAATAAAGCCCGTCCAGGAGAGGCGCCTTGGATTTTCAGCCTAAGCTTATGACTTAGGTTGGACGACTAAGGTGAGAAGGTCTCTCCTATGAATTGCAGAATTTGATCAAGGCGCCGAGGTACACGGTTGAGCCAAGAGTGCCTGGGACGTCTGGAGCGTACCTGGCCATTCTTGGCAAGTTATGAATATGATGCACTTGGTTCGAAGAAAACCCCACTTAGGGTGTGGTCTTGTAACCATGAGCCATATCGGCAAAGGGATAAGAGGCCGCGAAAACAACTGGTTGTTGTTAAGACCGGATGGGAGGAGCCAACCTTGTATGGTAGAGGTACGCCTCCTTGAAGTGGCAACCAGGGGGATGATAAGGATGACACCCTCCATTAGGGAGCTGATAAGTGTCAAAGACGCAAATGTCATGAGGATTTTTACTCACGTGAGTATTAAGGCTTGTCATATTTGTGCAATGATCATGCAGAGGCAATAATACTAGAAAAAGATAAGACGAGCTCAATGGGTCGGTACACGAAAGTGTAAAGACGTCCTGCGATTTCGTCGCAAGACGACAATTTCATGGGGCTTTATGTTCGTAAGAATATTTATGCCTGTCATATTGTCGCATGAAAAATATCCTGCTGATGCAATAATACAAGAAAAAGTTAAGACAAGATCAATAAGTCATTACATGAAAGTGTAAAGACTGCCTATGATTTTGTCGCAAAGACAAGGGGTGGCAAAGTAATACCTTTACTTAGGAAGGCAAAATAAGACCACTTGTCACGAGAAAGATAATGAGAGGCAAGTATGGGAATTAATAAAGAAGATGCATTATCTTTCTCGCCAATAAGTAAATGAATTATTCATTGAACTACATAATTCGCAAGATTAGTAAAGCGGAAATAAAACAATTCAAAAGCTAAAGCTAAGTAGCTAAATGAATTTCATACTTCAGCATTAGCTTCGCGAAGAGGGGTTGATGGAAGATCTTCTCCATCTTAGACACTTTCGCAAGTATTCTCCTTTTCCTGGTTTGTTCCGGCCTCTTCTCCACCTTGATTACTGCCAGCATTTGCTTCCACCTTGATTACTACCAGCATTTGATTCCTTAGCGGATTCATCTCCTTCATCGTTCTTAAGAATAGCTTCATCATTACTTTTGAATTCATAGTCACTGTCAGGATCGCGAGGAACTTCATCATCATCTACTTCAAGAGGCAAAATTATTGTATGAGGAAGTTCCTTATCCAGTTCGATGTTATTTACAAGGACTTCAGCTTTGAGGTGAACTTGGCGAAGAAGTGCTCTTTAACAATTTCTACTTTCAATATCCTTGAGATGTTGAAGGTCGTCAAATCTTCTTTCTGCACGATCGCGAGAACATGCAAGGACAGTAGTAAGCATCACATTGTCCTTGCGAATCTTGGCTAATTTGGATTCCAAAGAAGAAATAGAAGAATGAAGATTTCTCTCAGACTCTGCGAACAACAAAGACACAAAGGGTTGTTATAGCGAGATTTTCGTAAGAGGAATATTGCAAAAATAATTAAGTAAGAAAAGTTGGTTGAGGTAGCCAGATTTTTATGACTACCTTCCTCTTGGGAAATAAGGTATTGAATTAAAGCCGAGTTACTATTCTTCATATGGTTCATCGCATCGTCAAATTTATCCCCAACCAAAACCTTTCAGGAGAGATCGAAAATCATTCTCGTTAGAAACAAATAAAGCATTTTCCTTCACTAGGGAAGCATAGGAATCTTCTAATTAAGTGTGTTGTTCCTTAAGCTGATTTTCCTTTATACTCAAAGCTATCCTACTTTGGATAAGTTTATTCTTCATACTTCAACGAGCGAAGAGATCGCTCTTGATCATCACATATTTTTTGGCGTATACTAAGTGTTTGCGAAAATATCACTACTTTGTTAAAAAGAATTTGTTTCTATTGGGACAGGGTTTCATTCTCATCTGACAAAGTTTCAATCTCTAAGTTAGCTTTAGTTAACGAATAAGAGAGATGAGATATTTCTCTACTTAATGTTTCTTGCCCTTGAGCTAATTGAGCGTTCTCACTAGAAAGATTTTCAATTTGGTCAACAGAATACGAGTGAAGATTGTCTAATTGATTATATTGATCTAACAAAACTTCTTTGTCAGCACGAGCATCTTCAGCGGAATATTGAAAGTCGTATCTCTCCATTATTTGTTTCCGAATTAAAACTTAATGTACGAACAAAGAATTTTAAGAAAGGTGAACGTGAAAGAGATAAAATTACCAAAGAAGATCAGCCATAAGTTAAGACAAGAAGGTCATACGTTTTAGCTCATCATTCTTTTTGCGAAGATTATCGCAGTCCCGCGACACATTCTCAAGCTTCTGAATCTTGAGGCGAAGATTCCCACACTCTAAAGTCAAGGCTTGGAGACTCTCCTTTAAGGATTCAACTTCTTTCTCTAAAGATGCTTGCAAGGATGCTTTTTCAGAACTAAAATACTTGATCATAGTCTCGCAGATACTAAGTTTGATGGGGTCAGCGGAAGACTTCCGAGCATCAGACAAAATCTTAAAGGCGATGTCTACTCCTTCTAAGACTCCCTTATCAACAGGCAAGGATTCAGATGAGGGAGTAGCGAGGATTGAAGACGTGGGAATTAAATAATCTTTTACAGGCGAAGGATGAGGAGGATTAATAATTGAGGTTGAAGGCAAATCAATTCTTGAGCATCAACAATGGGAGAAGAGGGGGTTTCCTTCGCAATAGGTTCAATTGAAGAGGTGACATCCTTAGTGATATCTTCGTGGACAGGAGCGGTAAGTAATAAAGGCTCAGTTAGCAAAGGTATGGTGGGCATTACTAGGGGTTTAAAATTAGGAAATGCAATGGAAGATTTAATAGTCTTTAATTGGCGAGGCTTCTTGGTGGGTTTATTACCATCTCCAGCATCCTGCGAATATCAACTCAGATAAGAAACAGAGGCAATAATATTGTTATTAAAGAAGTGATGTTTCTTATTACCTTGCTATTCACAGACTTCCTTTTCGCGGCAACAACCTTGTGATGCGAGCTTTTGGAAACGTTAGGGTTTGGGACTGTGAATTTGGTGTTAGAGGTGCTTTTGCTGAAACATAATCAGTATGGGAATCACATAAAATAATAAAATTAATTAGAGAAATCAAAAAAATAAGATCAGTTCCAGCAAAATCAAAGAAGAAAAGCTAAACTAACCTTGGTGACTCCATGAAAGCAGCAGCGGGTAGATAAATGTAACGATCCTCAAGCTCGTCAACGCTATTAGACCAGTCAAGAGACGAATTAGCCGATAATGACTCGATTAGTTTAACACGAACGTTAATTAATAGAAACTAATCTAACAACGATCTAGATACGAAACTAGTATCATCGAATAGGTCTCGAAAAGTTATGCGGAACGGGCTACTCGAGCGTGTCAATCAGATACCAGGCGAAGAAGATATCACCGGATATGTTTGAAGGAAGAATAATAATTTTTATTCTTAAACCGCCTGGCTGCCCTTATCATTTGAACGGGTGCCGTTAGCAATTTTGGTCGGCCTTATCAAGACCAAAATCGAGAAGAGTTCTTCTTTCTTCTTTCTTCTTCTCGTTTCTCTTTTCTTCTTCTGCTCTTCTGTCCCTTCTCTGTTAAAGTTGAGTGATGATTTTGAGATTGAATAAAGAGTAGAAAGATCAAGGAAGGTTCATGGTGGTGATGAGTGTGTTGTGGTAGGTTCCGAGTTAAAGGAAGTGACGAGTTAGAGAAGATAAGTTAGGGTTTTGGCTTTGAAATTGGGTTTGTGAAGGTTAAGAGGAGTTAATAGGTGGTCTGTGCAGGTTGATTTGAATTTCAGTTCATGAGAAGGGTGTTACTGAGTTTATAGTTTGTATAAACATGAACTGAAATGTGTTGGTTGATGTTGTAGAAAGAACCGAATGTGCGAGGGTAGAAAATGGATGTGTAATGTATTTGTTATGGGCTGAACAAGATGCATGGGTTAGGGTGTATGAATCGAACTCGGTTGAAATAGTCTTTAGCTTGGCCGCAAATCGATGGATTATGTTTCTAGGATGAGTGTGGCTTAGTATGTTGCAATTGCGTGTAAACCGATTTGTGATTAAGATTTTGCTTGTGAAGTTTTGTATTCAATGTATTGTTATTGAATTATAGTTAAGAGTTTTGTGTTGCACAATGTTTGCACATTAGAAATCCTTGGCCCGAGCAATGTCTCGGCCCGTGCAAGAGTTTTGGCCTTGTGCCATTCAACCTAGTCGATTATCCGATCGGGTTATGTCCTAGCCGATCGAAGTCAATCGACCGAGTCAATCATGTGTTGATTTCAGTGATCCCGATTTGTTACCCGAGTTGACTCAAGTGAACCTTGACCGATTTGGTTACCCCGGACTTGACCTTGACCGGACGTGGACCGTTAGTTAAACCCTTTTGACCGTCGGTGATCGTTAGATTGACCCGATTGGGTCGGGACTTCGTTGTTGGGTGAGTTTATTGAACTTGGGCTTAGGAGTTAGTTAATGGGCTTAGAACCATTAGTTAGACTTGTATGAGCCTTTTGGCTAGATTCTTAGACTTCTTGTGTGATTAACAGTTAGTCTATATTAACAACGATCGATTCAAAGGATGAACCAGTGGACCGTGGATCTCAAGGTAGGCGTGGCCTGTCATCAAAAAAAAGGTGGGAATCGATAACGAACTCTCTTGTATTCATTATTGTTTACAAATCAATCAGGGTGTTGTGAAATTCATGCATATCTTTGTGTGCTCTTTGTGGTATGAGATGTGTGCCGACACAATATCAGTATTCTATGGCTAGGGCGATACACCGCAATATTACACGGCTAGGGCGATACACCGCAATATTATTAATCCTTTATATATTTATCAGTATTCTATGGCTAGGGCGATACACTTGTAATATTACTTAATCGGAGTGAAGTGGGCTTCAATATTATTCTTCCCTTATGTGCGGCAAACACATCTCATATATGGATGTTTACATGTTATTTATGATTGTCTGGTGAAGAAGTTTCTACGTTATGTTTTATTTTCTTTCCTTGTATTATCGACTTTCGATTAAACTTGCATTGTCTTCGAATCATATTAATGTTTACTTGAAAGCTAGTTATTATTCCTACGGGGCACCCCTTTTAGGGATGATGTGCTCACCCTTTCCCACTTTCGGCCAAAGAATGAGAGCGAGTTGGCAATAAAGCTTCAAGGGTTGAGTTCATTAGTTGATTAACTTCTCGCTATTTTTGTTATGTTGTATATTTTATTTGTAAACCAAATGAATATTTTATATGTATCATTTGAGAGGAATCCTTGTGTATTTATATTTCTGAGCGGGGCTAGTTTTGGGTTAAGTTTTGTAGAAGATTTCTTAATTGAATGTTTAAGTAAATGGTTTAGATTCTTAGTGCCTCTTTATTTAGTTAATCTCTTGGATTAGTGTTTGCTAAGCTTAGGGGGCGCTACAAAGTTGGTATCGAGCTCACTATTAGATCTTATATGGGAAACAATAGGAATAGCCAAGTCATGAGTTAGTGAAATAGATTAATTTAGAACCAGGTTGGGTATGTGAGATAAATCTTAATTCACTAAAAATCATCAATAATTAAAATAATTATTTGATTGTTTGATTTGTTTTCTGATTGTTTGTAATTGTAATGAAGTAAAAATTGTAGGGTACACCTATACTTTAGGATTTGGTAATTATTAATCTAAAAAGTATGAACACGTACATAATCAAATAGAAAAATAGTGAGATTAACACCATTGATAAATCTTGAAAAAAATACACATAGAAATCAACAATTTATAATCACATAAATGTTAATAATATTCTTGGAACTTAATAATAATTGAAAGAGTAGTGAATAATAGTTCAACCATCAATGTTAATAATAAAAATATTATAATAGTAATTATAAATGATAATAAAAGTAATAATAATTTTGATAAGTAATGTTAACATTTCTCAATTAGTAAAATATTGAACTTAAACTTAACTAAAATTTCATAAGGATATATAACGATAAAATAATAATAATTATGATTAAATAACTACGGAAATTATTTACGCTTATCTACAATTAAGTTTTGTAAATTAAAAATTAGCTTTAATCTAACAAATGATCTAGTGAATCTCTAAAATGAAACAAATATACATTAAATAATAATAGTAGAATTATAATTACTTAGTGTACCTACCGGATTATCGACTTAAGAATAATGAAAGTAATAATACAGTTGATAATAGTATTTGACTAATTAGATTAGTAGCAAATCTATAGAAAATAATATTAAGAAAATTTATATATGGTATTACACTAAACTTAAAATGTCAGGTATTCCGAATTGACGTGAAATCAAAAAAAATTAGTTTACTTATATTGATAAATAAAATAAAATAATAATAATAAATGATTTTTTTTTTTTTTTTTTTTTTTAATTAAACTCTAAAGTAATATATTATTATTTAAATAGAGTCATACAGAACTTTAGTTGGTAGCCTAGCAACAAGCTGAGCACCAACCCCCTTCTGAATAGCGACACCTAGCCTATAAAAAAGAAATTTACCAACACCCCTACTGACATCAAGTATCGACAATACAATTCTTCAATCTCTTAAAAAAACATAAAGTATCATCACCAAGTTCACCCGTGAGTGGTAAAAGCTAGGACACCTAAACCATAACCATGAGAAGTACATTGATCCAAGTACTTGTTTCTTTTGCGCATAACAGCATTAGAAATAGCTTGACTGGGACAAAATTACGAATACCTTCACCAAGTGAATGGAGAGACTCCCGTAACATCCATACAAACATCTTGTCCATTTTCCCAATTAAGAACAAGGAAATCCGCAGGCGTAAGTCTCTATTATCATCGACAAAAGCCCAAGGGCTGCTTCTTTACGCACAGGGCACATCAAACTTTGTGACAAATGTCAACGACAACGTCACGTACTTGGTCATGACGATATTTGATCCCAACATCCTTGGCACAATGAAGAGCATGGTCCCCAAAAATATCCATGGGTCTTACAAGCCCGGAACACAGGCCTCCTCAGCGAACAAAGGGATACCAAGTCGGTAGCAAACAACTCCACGAAACCTGTCTTGGACCAAGGCATTGGTTCTGTGCCACTAATGGGTACAGCCAACATGTAATCTTGAGCGTGCTTAACACGGTTACACTTCCACAAAATGGAATCTCTTGCAGACATAGAAAATTGGTTTGGGATTTGCTTCTTAACTGCGTCGAAATAGGTGACCGCCAGGAGTGCATAGAAAGGGGGGTGATATATCAACACAATAGTTAGAAGGTAAACCACAAACCGGATGAAGTTCAAGAGCCGACCGATGCGGAACCTTTGTCCGAAGAGAATAAATTGCCAAGAATCACCTTTTGAACCGCAACCGTTTGACTTCGAGAAGCCTGGTAACAAATTACGGGTGTCCGCCATAGTGTAAATGCTAAGTCCACCTTCCTTAAGAGGAAGAGTAGCGTCATGTCGCTGCAGCGGCCCAAAACCTGCACCATCTCCTGTGACCAAGAGTCTCAAGTACCGAAATAAGTGATCATCAAATAATTCAGTGGCTTCTTGTAAAGCTGCAGGGTTGGTAGTGCGCATAGCAAAGTACAGTCTGGACACACCGGTGCAATTGCGAAGTAATAACATCTCGCTCTGAGGGTCCCTGAGTTTTTTGATGGAAGACATTAACGGATAGTCTTATGAACTCTAGTCACCGCCATATCGCCGATAAAGTTCAAATCAAGGCTCACCGGCCCCCTTAAGTTTAACCCTACCGTTGGCCTCGCCAATATCCGGAGCAAACATATCATCATCAAAGCTTCTAGGATCGAAGTTGGCCAAAAATCTCTCGTTTTCTTTATATTGAGATGTAAGCCCCTACCAGGCCCCTCAGACTCAATGATATTCAGAGCTTTAGACACCTCGAGAGTGTCACCAATAATTGTTCCATCATCAAGGTACCATGCATGCAAATCAAGTTTACACTGAGAAGCAATTGATTTCACAAGCGGATGGAGAGTCAAGGCGAACAACAGCGGACCGAGAGGATCCCCTTGCTGAACACCAAGGGTCGAAGATGAAGGTACCGGTCAGTAATAAAGTCTAGCAGCCTACTATAACAAAACTCAACCCCGAGAGATACCTGGACAATGAAGACGAACTTCCGTATGAGATGAGTCCCATTAACCAAATTAAAGGCATTGGAGAAGTCAACAAGCAACATTGACAAACCGGCAGATCGACCCTTAAGCTCCAAAGAAATTATTTACAAGATGCAAAAATACTTTCCCCACCCACAGTACACCAACACCGAATTGATGATCCCCCAAATAAGAAAGCATGACCTTACCAATGAAAAGCGGCCTATCTTGGAGACCCGTCTACGCCAAATGGTACCAACAAAAGAATGGGCCTACGACCACCCCCCGGCTTCGATAACGGTGTTCGGGGCGCACTAGCTATGAACTCGCCTAAAACACTGGGCATTTACCAGCCAACCATAAATTGACAACCCCGTAATTGAAGCAACCAAATCATCCGCCACTACAGATGCCGTACCGCACAAAGCATCCATTAAATGTTGCGCACGCAAGCCGTCTCGACCTTGTAGAAGTCCCTCTAGGGAAGCTCTTAATCGCACCAAGAACCGCCTTAGAGTCAACAAAATTGAGTCCCCACAAATAGGTTCCGGTGGAATAATAGGGGTGGGGGCTCTTTGGATGTTTCTTTTGATTCATCCAAGGTGGATTCGTTGCGAGGGGCAACACCGATGGAAGACAAACCCGAATTGCGAACTGAAAAAATGCCCATGCCTTATCTTCTTCTTGCACGCCTTCAAATTGGAAGCATCTTGTTTCGTCTTCATGGTGTTTGCGTGGAAAATGAACGGGCTGTTGAAAAACCTTGCTGACTAAAGCTAAACCACTACTAATCTCCTTCCAATCAGAGAGAGATTGGTTGATAGCCTTGGCTTGAAGCCTCCTTCTCACACTAGGACTTCTCTCTCTTGAGAACATTTGGGTCTATAGACTCGCAATGCGATAGTTGGAAGAAGGAGAAGCCGTACCCAGGCAGACGTGTTATCCGGGCTAGCTAAAACTTTGTCAAGGCTAAATGAAATTAAAATTATTCAAAATTATTTATAAATGAAATTAAAATTAAATAAATTTTGATGATTAAATTATTCAAAATGTTGTAAACTATTTATATATTTTACGAGGTAAATTTATCAGACATACACCAGATACGATAAAAGTTTAGAGACTAATTAATCTTAATAAATTAATACTTAGTTAATCCCCAGTGCTGAATAGTGAGGTTAGTAGTTCCTGTGTGTTGGGTGATACTTGTTACGTAGGTAGGCATTGTCGAGTCATGAACCTAGACAGGTAAATCGCATTCTTGTATCACTAGGCATTGATGGGAGACTTGCTTCTTTTAGTGGACCTGATAAATCCCAATTTTACTTAGAAACTTTATTATAGAATATTTTTCCCGTTATGAGAACCAAAAGAACTTTTTGAAATGGAAATTAGTATTTTGAACCTAGAGCCACAAATTTTAGTTATAGAAGCCATATAGGTTTGTGCTTTGTTTTATGTTGTTTGCGCCTAAACAAGAGATAGGATTATTCTTTAAGGTGGGGAGTTTTGAAGACCGGAAGGATGGTTCCATTTTCGAGGACGAAAATGTTATAAGGTGGGGAGAATGTAACGATCCTCAAGCTCGTCAACGCTATAAGACCGGTCAAGAGTCGATCAAGAGACGTTTTAGCCGCTAATGACTCGATTAGTTTAACACGAACGTTAATTATTAGAAACTAATCTAACAACGATCTAGATACGAAACTAGTATCATCGAATAGGTCTCAAAAAGTTATGCGAACGGGCTACTCGAGCGTGTCAATCGATACAGGAAGCGAAGAAGATATCATAGGATATGTTTGAAGGAAGAATAATAATTTTTATTCTTAAACGGGGCTGCCCTTATCATTTGAACGGGTGCCGTTAGCAATTTTGGTCGGCCTTATCAAGACCAAAATCGAGAAGAGTTCTTCTTTCTTCTTTCTTCTTCTCGTTTCTCTTTTCTTCTTATGCTCTTCTGTCCCTTCTCTGTTAAAGTTGAGTGATGATTTTGAGATCGAATAAAGAGTAGAAAGATCAAGGAAGGTTCATGGTGGTGATGAGTGTGTTGTGGTAGGTTCCGAGTTAAAGGAAGTGACGAGTTAGAGAAGATAAGTTAGGGTTTTGGCTTTGAAATTGGGTTTGTGAAGGTTAAGAGGAGTTAATAGGTGGTCTGTGCAGGTTGATTTGAATTTCAGTTCATGAGAAGGGTGTTACTGAGTTTATAGTTTGTATAAACATGAACTGAAATGTGTTGGTTGATGTTGTAGAAAGAACTGAATGTGCAGAGGGTAGAAAATGGATGTGTAATGTATTAGTTATGGCTGAACAAGATGCATGGGTTAGGGGTGTATGAACTGAACTCAGTTGAAATAGTCTTTAGCTTGGCCGCAACTGATGGATCATGTTTCTAGGATGAGTGTGGCTTAGTACTGCAATTGCAGGTAAACTGATTTGTGATTAAGATTGTGCTTGTGAAGTTTTGTATTCAATGTATTGTTATTGAATTATAGTTAAGAGTTTTGTGTTGCACAATGTTTGCACATTAGAAATCCTTGGCCTGAGCAATGGCTCTGGCCTGTGCAAGAGTTTTGGCCTTGTGCCATTCAACCTAGTCGATTATCCGACTAGTTATGTCCTAGCCGATCGAGTCAACTGACCGAGTCAATCCCGTGTTGACTCGGTGATCCCGATTTGTTACCCGAGTTGACTCAGTGAACCTTGACCGATTTGGTTACCCTGGACTTGACCTTGACTGGAGGTGGACTGTTAGTTAAACCCTTTTGACCGTCAGTGACCGTTAGATTGACCCAGTTGGGTCAGGAATTCTGTTGTTGGGCTGAGTTTATTGAACTTGGGCTTAGAGTTAGTTAATGGGCTTAGAACCATTAGTTAGACTTGTATGAGCCTTTTGGCTAGATTCTTAGACTTCTTGTGTGATTAACAGTTAGTCTATATTAACAACAATCGATTCAAAGGATGAACCAGTGGACCGTGGATCTCAAGGTAGGCGTGGCCTGTCATCAAAAGAGGTGGGAATCGATAACGAACTCTCTTGTATTCATTATTGTTTTACAAATCAATCTGGGTGTTATGAAATTCATGCATATCTTTGTGTGCTCTTTGTGGTATGAGATGTGTGCCGACACAATATCAGTATTCTATGGCTAGGGCGATACACCGCAATATTACACGGCTAGGGCGATACACCGCAATTTTATTAATCCTTTATATATTTATCAGTATTCTATGGCTAGGGCGATACACCGCAATATTACTTAATCGGAGTGGAAGTGGGCTTCAATATTATTCTTCCCTTATGTGCGGCAACACACATCTCATATATGGATGTTTACTGTTATTTATGATTGTCTGTGAAGAAGTTTCTACGTTATGTTTTATTTTCTTTCCTTGTATTATCGACTTTCGATTAAACTTGCATTGTCTTCGAATCATATTAATGTTTACTTGAAAGCTAGTTATTATTCCTACGGGGCACCCCTTTTAGGGATGATGTGCTCACCCTTTCCCACTTTCAGTTTCAGTAACAGAGCAGAGTTGCGCAGCGAAAGCTTCAAGGGTTGAGTTCATTAGTTGATTAACTTCTGCTATTTTTGTTATGTTGTATATTTTATTTGTAAACCAAATGAATATTTTATATGTATCATTTGAGAGGAATCCTTGTGTATTTATATTTCTGAGCGGGGCTAGTTTTGGGTTAAGTTTTGTAGAAGATTTCTTAATTGAATGTTTAAGTAAATGGTTTAGATTCTTAGTGCCTCTTTATTTAGTTAATCTCTTGGATTAGTCAGCTGCTAGCTTAGGGGGCGCTACAATAAATTTATGAAAATCAAGGATGAAGAAAATTGCAGAGGATAAAGATTTACAGAGAATTTGGATAAGTGGGAGATGAAGTAAAAGAAGAAAATTATTTTTCCACTAACTCTCTCCTTAAATAGACAAAAAAGAGATGACCGGTTGGAATTGAACGTGCCGGTAAATAAGGGGAATAATAAACACGTGTAGACGGTTACACCAAATTTACGGAAGGTTGTCGGTAAAGGAAAATATAGAAAGATGAATAGATGCAATGTCGCAGAGAAGACATGAGAAGAGGCAATATGTAGGAGTAGAATCTCGCAACAGCACTGCACCATCGCGACATCAGGTGACATCAGCCTAATCACGAGGAAAGTGTGAAGACTTTGCGAGATTGAAGAACACGTGCGAAGAAAACCCTTATAAACTTGCGAGAATGACGCAGGCCAGATTTGAAAATAAAGGTTGTCTTAAATTGTCATCCATTATGTAATATCCTATATAAAGGACCAAGTAGACTTGAAAAGGGAGATCTTTTTAGAAGAGTGAGAAAGCAAATAGGAAAGAGAAAGTCCAGAATAATTCTTATTTCCTTGTATTCTTATCATTCTTGTAAGATTCATAAAAGAAGTTAATAAAGATTTGGTGATTGTTCTTGAAATTTAGGCAAATAATTGTGTAAATTCATTAGGGTGTGATTGCAGAAAAACCTGCAATCACACAAACATCTAAAGTTCACAAACTTAAAACTACTACCACCACTAACAATAATATCAATGTACTAATGTCTGTGTACCACATTAGCATCTTCCGAGACAAATTCACAGCGATGATTCGAAATCTGTTGAGGAACAACCTTATTGAGGCTCTTTATATGCTCAAAATTGTAATGAGCTACACCTCAAAATCGCTACACCACACCAATTTCTTTTGTTCTAGCCTTCTAGGTTACCTTTTTAAGTACGAATAATTTCTAGGTAGAAAATTGTAAAATTAGTTTTATCTATGACAGGGATTAGGGTATGTTGATTGAGTATTTATTTTTTTTGGGAACAATTTTTGGTGATTTCAGTTTTGATATCGTGAAGAGTAATTAGGTTGATTGAATCATTAATGTTTTTCTGGTTGATTGAATCATTAAATGAAAGGTTATTTTTGTAAACAAATCTTATTATAACTAATTTTGGATTTTGCATATATGCAATCTTATTGGTAGGTTTCTTATATAGAAAAAAAATGAAATTGGGCTAGAAAAAAAAATCCTCATTCCCATACAACATAAATAAGGGTATATATATCAAAAAGTACATTGGAATTAGAATTCCGCAAATCCAATATTCCGCCTATATAATGGGGACGGAGGGAGTAGGACGGAGGGAGTATTGATCAGGCAGTACTACTTGCTTTGTGAGGTTGTTGTGCTACATTTTTATTTTTAATACAACAGTCAAGTCCAATTAATTCACCTTCAATATATTCGGAGTTTATTCTCTTCAGGAGAACAAATAATCAAGCCTGGCCATTTTAAGTAGGAATACCATGTTTTATAAAAGCTGTTGTGGGCAGTTAACCCATCTTTAAATCCTTAAACGACAAACGAAACATATATATATATATATATACAAATCGCAAGAAATTAAAAGTGAAGACCGAGCTTAATTTTATTAATGAACAAGAAAGCGATATACAAACTTTAAGAAACTGATCATGGATATTTATTTGACCTAACCGATAATAGCTAGAACTGGCTGCACCCTGACCTCCATATATAGCTAGATGATCATCAATATAACATTTCAATGTTCATATATTATTCAAGAACCAAAAACAACAACTAGATATAAATACCAAAGAAAACACAAAGAACAGATTAATCCCATATATAATCAATCAATCACTCGTTATAGACAAACACCCCCAGAGAAAGACCAGAAATTACTGCACGACGTGTCACAGCATAAATTAGGGAGATGATTCAGACCACAGGGGGCACCTGTAGACACACATATCGTAGTGTCATCAGCATACGCAGAAGCAAAAAAGACGGAGAGAATCGTAACCACAACGAGAAATAAACTCATGAAATTTTTGCTTTCCATTTCAAATAGATTTTTGTTAAAGGGAGAACAAAACTGGATTCGATGAGAGAAAACTCGTAGTCGACTCGCTAGTTAAGACCTAGTCGATATGGTTTTGCAATACGGACTAAATTAACCATACACCGACCCCAAAAAAAATTACAATTGTTCTGATTCTCCAGAGTCCAAGTCGAAATTTCCACCATTTCCATTAACTCCACCATCGAACAGGAGGACCAACTCATCACTGATTAAAAAAGAAAAATTAATCAATTTCTTCTGTAATGGCAAAAGTCATCATGACCATATATATAGGCACAAACTTTTACTATTATTAGTCATCATGGTAATCATAGTATGTAATTTCATACTAAAAGATCAAGCAGCAACCTTAGCTGGACGTGAATTTTTTTTCTGTATATCTTGATGATCACTTTAATTTTTTTTTGTTGAATCAATGGATTGCTACTGTCACAAAATTTCCCCCAATTTTTCTTATGAAATCTGTTCGGTTTAGCAAATAATTGAGCTTCATGGTACAAGACATAGTCTATGATTTCTGGAGAAGAATCATCCATGAGAAGTTTGGAGGTAACTCTAATTCTTTTTTTCCAAATTTTTTTTCGAAGTCTGTTGGCCATAGTCTTTGGGTGGGCATCCTTAAATCCAGTGCTTATGTCAAGGAAAACACTTCACTCATATTGAACAATGGTACAAGTATACTATTTTGGTCCGACAAGTGGGTTGGTGAGGCTACTCTCAAGGATAGTTTTCCATGTCTGTATAGGTTATCGAACTTCAAAAATTCTTCGGTTAAGGATATGATTTCTGACCAAGGGGCCTGTAATTTTAGTTTTAGGAGAAACTTAAATGAACAGGAAATGGGAGAAGTTGTGAATTTACTTCATCTGCTGGAAGGTTTC
The DNA here is from genome assembly GCA_023531295.1 of Papaver armeniacum. Classification (NCBI taxonomy): domain Eukaryota; kingdom Viridiplantae; phylum Streptophyta; class Magnoliopsida; order Ranunculales; family Papaveraceae; genus Papaver; species Papaver armeniacum. Next base: position 51,343 of record JAJJWW010017886.1, read on the forward strand.
ATTGATACAGTACATGATAGTGTTGAGGATGATTCTAGAAAGTGGAATTTTGCCGCTGATTTTTCAGTTGCTAGTTGCTATGCTTCGATTGATGTGGATGGTTTCTTAGTTTTTCCCCATAAACAAGTTTGGAATCCTAAAATACCTCTGAAAGTGGCTTTTTTAGTTTGGTGTCTGTGTTATAAGGGAGCACCAACTCTAGACTATCTGGAAAAGGCGGGTAAGGTAAACTCTAGTACATGTTTGTTCTGTAATATTGAGCAGGAAACTCTGAACCATCTTTTCTTGCATTGTTCGGAGACTAGTAAGATATGGAAATATTTCCTAGATAGTTTTGGAGTAAAATGGGTATTTTCGGAGAGCATAAAAACTAATATTTGGGAATGGTCTAACAAGAAGAGCAGCAAAATGATAAAAAAGATTTGAGGTATCTTGCCGTTTGCAATCTGGTGGACTATTTGGACGGAGCGCAATTGCAGGCTCTACAAAAACAAGAGAAAAAGTTTCAACCAGATAATAGTGTCTGTTAAATGCACCCTTTATAATTGTTTTTGAATACTAAGATTTTTGAGGGTTACTCCTTGAGCACCCTAATTTGTAATTGGGAAGCTGTGTCTCATAACAGCTAAAATTTTGTATTCTTTCATGTTTTTGACTTTTGCTCATTATTTTGATGAGTATTAATCTTTTTTAATATATCGCCCTTTGCCTTTCAATAAAAAATAATAATTGAGCTTCACAGAAGATGTCATCATATGCCTAGTAATTATAGTTAATTAATTTCATTATTAATTTCCTAAAATAAGTGATTATTATGAGGCATATATAATCATAGTTGACAAAATGCAATAATTTTCTCTAATTATTCAAGAGTATATATAATTTGGTTTACTATATTCAAAATTTAGTGTAATATTTTTGATAGTTTAATCTAACTTATTACAACTACTTCTTGGTTTGCGATTTAAAATTAATATTAAAAAAAAAGAGAGAGAATCGGATGCCTCTGTATATTTTTAAGGATATGCAAAGACTTCTTGTTGGGGAAGTCTAAATTTATTCAGAAAGAGAAATTTCCTGGAGGAAGCATAATCGTAATCTCAGATATGTTCCTTCGTTCAAGAGTTACATTGTCCATCTAGACAGGCTTTTATGTTTTTTCAAGGCCTAGGTCAGGAATTACATTGGGAAAATTGGGAATATGTCCCGTTTTCACTAATTTGTTTGGGGATCTATCCCATAACGGAAAATATTAAGGAATCTATCCCGGAGAGAGAAAAAAATTGTTAAATGGTTGGTATCCCACATGTGCGGGTTTACACGCGTGTTAGAGTGACGCTTGTAGCCTCATAAACTAAACGATGACACTTCAGAGAAAGAAACAGGGAGAAGAAATAGAAAGAGGTAGATCGACTGAGATAATGAAATATCAAGTGAGTTAATGTGTTTTTGGAGATGATCACGTAGTATTGGAGGTAGAAGCACTCGAATATCCGTTTGGTTCGGTTTTTCTACTTTGTTGTTGCATGATGTTTGTTGTAATTTTGGTTTATATGAAATGTTCTTTAGGGACTTCGATCTTCTTTTTTGAAGCACAGTAGCGCCCTTTCCTGTTGGATTAACATACTTCATCCATCTCCCTCTCACATGATGCAAGACATGTAGGAAAAAACGGCTTGCTCTCGTTACTATATCACTCTTGTATGCATCTACATGCAAAGTCATGTTACCAAATTGCAAAAATGTTGGACTTGCCGATATAATTCACAAACTGAAATACCTTCATTTTACCAACTTCAACATCAATTACGGTGTTTTTTTTATAATGACCAAAAGCAATTACACCTCAAGTAAAAGTTGACTGAAACAAAAGCGTATCAGAAGTTACTAAGGGTCGATGATAAAATAAGGTTGGGCAAGGTAGACCTTACCACCTGTAGTGGTACTGATCAAAGTATAGGTGGTGGTGTCAACCATAACCCTCGTTAGGTTAATTGTAGTTTTCATTTACTAGTACTCTATATCAGTTGTGTGTTTGTGTTCGGTTTCTGTCTAGGGAGTTTGGTTTCTGTTTCAATAGTAAAGATGTTGTTAGGTTGTTCTTTTGATCTTGTACAAGCAAATTAAAGAGTTAATTATAAGACACCCTCTAGGATGTTCGGTTTCTGTCTAGGGAGTTTGGTTTCTCTTTCAATAGTGAAACACATAAAAAAATTCGACCTGTGCTATTTCACTCGATCTACCTATTTCTTTCCCTTGGTCTCTAGATTTCTATCTGCCTCCGTTTTCCCCTTTAGGTTTCTCTCTGTTTCTCTATTTCTCGATCATCTATTCCCATATAAGCAAATGATAAGGGTAAAAGGGAAAATCGTGCACTCATGTAACACCACACATGTGGGATACTAACCATTTAACGGTTTTCTTCTCTCTCTAGGATAGATTCCTTAATATTTTCCGTTATGGGATAGATTCCCAAACGAATTAGTGAAAATGGGATATATTCCCAATTTTCCCAATTACATTTGCCCTTATGTAGCTAGGCATTGCCAGAAGGCCGAATAAACGTTGTTAACTCGGTATGTTTTTGCCGTCCACGTCTTTCTATAGGACTCGAGCATCACGGTTATATTTGAGAAGTCAATGAAGTATACATTGTTTAACCAAATTTCTCAATGATCCAATAGCTGGTGCATTAAATGCATTATTTTCTGGCTTAAGGAATATCCGATAAAATTGGAACCATACTAGCTAGCTAACATTTTCCTTGCATGTGAGGATGGCACATGCACATTAATTTCAAAATTGTTTAAAAGGGGCATATGTGATGCACACAAGTGGACGTTGTTAAGCAATTATGCATCAGTTTACAACATAAGTTCATTGACTTCCTATATAAGAACACTCTTAGTTAACAGTAATTACGCATCCATCAAGAGAGATTAAAGAGAAAAGAAATTCTATAGATATAAAGACATGGAAGGCAAAAGTGTATTCTTTCTGGTGGTTATGATATTTGCAGTCATTTTTGCTTCTGTGGATGCTCTTGGAGGAGGGTCGGGTTTATTTGGTTCCCCGGCAGGTTCAACTTGTGGACTCTGGCTCGGGTATACTAAATTTTGTGCTGAGGGATTGTCGTGCTCTGATTATTTTGGTTGGTCTGGAGGTGTGTGCGAATAATCTAATTAAAGTGTTCTAAGATGATATTAATTAAGGGCATGATGCATTTTTTTGATTACTAGGATAAACATTTACCTCTTGCTTAGCAAATAAGAAACTTGATAATCTACTAGCTAGTACTTGATGATCAATGCTTTCGTGATAGTCAATCGTTTCCTTACTTCTTCTTTCTTGTGTTTTGATTTATGAGATGGTTGTAATTTCGTTCAATGTTATTTTTAATTAATAATAATATAAGTCGCTTCTTCAGTTTTATCCATCTTTTTTTTTGGGTATAAGATCCACAATTATAATCATTGTAATTCAAACCTTACGATGAATGTTGCTAAAGTAGTCTCCCAGTTTACGTGAAAATGACAAGGAAAAATGCGAACATTAATATGTAATTAGATGTTCCTAGCTACGTACTGATTCTGTTCTTCTAAATTGGAAATATTTTAATTCACCATTTCCAATTATTCTTGATGTTGAAATGTTCTCATGGAATTCTGATACAGCTGTCTGTAATGGTAGGGTGGTCACTGGTCATGAATTGGCGGAGAAACTCTACGTTTGATGAAGGAGTATAATTTTATCTTTGATAACCCTTCTAATGTTTTTCATTCCAAACCGGTTTACCGTTTACTAAAACAGTTAAGAGTTCAAAAGAAATCGCGTAGAAACACACATGTAAATCACAATTATAATGGGCGTTCCTTTATATACCCCTAGAAATACTAACGGTACCCCCATTAGTTAGTTAAGTTGGTTATAATTTGTTTATCGTGAAATTTGTTGAGTTATTTGAAGTTTTTGATATCCATACCCCCTCTAAAATTTGTTGCGGGAATATAGAGAAACCAAAGGTAACTCAATTTATCATATTGTTTAATTGTTCTCAAGACTGGACGGTTCAAACCTATTCTCACTGTTAGTTTGTGCAGACATGACAAGCAGAAAACAAATATTTGCTTCTTCATTAAGACTTGCACCAAGAGAGAAGTCTGATCACACTGTCTCAAAATTTGCTTCTTCATTGAAAAATAACTTGCTTTTTAAAAAAACAAGACAATTTCAAACAGATGTTACAATATAATTGAACTAAGTAGTTTGAGCTTCACTATTGCAATAACACAAGATAGTCATAGGAAGAGAGCATAAATTTGGTTTCCACCAAACTTAGGAAGCAGCAGTTACAACGCCATTTGCTTTAAAATAACAAATTCAGAGAACCATTTTCTCTTCCATTTCCTGCTGCCATGAATGCTTTGATTTCTCTCATCACATCCGATTCCATAGATGGAAATTAACATTTCGCACTCATTCTTTTGACCGTAAATACATCAGAACCCAACAATCGATAGCTAGGCTAGGTGTAGCAATTTCAACGACAACGTAAGGTGATTGCAATCCGAGGGAGGGATAAAAGTAACCAAGTGGTAGGAGTCTTATGAACTTAAAAAAGAAATGTGGGCTAGCATTTAATTGTATGGCTAGAATACTTGGACGGTGGTTTGGGATAAATGAGAAAATAAAGGAAAATTGTGCTTTAAAACCCTCATGTAACTAATTTGTTTTTCCGAAATTAACCCTAGGGTTTACAACAACAGAACATAATGCGATTCTTTTATATTTAAACTTACATCTTTGTTCGTATCAGCGTGTTGAATGTTTATCTTCATTTTATCTGTCTGCTGCCTCTTCAAGATGTCATTTTTGCTACCCTCTCTCTGTTGTAATAAGAAGAGAAAAAATCAAAATAAACAAGGGTTTGGTCGCTTTTGGTGAGGTTTAGGAAAATTAAAGGTCAGAACAATTAGGCTTTGCCGAAGTAACAATAACTTCATAATTTCATGAATTTCAAACGAAGGAGAGAAGAATTGGGTTTGTGTTTCTATTTCTCTGTTCGGGGTATAAAGATTTTAGGGATCCGATGGGGTAGGTAAATAAATTGTTTGGGTACACAGATAAAGCGAATATCGGATTTTTTTTTTTTTTTAATTAATGAACAAGAAAGAATTACAAACATTTCAATATAACAAGAAAAAACTACTTGACCTGCAAATAGGTAGTACGTACTAATCATCAATATAACATTTCAATGATCTTAATTATTTAAGAACCAAAAACAACAACTAGATGTAGCTTCATAAAAATACAAATAACAGGTTAAGCTCATATATATATATATATGATCAATCAATCAACCAATTTAGAACAAATTAGCTTTCTACACAATAACAACACATATAATATCTAAAAGTGTTGAAAACATTTACTTTGGAAAATATAAAACAAATATGCCAAGCACAAAGACGCCCTCTAACACAATATAACGCAACACGCCTTGATCCTTGGCACATCATAGCACGATACGTATTACATCCCTCAGGGGAACCAAATCCCAACAAACCGTATTACATCCCTCAGGGGAACCAAATCCCAACAAACCGTATTACATCCCTCAGGGGAACCAAATCCCAACAAACCGTATTACATCCCTCAGGGGAACCAAATCCCAACAAACCGTCTGGTACCCAAAGAGCATCCACAGAAGCAAAAAAGACTAAGGATCATAACCATAAGAAAGATTGCCGGCAACATGCCGGATATTATCCCAGATACAGGTTTATGTCTGTTTAAAGGTGAAGCATGTGGACGGGTAAACTCCCTTTTTTTGTTGTAGAAATAATTCGACATGACAAATATAGAATGTCAAAAACCGGATAGATTAGACAATCTTTTGTGAAATATACAAAAAAAGATTTGTCACATTGCACCGCATTGTGTAGTGTTTATACATGTTGTGGCGTGCTTTGTTAGTGTGTTGTGCTTATCCGTGCCACGTGCTTATCTGTGCCACTATGCCTATTAGCTTGGCCCATCCCAGCACATTAAGCTAACGTGTTGTTCCATGTTGGGCTAACTCACGTCTTTGGTCTCTGGGCGTGTTCCCTACCGACACGGCCCAATTTACACCTTTAGTTCCTCGGCGAGGCGAAAGTTAGTGGATTGTTGATCAATAGACGGTATAGTAGGGATTGTCTTTGTCTAGCTAATATATATACCCAAGAGTAATGGATTAGCGTATATAAGTTGGCAAGGTTTAATTCCTGAAAACCCTTTAGTAGAGTTATTCGGTTTTGTTGTTTTCTTACTACATAAAATTGGTTTAAAAGACCAAAATCAATAATTCCTGGGTGAAAAATACATTTAGATTTTGATATTGTTTAAATGGACAAAAATATAAAAATAGCCAGGATGTAACTAGTTTCATCTTACCCATTTTCAATTTTTTTTTTCTTATTTTTAATTTACATCAGGATGCATCCAGTTTCATCCTCGCTATTTTTTAAGTTTAAGCCAGGATGAATCCAGTTTCATCCTTGCTATTTTTTTTGTGTCCATTTCACCCATAATAATTTTTACTCGTCCATTTGAACCATGTTTTAAAATTTTTGGACAAATGACCCATTTTCCGTTTTTACTATGTTCTTACGGTAATGAAACAACAATCTTATCCGAGAGGGTTTTGGGAAAGGACTCACTGGTTTTTGTACAAGATTGAATTTCAACTATATTAATTAGGGTAGATGATGGCAGTGACATGCAGCAAACATGTAAAGACTATAAGGTGTGATACTACAATTGAACAATATATTTTAGTGTCCATTTTAGTATACTTAATTACGGATATTAGTTAGGTTAATCAAATCTTGCGATTAATGTATCTGTTTATTTTAATCAGTTTTTGATTATCCCAGTATACTTATTGTATTAGTAGTTAGTTTGATCACCCAACACTTATCGGTATGACATTGTATTAAGTATATACTGTTGGGCTATAATTAGAGCTAAATTCAACTCTTTAACATAAAATAACGTGTTAACGAAACTTGATCCTTAATTATTGAAAGAGTTGGGCAACTTATTTTGGCTGGAAATTTCATAAACAATTCATATATCAAGTTCATTGACTTCCAAAATATAATTGTGAATCCGTGAAGCCAAAACTATATACCGTATAATATATGTATATCCTAGCAAGTTAAATGTTGAAGCAACAAACAACTTAAGATTCTTCAATAACAAGATATGGAGAGGAAGAACGTTAAGAATTTGTTGTTTGTAATGGCTATGGTTTCTTTCTTCTTATTTGCTTTTGTGGATGCAGATTGTCCCAAGACCGGTGAACCTTGTAGTCTTTTTCGTACTCCTTTTAGTACTTTCAATGTTGATGTTTACTGCTGTGATGGAGCAGCCCTGTGCTCTGGTACTGTGTCGGGGATATGTCTACCTTCATGTTACCAAGTCGGTGAACCTTGTGGATTATTTAATCCCTGTTGTGGTGCTCCATGCGATAGTTATTTCTCAGGGACCTGTAAATAAATTGCATCAGAGGTATTGATTGATCGATGATGCATATGGGATTTTAGCTTGTTTGATGTAATTCTTGTTTAAAGCAGCGTTTATATATTACTGCACTAGCTAATATGGTCAAGAGAAGCCACCCAAATACTTGAGTTATCATTAATGCTCTTATATATGATCATTTTCTTCAGTATTATTTCTTTGGATTTTGCTTTGCAAGATCATGGTTGTAAGTCACGGTTGTATGCCTTTGGCCCCAATGTTCGTAAATCATTTCCATCATATATAGCTGGGTTAATTTTGTGTTTTTTTTTTTTTTTTTGGATAGCTTCTAGATTTTATACCACTGATCATATAGCTGGGTTAATTTTGCGTTTATATAGTATACGATGACTTTGTGTTATAATTAGATTTTAACTAGAAGGAGAGAAAAATGTGGTTTGAGGTGAGCGAGCAATATAGTCAACTCACTAACTAGGACTGATTCAGTGAAATTGAAATGTAGCACAACAATCACATAAAGCAAGTATTGCTGCCTGATCAATGTAAAAATTTCAGTGATCTTACTACTTGGCGCATATTATATATCATCGATCAGTATTCCTCCTGAACAAATTAGGAATCAGCATGACACACACACACCCATTCCAAGACCTAAAATTGGAGCACGTAAATCCACGACAACATCGGTGCACAAATATTCCACATTCGTCGTCATCAAAGCCATATGTACATGGTTCAATAGTGAAAGTATCCACAGAAGGGGAAAAGACCGAAAGTAGGAGGATCATACCGAGAAACTACACTACTGTGTTTTCCATGTCTTGATGATACTTTTTCTTTTTAATCAGCAAAGGTAAAGATTCGTTATATAAGCTTCCAGGATGTAAGCAAAAACATAAGATTCATACCAAAGTTCGATTAGTAGACCCTGAAGAAGAGAAAAAAATAGAGAATCCCAGAAAATCAATCACAATTAATTACAGGGATTCCTGCGCCAACAGGAAAAGAACAGCTAGCTAAGTTGCAAAAAAAATGTCCCCAGCCAGATTTTACAGTATCAAGAGAAATCCCCTCTAACTCTAAAGCTTCCGAATTTTTGCACCAATAAAGTTCTCGATGACCTGTTGCACATCGAATAAAGTTCTATTGAAGATTCAATCATTCCTATATTTCCAGATGGTCCAAGTAATAGTTGCTGACAGCACTTGCGTAAGCTTCACATGTCGTAGGAAGATTCTTTACCCTGCAACCAAAAAAGATGGTTGATCAACAAGATGGTTACCACATGGTATGCATTAATTCCTACTACTAATTGTTTTCATTGGAGGCAATAATTTGGACGAATTAATTGGTTATAATTTTCAATTTCATACATGGATTCGTTGACTAGCACGAAAGATGCACACTACAAAGGACAATCTGAGAGAGCTATTTCCTGATCCATGAAAAAGTAAACGATTAAATAGCTAGACACATGGAGAGCGGAAAATTCATGAGTTTGTTTCTTGTTCTGTTTATGATCCTCTCAATCTTTTTTGCTACTGCGAATGCTCAAGTAATAATATGGGGGTTGAAGGGTGCCCCCTGTGGGCTGAGTGAATTCGGACATATATGTCTCCAGTCGTCGTGCAGTGATTGGTGGTCTGGTACGTGTGAATAAAGCTAATTGGTAGTGATTGATTAATTTTTTGGGCTTCAATTGTTCCCTCTTTGTATTTCTTGTTTATCAATCTATATCTAGTTATCTTCAATAAGATCATGGAAATGTCATTTTGATGATCAGCAAGCACTAGCTATATGCAGGTCAAGTGCAACCAATTCTAGCAAGCAGCTAGTACTTGATTGTTCAATTAATATCAGTTTCTTATGTTTTGCTTTATGAAATATAATGTTTGTATCTCTTTCTTGTTCATTAAGTCAGATGTTTACTTTTCATTTCTTGTGATGAGTCATTCTTAGCCAGAGGTCATGCTAATTGTTTCTGTTTCTGTCCGCTGAAGAGCATCAATCTTTTACTATTTGTTTGCTTGAAAATAAATCCTGAATAATCCCTCTAGAATAAATTAGGTATCTGCATGACATACACCCGCATCCAAAGACCAATAAGCAGAGCACGAGAATCCATGACAACAACTTCTGAAGATGAGGATTCCACATACAAGAAAATTACACGGATTTTAAATCTACAAACCACCCACAGTGTTTCAAAAGTTGTAGCCATAATAAGAACAATTAGATTGTCAAAAACACCATGAGAGAGAGAGAGAGTGTCAGAGAGAAAGAAGAAATTCTTGGTTCAATTACTCAAATTGAATCAAAAACTTTTGAATTTTCTTCTCAATCTTTAGGTAAGCACGAGTGATTCAAGATTATTGAAAGAGAATTATGGCTGGATCAGATTTACAGAGTTGCTGAACAATTTAATTGGACTTTCCATCAAACATTAACAACTCAATGCAGAGACCAAATGAAGTTTAAGAATGATAAAAATCCAAAATGCTGAGGTCGATCAAAGCACATCTGATAAAAATCCAAAATGCTGCAGATTGAGAGTCAAAAGTGCAGCTCAACAAATTCCAGCAGCAATCCAGATTTCTTTAAACGGAATTGATCTAATCCTAGCGGTGAAATGGGACTTCAACTTTTCTCCGGCAAAAAAAGGTAACGGTAAACTCTTACCGACACTCTGCAACAGCTGGAGAAAAGTACCAATCAGAAGCAACTAGCTGCCTCAAATTCAAATTCAAAAGGAAAAAGTTAATGGTAGACCAAAATTCATAGTCCAATTGTGGACCAATGAAATCCAACCATCCAACAAAATTTTGCAGGCCCCACTAACACCTTAAAAACCCCACCCCTATCAGATCCTGTGGTGGAGGAGAGGTAGACCAGATTGGTCCATCTCTAATGGTCCGCGCCTAGGAAGGTCGAATTCAAAATTTGAATCTTCTGACAATCACAATCACCGTTCGCAAAAAGTAAAAAATTATCAACAGCCCAGAAAGGAGCACGTGGATAGGAGGCACCCGAATTCCAATTCTGGTAAATATTCAAAAAATACTCCCAAAATTACTGAATTACTTACAGATTGGTTTAAAAATAACCCTGGTAAAAGGGAAGGTATAAACAAACCGCATCCAAAAATAACGGTTACAGATTTTGTTCACCGTTACTTCCCTGTCAGCAAAGCCAATCCAAAAGGGATTGAGCCAAACAGATTCTTCGTTATTGCAGATCAACATGAGCCACAAGACTTGGTTAATATTCCTGAAGATTCAGTGGAAGAGGTGAAAGATACTGAATTATCTCATAATCTCAATCGAGATAATTGTCAAAGTTAATGAAATTCATAATTGTGTGGATTTGATAATAGAAGCTACAAGGAATATTGGTGCAAATTTTGGAGATCAAGAAGATAAAGCAAGAGCTCTTTACACAGAAATCGTTGCAAAAAATGTTAATGTTGAAGGCCCAAGGAACATCAAAAAAAATATTTCAGGGAAAGAAATGATTGTGGTTGAGGATACAATTGAGAACATAGGGTCACAAAAAGAAGAAGATGTAGAATTATTTGAAGATGCTGTAAACTTGGGTTCAGATGGTGTTAATGGATATTAAAGTATTAATACGGAACATGAGTGGTTTAATAGCAGTTGACAAAATGGATGCTTTAAAAATTTTAATAAGGAAAGTAAAACCAAATGTGATTCTAATTCAAGAGACTCATATGACGGAGATGAATAATTGGTGGGTAAATCAAATTTGGGGCAATGAACACAATCAATGGAGAGACATTCCATCTCAAGGTTTATCTAGAGGCTTACTCACAATTTGGGATGATACCATGTATGAATTCTTAGATGAAGTTTTTGGACCAAATAGTCTTTCTCAAAAGTTCAAATGTAAAAATGCAGATTATGAATGGTGTATTACAAATGTTTACCCTCCATGCACATATTGGGAAAGATGGGAGTTTTGGGAGGAACTTGATGATTTATCTGGTTGGGCTAACACTAATTGGTGTATTGCTGGTGATTTCAATGCAATCAGAAGGAGAAGAGAAAGAAACAAACCTGGAGGTTCAACAAGAAACAAAAGATTATTTAATGAATATATGGAAGAACACAATCTAGTGGATTTGCCATTGAATGGAGGGTTGTATACATGGAGTAATATGCAAACTGATCCCATACTTTGTAGACTAGACAGAGTTCTAGTCACTCCTCAATTTGAAGGTAACTTTCCCCTTCTCACTCAAACTGTTCTTTCTAGAACAATATCAGACTACTCTCCTATCTTGTTAACAACATCAAATGTAAATAGGAATAAGCCACCTTTCAGAGTTGAAAGTTTCTGGTTTTCTCATCCAGATTTTATCAATAATCTAAAATTGTGGTGGGACACTTTGGTATTTTCTGGTTCACCTAGTTACATAATGTCAAAGAAACTACAAAATCTCAAATTTTTCTTAAAACAGTGGAGTAGAACAACTTATGGGCAGATGGAATACAAGAAAAATGAGCTCACATGTTTCATTGACACTCTAACTACATTAGAAGAACATGGAACACTAATTACTCAACAATTTAATGATAGAGAAGAATGGAGAAGTAAGATCAAACAAATCAACCTGGACAATGCAAGAAAATGGCTAACAAGAGCCAAAACTCAACATTTCAAAGAAGGGGATACATATACCCAATATTTTCATACTCTTGATAATGGGAGAAGAAGAAGGAATACAATCCAGAAGCTGATCATAAATGAGGCAGATAATTTCAATCAAGATGACATTAAGGAGGAGATATATTCATATTTCTTCAACCTTTTTCAAGATAAGCATTCAGTAAGGCCACAAATGAACCCTGAATTCTTCAAAAAAATATATGAGGAAGAGAGCATTGAAGTGGAAAAGGAAATATCTGAACAGGAAGTTTGGAAGGTGATCAAATAGTTCAAAAACAACAAATCTCTAGGCCCCGATGGCTACAATATGGAGTTCTATAAAGTGGCTTGGGAATTAATCAAAAAAGATTTCATGGCAGTCATAAAGGAATTTGAATATGTGTAGAAGATGGATTGGAGGATCAATTGTTCTTTCATCAGTCTAATACCAAAAATTGAGCAAGTGAGATCTCTAAAAGATTTCAGACCAATCAGTCTAGTAAGAAGTGTATACAGAAAATGCTTACTCAGAGATTTAAGTCAGTACTTCCAAAATTGATATCAGAAAATCAAGGGGCCTTTATTGCTGAAAAAGAAATCTTAGATGGCATTTTGGTGGCAGGGAGAAATGATTGACTCAAGATTCAAATCAAAAAAACATGGAATTTTATGCAAGCTTAACATTCAAAAAGCTTTTGATAATGTCAGCTGGCACACCATCTCAAGTGTTTTAAAAAGTTCAGGATTTGGAGATAAATGGATAAGTTGGATTAAGTGGTGTGTCACTTCAGCGCAACACTCAATCCTTGTGAATGGAAGCTCAACACAAAAATTCAAACCACAAAAGGGTCTGAGGAAAGGTGACCCATTGTCACCTTTTTTATTTATCTTAGTTGCAGAAATATTCTCAAAAATCATGAAAAATGTTGTGCAACTAAATATGATTTCAGGATTCTCTATCAACTCCATTCAAGTATCACATTTAAAATTTGCAGATGATACTCTAGTTTTTCTAGATGCAAAAGAAGAAGATGAAAATCTTGTACTTATTTTGCATATTTTTGAAGCCATTACAGGTTTATGTGTCAATTTTCAGAAAAGTGCAGCTATAAGCATCGGAGCTGACCACAAGATTGAAGCAATCGCTGAGATTTTAAAGTGCAAGATAGAGAATTTACCACTAAAACATCGGAGCATGCCAGTGGGTGAAATTTCAAGAGAAAGCAGCATCTGAAAAATTTCAGAAAAAACTTGCATTATGGAAGAGGAAATTCTTCACAAAAGCAGGTAGAATTACTCTCATAAATTCTTTTCTAGCTAGACTGCCAGTATACTACATGTCTATCTTCAAAATGCCTGTAAATGTGGAGAAAAAACTAAATCAAATCATGAGGAACTTTCTGTGGGGATTAATAGCTGACGAGAAAAAGATTAATTGGATTAAATGGGACAAAGTCCAAAAACCAAAGAATCTTGGAGGGTTAGGGATAAGAAATCTAAAGCTCACCAACAAAGCTTTGTTGGCTAAATGGACATGGAGATTTTCAGGAGAAAAACAACTTATGTGGAGGAAAGTTATTCAAGAAAAAATGAAGACAAAACCTGAAGCTTTGCTAGTGAAAGATTCATCTAAAACTCAAGGAAGAGGAGTGTGGATGAACATTCAAAAGCATAAAGAAATAGTTGAGAAGATGACTACTTTACAACTAAATAAAGGGGATGTTGTCTATTTATGGTGGGATGCTTGGAATGGCACTCAAGCATTAAAAACAAGATATCCAAGAATATTCAAACTCTCAACCATGAAAGATGCTGTTGTAAGGGATATGATCTCTCAGGGTACATGGGATATTAAACTCAGAAGAAATCTACATCCAAATGAAATCACTAACATGCTTCAACTTTTTCAGGATTTGGGAATGCCCCCAAATCTTGATGAAAACAGTGAAGACTCACTTTTCTGTTCTCAACCACAAGGTTTTACTGCAAAAGTTTGTTACAAATGGCAAGTAGAACAATTGCTAGATCCTCAGCACAATGTTCCTTATTCTTGCATCTGGATTCAACATGTGCCTGCAAAGGTACAATTTTTTATGTGGTCCGTGCGGCTCGAATGCCATACCCACTACGATAATTTCTTTGAGAAGAGGGTGCCAAATTGGAATGCACAATGCTCTCTATGTAATGTCCAGCCAGAATATGTAACACATTTGCTTCTTCACTGTGATTTCTCCCACAAAGTCTGGAGCTACTTTGTTAGCGGATACAATATCAAGTGCAAGGAGGATCCCTAACAGTTCAACTTCAAGCTTGAAAGTTCAGAAGAGGTAGAAATAGGGGCAGAAATATTTGACCACTCATCATCTTTGCAGTTGTTTGGGCCATTTGGAATGAAAGAAATAGAAGGGTTTTGGCTCATAAACGTCCCAAATCAGAGGAAGAGATCATTACTGATATCAAACTTTTAATCTACCAATGGGGAGATGATCAAAATTGGTTTAGATACAATGTATTTAGAAAACTAATCTCACATTGGAAGGTTGTTATAGATAGTTAAAAACATGTACATGCACTACAGGAAAAATATACATCTACAACTGGAGATTTACAACGCTTCGCTAAGTATTGTAGAAAGTCCTATGTTTTACAACGGTTTCAAAGGAAGAGTTGTCGTATATCATCACCTTTGCCAACCCTTAGGAAACAAGGGGTTGCGCTAAGAAAACAAACGACAACTCCTTAAGCAAAACAGTTGTGACGACATTTAGCTATAACAACGTTGTTCCATATATGTAGTGACTTAGCCTATCACAACACTCACAAGTGTTGTTGAAGAACACAAAAATATGATAATGAAAAATATGTTATAGGGGAGATTCGAACATGAACCTACTACATGGAAGTCTAGCTCATCAACCACCCTTTCAGTTCACAAGTTTTGATTTTTTTCTTTTTTTTAAATAGAAACCTACAGTAAAAATATATAATGTTCCATATATGTAGTGACTTAGCCTATCACAATTCTCACAAGTGTTGTTGAAGAACACAAAAATATGATAATGGAAAATATGTTAGAGGGGAGATTCGAACATGAACCTACTGCATGGAAGTCAAGCTCATCAACCACCCTTTCAGTTCACAAGTTTTGATTTTTTTTCTTTTTTTTAAATAGAAAGCTACAACAATACTTATAAGTGTTGTTGAAGTAAAAATATATAATGTTCCATTTATGTAGTGACTTAGCCTATCACATCTAACAAGTGTTGTTGAAGAACACAAAAATATGATTGAAATAAAAATATATAATGTTCCATATATGTAGTGACTTAGCCTATCACAATTCTCACAGGTGTTGTTGAAGAACACAAAAATATGACAATGAAAAATATGTTAGAGGGGAGATTCGAACATGAAACTACTGCATGGAAGTCTAACTCATCAACCACCCTTTCAGTTCACAAGTTTTGATTTTTTTTCTTTTTTTTAAATAGAAAACTTCAACAACACTTATAAGTGTTGTTGAAGTAAAAAATATATAATGTTGGAAAAAATGAGGTTGGGGGATTCGATCCTGAGCCTCAAGCGTGGAAGTCTACACCACTAACCATCCTACAGTATCACATGTTCTGTCAAGTTTGTGGTTCTTTAATACACTAACTATACACTAACTTTATGACAACCCTTCATAAGTGTTGTAAAACAAACTATAATGCTCAAAAAGTAATGCTCAAGTGATCGAGCCGTAAGCAGTTGCGAAGCTTCTCGTAATGCATCACATACCAGTTAGATGTATTTGACTCTCGAGAATAGAAAACTTGTCGCGCTTGTTTTGCTAAAATGAATGATCGTTACAGTATTGGTTCTTATGATGTTTTAAATTGACTAATGTAAAGCCATCTTCTACCTTCACACCAAAACTGGTGTGAGCCCAATCACATTTGAATATTGGAATTTAAAACATATGATTGTAGTCCAACAATAAAATTTCTTCTAAAACACCGTAGAACCCAAATGGAGCTGTTAATTGTCTATTTTACAAGAAAAATACTAGTGTTAGTAAAGGAAATGCAACAAGAGTGACAATGACAGTAAAAATTCAATATCGTAAAAACAATACACTATACTGACTTAGACTAGTCCACTCACGGCCAGGTTTCGATCTCAGAGCCTGGTATGCGTACAATGTGCAGAAATAGGGTTTGTTTAAGGTTTCGTAGAATATTCCTGAGGAAGAAGGAATCTTACCTGTAAATGGATGCATTCATCGTTCTTATCAAGTTTCTAACTTAGACTAGTCCACTCGCGGCAAGGTTTCGATCTCGGATCCTGGTATGCGTACAATATGCAGAAATAGGGTTTGTTTAAGGTTTAATAGAATATTTTGGAGGAATCTTACCTGTAAATGGATGGATTCGTCGTTCTTACCAAGTTTCTGACTTATAGTAGTCCACTCATGGCCAGGTTTCGTTCTCGGAGCCTGGTATGCGTACAATATGTAGAAATAGGGTTTGTTTGAGGTTTCGTAGAATATTCCGGAGGAATCTTACCTATAAATGGATGGATTCGTCGTTCTTACCATGTTTATGACTTATATTAGTCCACTCACGGCCATGTTTCGATCTCGGAGCCTAGTTTGCATATAATAATGCAGAAATAGGGTCTGTTTAAGGTTTCGTAGAATATTCTGAAGGAATCTTACATGTAAATGAATGGATTCGTCGTTCTTACCAAGTTTCTAAATTAGACTACTCCACTCACGGCCAGGATTCGATCTTGAAGCCTGGTATGCGTACCATATGCAGAAATAGGGTTTGTTTAATGTTTAGTAGAATATTTCGGAGGAATCTTACCTGTAAATGGATGGATTCATCATTCTTACCAAATTTCTGACTTAGAAGCGATCAACTCGCGCCGCATTTCGATCTCGGAGCCTGGTTTGCATATAATATGCGTAAATAGGGTTTGTTTAAGGTTTCTAGAATATTAGAAGGAATCTTACCTGTAAATTGATGGATTCATTGTTATTACCAACTTTCTAAATTATAGTAGTCCAATCGCGGCCAGGTTTCGATCTCAGAGCCTGGTATGCATATAGTATGCATAAATAGGGTTTATTTAAGGTTTCGTAGAATATCTCGAAGGAATCTTACCTGTAAATGGATGTATTTGTCGTTCTTACCAAGTTTCTGACTTAGAGTAGTCAACTCGCGGCTAGGTTTCGATCTCGGAGCATTGTATACATAGAATATGAAGAAATAAGGTTTGTTTAAGGTTTGGTAGAAAAAACCGAAGGAATCTTACCTGTAAATGGATGGATTCATCATTTTTACCAAGTTTTTGACTTAGAGTAGTCAACTCGCGGCCAAGCTTCGATTTAAAAGCGTGGTATGCATACATTTATGCAGAAATAGGGTTTGTTTAAGGTTTCGTAGAATATCTAGAAGAAATCTTACCTGTAAATAGATGGATTCGTCGTACTTACCGAATTTCTGAAGTAGAGTAGTCAACTCGCGGCCAGGTTTCGATCTCGGATCCTAGTACGCATAAAATATGCATAAATATTTTTTTTTAAGGTTTCGTAGAATATCTCGAATGAATCTTACCTGTAAATGGATGAATTCGTCGTTCTTACCAAGTTTCTGACTTAGAGTAGTCAACTCACGGTCAGGTTTCGATCTCGGATCCTGGTACGCATACAATATTCAGAAATATGGTTTTTTTAAGGTTTCGTAGAATATCTCGAAGAAATCTTACCTGTAAATGGATGAATTTGTCGTTCTTACCAAGTTTCTAACTTAGAGTTGTCAACTCGCGGCCAGGTTTCGATCTCGGATCCTAGTACGCATACAATATGCAGAAATAAGGTTTTTTAAGGTTTCGTAGAATATCTCGAAGGAATATTACCTGTAAATGGATGAATTCGTCGTTCTTACCAAGTTTCTGACTTAGAATAGTCAACTCACGGCCAGGTTTCGATCTCGGATCCTGGTACGCATACAATATGTAGAAATAAGGTTTTTTTAAGGTTTCGTTGAATATCTTGAAGGAATCTTACCTGTAAATGGATGAATTCGTCGTTCTTACCAAGTTTCTGACTTAGAGTAGTTAACTCACGGCCAGGTTTTGATCTCGGATCCTGGTACGCATACAATATGCCGAAATAGGGTTTGTTTAAGGTTTCGTAGAATATTTCGAAGGAATCTTACCTGTAAATGGATGGTTTCTTCGTTTTTACCAAGTTTCTGACTTAGAGTAGTCAACTCGCGACCAGGTTTCGATATCGGAGCATGTATGCACATATATATGCATAAATAGGGTTTGTTTAAGGTTTCGTAGAATATCTCGAAGGAATCTTACCTGTAAATGGATGGTTTCTTCGTTCTTACCAAGTTTATGACTTAGAGTAGTCAACTCGCGGCCAGGTTTCAATCTCGGATCCTGGTACGCATACAATATGCAGAAATAGGATTTTTTTAAGGTTTCGTAGAATATCTCGAAGGAATCTTACCTGTAAATGGATGGTTTCGTCGTTCTTATCAAGTTTCTGACTTAGGGTAGTCAATTCGCGGCCAGGTTTCGATCTCGGATCCTAGTACGCATACAATATGCATAAATAAGGTTTGTTTAAGGTTTCGTAGAATATCTCGAAGGAATCTTACCTTTAAATGGATGGATTCGTCGTTCTTACCAAAATTCTGATTTAGAGTAGTCAACTCGCGGCCAGATTTCGATCTCGGAGCCTGGTTTGCATACAATATGCAGAAATATGGTCTGTTTAAAGTTTCGTAGAATATTCCGAAGGAATCTTACCTGTAAATGGATGGATTCATTGTTCTTACCAACTTTCTGAATTATGTCGCGACCAGGTTTCGATCTCAGAGCCTGGTATGCATACAATATGCATAAATAAGGTTTGTTTAAGGTTTCGTAGAATATTTCGAAGGAATCTTACCTGTAAATGGATGGATTCGTCGTTCTTACCAAGTTTCTGACTTAGAGGAGTCAATTTCGATGATGAATCATGTTATGTTTGAAGTCAGAACACTCTTAGAGCTTCGTGGTTCATAGATTGTATGCAATTATACCAAGTTTGAAGTTCGAATCGACATTGAGCTTCATACTTATAGATTTTGATGATGTATCATGCTATGTTTGAAGTCAGAACCCTCTCAGAGCTTCTTGGTTCATAGTTTGTATGTTGTTATACAACATTTGAAGTTCGAATCGACACCAAGCTTCATATTCATCAATTTCGATGATGTATCATGCTAAGTTTGAAGTCGAACACTCCGGAGCTTTTTGTTCATATTTCGTATGCCTTTATACCACATTCGAAGTTCAAATCAACACTTGAGTTTCATATTTTTCGATTTCGATGATGTATCATACTAAGTTTGAAGTTACTTCATGACTGTATGACTAATCGAAAATACTTCATGGCCTATGTAACTAGTCGAAATTCAAACCCGAAGCACAAAGAGAAAGCACAAAAACACAAAGAAACACACCAATTATCGAATTCATTTTTCATTTTCCCGATTCATTCTTATACATTTGTTGGATTTTTTTTATCGGAATGTCGATAACAATGTCCTAAATTTATCAATATTTATTTTGGATTTTTTTCATGTCGAAGGTTGATAATTAAACCAAAAACATGAGTTCGTATTAACACAATGAGAAAGCACAAAGAAAACACCCTTTCCTTGATCCGTATGACAATCTTAAATCAAATCTTTACTAGTCCAAAGATTTTCATGATCCGTATGAAAGCATTTTAATCACCGTCCGAGTTCTTTTATACAAAATGGTCAAAAAATAATTCTCTCACTTCCCTCACTTTTTTCTAATCTCTTTCTCTCATCAAATGCCTCCTTCCTCTTCCTCTCATCTTCACAAAAGAAAACCCAAACTCAAAAAAAAACCTCAACTACCACCTTGAATCTCTTTTCGCTCACTCTATGTAAAAACACTTATGGAAGTTGTAGATTTCAAAACCTAGATATCAAAACAAAAGTAAAAACCCCAAATCTCAATGTTGAGTGAGAAAAAAACTAACCCTAGATTTAAATATTGAGAGAGGTAAGGAAATGGAGGCACGGTTTCTCGAGAGAATTTGAGAAGAGAGACGAATAAGATTATTCGGGTGTTGATAGTGAAAATGGATTCATGGGTTTGGATCTGTTTCTATTAGAAAGAAATGATGAAGAACAAGTGTTTGCCTATTGCCATGGTTGAATCTATGGTTGATTTGAAACCAATTTTTTTATTGAGGAAGAAGATGAGCTCGATTTCAAGAATAAAAAGATGGGTTTTAATGGATTCAAGTTAACAACGGGCGTGGATGAAATAATTTTGAATGAGAGATAATCGGTGTAGTTCTCGCTCTTGTTAAACATATCAAATCTCCTCTTCATCTCGTAAGATCTCCATCTCTTCTTCTTCTTTAGATCATCTATTTATAGATCTTGCAATTTCTTCATCAATTTTGTCAATTATGATTCCGATTTCGATTTGAATCTAAGCTGTTAGTTCACTTTTTTTTTTAATTGAACAGTTTTGGTGATCTCTGGAGCTTTTGTTGATGATTAATTTGATTTGGAGATTGTTGGTTTTGGTTGAAATAATCGAAATTTTTGATCAATACGATGGAATAATTTGTTTTTTTTTTTTTTTTGGTTGGTTAGGTATGGTCGTTGGTGGAGATTCGGATGAAGAAGGACATGAAGGATGGGTATTTCGGTGAGTGAGAGTATGAAGAGTATGGTGATAATTTGGGTTGTGTTTGATGCCGAAATTACAAGACAGGGAAGATGGACTTGCTTATGGATATGCATAAGGGTTGAAAGATATTTCGAAGATTAGAAGATTAAAGACATGGATTTGAAGTTCAAACAAGGGATCGATTTGGTAATGAACTCGTTACCCTTTTCGCATTTTTTCTTTGTGTTTAGATTGGGTTATCAAAGGAGTTGTAAAGATGGTGTTTGTAGTCTTGAGTTTGAGAAGATTTAGATCATTGGGTTGTTCAATCCTTGGTTAGATGGATTTTTAAGTTTTGCGTTTGCCTTGATGTGTATTGTTATCTTGAAATTTACCTCCTTTACATTGATAATTTTCAGATTCACAACTGGTGATGGAAAAATGAAACTCAAGGCAAGGCTTCCATCCAATATGTTATCGATATCGATTGGGGAAATTTCCAAAATCTTGGCCTCATCCTTGTTCAGTATTGCTCCCGTGCTTGAAAGTGAGATTGTAAGTGATCCTAAAATTCTTGAAATTGGACCGATACCAAAGAAAGAAACTGGATTCGTGTTGAAGCCAAAGCAAGATGTGGTTTTTGAATCTGCTACTCAGATTATCCATGAACAACCTCGAAGTGAGTTTTCTTCAAATATGAATGTGATTGTTTTATACTTGATATATCACGAGACTAAGCTCGGTATGGGAGTTTGTTAAAATGTTTTATCTAAATGCATCTAATCTGTAGTTTGAAACTCTTAACTCGACATATTTGTAATTCATGAAATGTAATTATAAAATATGCACTAAAGGTTCTATAGTTTGTTGGTTATATGGCAATTTTGATTGTAGGTTATTTGAATCGAGTCAGTGGTCTTGCTATTTACATAATTTTTTTTACTTGTATAGGTGAGAAAAGTCGATATGCTTGATGGAGTCGGTATTGTCGGTCCGAGAAGGTTAAGGATGAGCTTGTGTTGGATGGGAATGATGTTGAGATTATCTCTAGATCTTGTGCCTTGATCAACCAGGTATGTGCTTTTAAGAATTCACTGAAATCAGTTTCTTAAATATGTTGATTCGATTGTTATGTGTTTAAAAAATCACCGAAATCACTCACTGAAGTATGTTGATTACGATACCTTGGGTGGCTTTCTAAACTTGAGTTTTAATTAGAACCACACAAGTAGCGGCTACCTTGGTTTTACCAACTCATACCATTTATTTTACACCCACAGTAGAATTTTGTGTGCAAATTTTCTAAGTATGAATAAAATAATAAAGTCTTAATCACTTAGTGTTCTTAGGAGTGTCGAGGAGTGTCGTGTCAGGTATCGGTGTCCATACGTATGGACACGGGACATGAGCATTCATGAGAAGTTTTCATGTAACGCAGGTTCTATAAGATCATTGCCTAGTTATAACATGTTAACTATTTGCTATGATGTAATGTATTGCCTTGCTAAAGTGTGGCATTTGGTTTTCATTTGCAAGGGGAAGGTTTAGGATCTTTGTCGGTGATGACCTTGCAAGTACCTTTTTGAACTTGATGAGCCCACATTGGCTCGACACGGATTTATAACTTTGTTTTACTTATTGTCCGCATCATTTTTTGAATGCTCGAGATCCGAACTATCATTGTTTATTTGCGGGAAGTACCAAGGAAAGATGACGTCATTTGGTAATGATGATTGTCAGTGCAAATCAAATTGGTTACATTTCATCTTTGAGTAACAAGGAAAGATAAAGTGTTGGTAATGATGATTGCTCGAGATAATATAATCTGAATCCAACCGCATCTATCCAATGTGGGAAAAAGCAGAGACTACAAGTTGTGGAGATTCTGGATTTCTTTGGTTTCTTTGTCACACTTGTATCTAAGACACATTAGAACCTATTAGCTAGGACTGGTAGACTTCCATATTTTTACTAAAGTTAAGTGTCTAGCTGATGAATTAAGTTATGAATTGTACAATGAATACTAATTTTTAAATAAATGGTCATTTGAATGAATGTAAATGTGTTACACTGGCATCTTAATGTGAATGTGAAATACTTACGGCAATTCGGTTTCAGCTATATTTTTTTGGAAAATTTTGTATACACACAACTTCTGATAAGAGTTGTATTCCATGTTTCAACTACACAAATTAGGTGTTGTCCAAGATAGTTCTACGACTCGAACAAGTGTTGTGCAAATCTTATTCATAATACTAATAAGAGTTGTTACACATTTCTATGATACATATCCTAGGTTGTCCAAGATAGTTCTACAATTTTAACAAGTGTTGTGTTACATATTTGTACGATACGCATTCTTCGTTGTCCAAGATAGTCCTACAATTTTAACAAGTGTTGTGTAACATATTTCTACGATACGCATCCTAGGTTGTCTAAGATAGACCTTCAACTTATACAAGTGTTGTGTTACATTTTTTACGATACACATCCCTTCTTGTCCAATATATTCCTGCAACAACAAGCAAGGGTTGTGTTAGGCTTTCAAAAAAAATCGAAAGAGAATCACAACTTTGGCAAAATATTGTCGAACCATGAATCACATCACCCTTTACAACACTTAGCCAAGTATTGTAGAAAAGATTGGACTTTCTACAATACCCCACCTACACAATACTCAAAAAAGCGTTGTAGTAGGGTTACTACAACCCTAATACAGTGTTGTAAATAATGATTTTTCCCGTAGTGATGTAACACTCTAAAAATGGGAACTAGGCTTATTTCAAGTCTAGTTTTTTTACATTTTCTTTTATTCAATGAACCTTCCAAGTCAAAAAGAAAAAAAAAAATAATGATGAGGATTCCACGTTCATTTCCCTCGAAGGAAAATTGACAGGAGTGAAAATAACCGAAAAGAGGAGTATAATCTCATACCCAGAAACATCACTAAACTCGTGATTTTTTTTTTTTTGTTTTCCATGTCTTGTCGTACTGAAATTGATGATTGCGTAAGACAGCTAGCTGGGTTTCTAAAAATATATATACTCATCGTGCATCGATCATTTGTATAACTAATAAACTTATACATGATCATCGCATTACCAACTGATGACAGACAAGTAATGCATTAAATGTAAATTAACAATGTCATGCTACCAACCATTTCATCTCAACCTACTAAGAGGCAGTCAAGTGCGCGACAGAACCGCGCTAAATCATGATCAGCTAGCTATGTGCAAAATCGGCACATGGACCTCATAAAATGACTTTTGAGATTCCTTGAGTGTACTGATAACGCACGAGATTTTGGTCATTTCACCGTATAAAAAAAACTTACAAGTAATCTTGTCCATCCGAAAGCAACCAAAACACCAACAAGTCAATTAAAAATGGAGAAATTGGGTCAATTGGCCAAATATTTTTAAAACATGGTTCTAATGGAAGAGTAAAAATTAATATGGGTGAAATGGACACCAAAAAATAGCAAAAATGAATTTGGATTCATCCTGGTTTAAACTTATAAAATAGTGAGGATGAAACGGGTAGGATGAAAGCTTTTACATCATGACTATTTTTACATTTTCGTCTATTTAAACATTATATAATTTTACATGTTTTTTTCATGCAGGAATTGTCCTTATTGGGTTAATTGACCACTTTTGTGTAAAAACTATCTCTAACATAACGGTAAAGCATATAAAAATGATAAGAAAATTTGACTCAAATCCATACCGGAAGGCGAAAATTCTGTATAATTTGTGGTTTTGAACCTCGGCAAACCGACCGCTCACAGACTGTGGGCCCCAAAGCCGACCCTCCGGTTTTTTACGGAGGGATGGGCCCCACCCAATGTGAGCGGGCCGTTTTGCCATAGCGCCGTCTAACAGAACTACCCATCTGAAGGAGTAAAGATGGTGCCTCCTCCCTCCCAAGAAACTTCTCCTTTTGAATTATGGGAAAAATATCGTTTGGTCCTTTTATAGGTGGGCCCATGTCCTGTTTAGTCCTTTGGTCAAACGCCTTTCTTATTTTGGTCCATAATTATTTAAAAATATTTAAATAGACAAAAATACCCTTCCATGTTAATTTTTTTTTGTAAGAGATTTTCCGTGCTAACAAAAATGGACTTCATTCCTAGGAATGAAGTCCATACAAAAATGCAGACTTCATTCAGGAATGAAGTCCATACAAAAATGCTAAAAGCAGACTTCATTCCCGGGAATGAAGTCCATACAAAAAGCTAAAAATGCAGACTTCATTCCCGGGAATGAAGTCCATACAAAAAGCTAAAAAAGCAGGACATTTCATTCGGGAATGAAGTCCATACAAAAAGCTAAAAAAACAGACTTCATTCCCGGGAATGAAGTCCATACAAAAAGCTAAAAAAACAGACTTCATTCCCAGGAATGAAGTCCATACAAAAAGCTAAAAAACAGACTTCATTCCCGGGAATGAAGTCCATACAAAAAGCTAAAAAAACAGACTTCATTCCCAGGAATGAAGTCCATACAAAAGCTAAAAAAACAGACTTCATTCCCGGGAATGAAGTCCATACAAAAAGCTAAAAAACAGACTTCATTCCCAGGAATGAAGTCCATACAAAAAGCTAAAAAACAGACTTCATTTGTAAAAATGAACAACATCATCATCTTCATCTTCTTCTACGTCTTCAACAGCAACATCAACATCGTCGTCTTCAAACACCAGCAGCAACATCATCTTAACAAACAAATCGAGTTCGTCTTCAACAACATCGTCGTCTTCAACAGCATCGTCGTCTTCAACATCATAAACATCATCGTCGTCTTCAACAACATCATCGTCGTCTCATCGTCTTGTATACTTCAACTGACATAAATGCGTCTTCATCAAACAACAACAGCAGCAGATTTGGTTCTTCATCAAAACAACAACAGCAGCAGTCATCGTCGTCTCATCGTCTTGTATACTTCAACAACATCGTCGTCTTCATCAAACAACAACAGCAGCAGGTTCTTCATCAAAACAACAACAACAGCAGATTTGGTTCGTTCAACACGAGTTCATCTCATTAACACGAGCAGCAAAACATCATTCTTCATCGTATAAGATCAGAGAATAAACATCGAGCAGCAGATTTGGTTCGTTCAACACGAGTTCATCTCGTTAACATCGAGCGGGGAGAAAAAAATTGAGATCTAGAAAAAAAAAAAGATGAGAGAGAAAGTAAATCGAGAATGATTTATTCTCTCTTACCTTTACTATATATATGGTCCTTATCCAAAAGGGTATTTCTGCCACTACAAGGTGACATTTACATCATCCATGACATCAGCCTAGGACCAAACAATAATTTTTAGGACCAAACTATAATTTATATTATCAAATAGGACCAAATAGACACATGACTGGGTCAACAGGACTAGACTCTCCCTAATATATTATTCCTAGGACCTAATGGTATTTCCTACTTGAATTATTTGCTGAGGAACGCATTAATCTCCACGTTATCGCTCCGTCTGTACATATATTTATTGAATTCCCGAATAATTGAGACAGCACAAATATACACTATATAATAAGGTCGATATTCTTAGAGAGCTATTTCCTCATCCATCAGAAAGTAGACGCCATTTTCAGTAGCTAGCTAGATATGAAAAGCAAAAAATTCATGAGTTTATTTCTTGCTGCTGTGCTTATGATCCTCTCCATCTTTTTTGCTTCTGTGAATGCTCAAAATGTAATATGTGTGTATAAGGGCGCCCCCTGTGGACTGAGTGAATTCCCAGATATTTGTTGTGGGTACTCCTGCAGTAATTGGTGGTCTGGTACCTGCACATAAAGCTAATTTTTCTACAGTGATTTTATTATATGTGGGCTTAATGTAATCTTTGTATTTCTTGTGAATCTACATCAAGTTGCTGTTTTTGGTTCATGAGTAAGATCGTTGAAATGTTATACTGATGAAGAACTGCTAGTAGTAGCTATATGCATGATCAGTTTCTTATGTTATGTATTGCTTATATGAAATAATGTTTGTATCTCTTTCTTGTTCATTAATAAAATTAAGTCCGATCTTAAATTTTGATTTCTTGTGATTTAAGAAAATGGGCGTTATTAATTTTTTTATTATCTTATAAATTTAACAAGCTTACATGGAATAACATTGTGATAGTTGTCCTATTTAAAATGGGCGTTATTACTTATTAGTAAGATTATTTGTTCACCTGATAAGACTTACCCTTATCATCATTCATAATTCAAGGCTAGCCACGTCACCTTGTAGGGCTAATTCTTATCATGATTGAATCATTGAAGCGCCCAGTTGTTTGGTTCAGGAGATTGGATTTGAGTCGAATCGTAGTGTCATCAGCATACGCAGAAGCAAAATAGACGGAGAGAATCGTAACCACAACGAGAAATAAACTCATGAAATTTTTGCTTTCCATTTCAAATAGATTTTTGTTAAAGGGAGAGCAAAACTGGATTCGATGAGAGCAAAACTCGTAGTCGACTCGCTAGTTAAGACCTAGTCGATATAGTTTTGCAATACGGACTAAATTAACCATACACCGACCCCAAAAAAATTACAATTGTTCTGATTCTCCCAAGTCCAAGTCGAAATTTCCACCATTTCCATTAACTCCACCATCGAACAGGAGGACCAACTCATCACTGATTAAAAAAGAAAAATTAATCAATTTCTTCTGTAATGGCAAAAGTCATCATGGTAATCATAGTATGTAATTTCATACTAAAAGATCAAGCAGCAACCTTAGCTGGTCGTGAATTTTTTTTCTGTATATCTTGATGATCACTTCAATTTTTTTTGTTGAATCAATGGATTGCTACTGTCACAAAATTTCCCCCAATTTTTCTTATGAAATCATTCGGTTTAGCAAATAATTGAGCTTCATGGTACAAGACATTGTCTATGATTTCTGGAGAAGAATCATCCACGAAGTTTGGAGGTAACTCTAATTCTTTTTCCAAATTCTTTTCGAAGTCTGTTGGCCATAGTCTTTGGGCGGGCATCCTTAAATCCAGTGCTTATGTCAAGGAAAACACTTCACTCATATTGAACAATGGTACAAGTATACTATTTTGGGCCGACAAGTGGGTTGGTGAGGCTACTCTCAAGGATAGTTTTCCATGTCTGTATAGGTTATCGAACTTCAAAAATTCTTCGGTTAAGGATATGATTTCTAACCAAGGGGCCTGGAATTTTAGTTTTAGGAGAAACTTAAATGAACAGGAAATGGGAGAAGTTGTGAATTTACTTCATCTACTGGAAGGTTTCATTGATACAGTACATGATAGTGTTGAGGATGATTCTAGAAAGTGGAATTTTGCGTGATTTTCGGTTGCTAGTTGTTATGCTTCGATTGATGTGGATGGTTTCTTAGTTTTTCCCCATAAACAAGTTTGGAATCCTAAAATACCTCTGAAAGTGGCTTTTTTAGTTTGGTGTCTGTGTTATAAGGGAGCACCAACTCTAGACTATCTGGAAAAGGCGGGTAAGGTAAACTCTAGTACATGTTTGTTCTGTAATATTGAGCAGGAAACTCAGAACCATCTTTTCTTGCATTGATCAGAGACTAGGAAGATATGGAAATATTTCCTATATAGTTTTGGAGTAAAATGGGTATTTTCGGAGAGCATAAAAACTAATATTTGGGAATGGTCTAACAAGAAGAGCAGCAAAATGATAAAAAAGATTTGGGGTATCTTGCCGTTTGCAATCTGGTGGACTATTTGGACGGAGCGCAATTGCGAGGCTCTACAAAAACAAGAGAAGAAGTTTCAACCAAATAATAGTGTCTGTTAAATGTGTTGGAGAAAATGAGTTTTTAAGTTTTGGTTTTATGGTCTTGGTGGGAATGGAACTTGGGACCTTTGGGTCTCTAAGCACTTACTCATTTTCTTATGAGTGAATGAAATAGAACCTTTAGTCCCACATTGGGCATAACTAAAGAGGAGTTCCACTATATAGCTATTCTTTTATGGATAGTTAGTAAAACAATGTGGGTGGAACGGGTGGGGCGAAATATTTTGTTTCCACTAAGAACTTGGGCTTAGGGCTCGAGCTCGTGCTTGCGCCATGGACTTTGGTCAACCAAGACTTTCCCTTTTGGAAAAATTTCTTTAGATTTATTTCCCAAACATTTTGAAAATCAAATTAAATTCTTTCTTAAATTTGGGGGGGGCGAATTTATTCTCTTAACAAAAATATTTCTCAACGGATTTTTGTGCATGGATGTCGACACTTTTCTTACCGTTTTTGACTGTTTTTGATGACAGAATTATGTCGACATCATGGCAGCATTATTTCGCATGCAATATTGATTCGCACATTAATGTGCACTAATTTCACCCTCTCCGTTTGCCTATAAAAAGAATTCAACTTCTTCATTCCAATTTGTGTCCAGAAGAGCTACTATCCTCTTCTTTTCGTCTCTCTCCCTCTGTGTGGTCATTTTCTTTTATTCTGTGCTTTGCTGTTGAGTTCGTAGAGTGGGCAAGTATTGTAGTGCTAACAATACTTGCAACAGGCAGTTTTATCCTGGATACAACTTGACCACAGGGTATAGGCATCACTCATTCTTGAGGCGTACCGGTCAACTATTGTGTTAAGGACAGCGTGTTGAACACGTGACTCTGTCTTCCTTTCTTTGTCCATTGAGTGCTTATTTACATTTCAGCAATTTTAATTATAACTTATTCACATCTTCTTTTTAGTGTTTTATTGTTACAGTCGCAACAATCTTAACACAATAGTTCTTTTCTGTCTGTAACAATGGGTAAGAACGATGTTGAAAGGCCTGCAAAGTTCAATGGGAAAGACTTCAAAAGATGGCAATCGAAGATGTTATTTTTTCTGAGTTATCATGAGTTGGATCATTATGTTTTGGTTCCTTTTGATGAGGGCATGAAGGATATGGGACGTGAACTTGAGTTGGAGGATTGGGTTAGGCAGAACTATATGGCCAAAAATCATATTCTCAATTGTTTAGAAGATGTTATGTATGACTTCTATATTGCAAAAGAGAACTTTAATGCTTTTGATTTATGGGCCGCTTTAGAGGCAAAATACCAAGTTGAAACTTCTTTGGAAGTAAGAAATTTTTGGTAGCTAAGTTCATGGAATACAAAATGTCGAATGACAAATCGTGGTTGATCAATTCCTTGAATTCCAAGCAAATTATCAATCAAATTCTTGCGGAAGGTATGATGATTGATGAAACTTTTCAAGTGTCTCTGCTTTGTCATTGAGAAATTGCCTTCTTCCTGGTCGGAGTACAAGAAGAAACTGAGACATGAAACTGGTGAAGTCACTATGGTTGATTTGGGTAAGAAGATTCAAGTTGAAGAATTGTTGTGCTCCAAGGACAAAAATGTATCTTCTGCAAGGGACATGTCAAACAAAGCTCATGTGACCGAACACAAAGGTTCCAATGCTGATAAGAACCGAAACAACTCCAAGAAACCTCCAGGCAAGAAAGGTATGTTTCGTAAACCCAAATCTAGCATTAATAAAATTAAGGGTGATTGCTATGCTTACGGAAATCCCTGGCCATATGGCGGTTCACTTTGTAGAAACCGTAAGGACCTTAAAAAGAAAAATAATGCTAATTTGGTTGAAAACAACAAAGATGAATTTTTCAGTACTTGTCCAAGTTAATTTGGTAACAAATGTGAGAGATTGGTGGGTAGACTCGGGGCTACCAAACATGTGCTGTGGAAACAGAGATATGTTCACCTCCTGGTAGAAGGTAGGGGAAGGAGAAAAACTCTATATGGGTAACTCATCTGCAGCTGCGGTTGTAGGAAAAGGCAAAGTTGGGCTCAAGCTAACTTCACGGCAAAACTCTCACATTGAATGAAGTTCTTCATGTTCGGACATCCGCAAAAATCTTGTTTCTTGTGGTGTTTTAGATGATAAGGGCTTTAAAATTGTAATAGAATCTGGGAAATGTGTTGTAACTAAGGGTAAGGATTATGTGGGGCGGGGTTATAAGGCGAGGGTGCAGTATAAGCTTAATGTAAACTCTATTTGTAATGAATAAGAATGATTCTTGCGCTTATGTTTGTGAGTCTTTGAATGTTTGGCATGGTAGACTTGGACATGTAAATTATAAGTCAATGCATAAATTGGCTAATGTAGGCTGCATACCCAAATTTAGTTTGGAAAAGGAACACAAATGTGAAATATGCGTAGAATCAAAGTATGCTAGAAAACCTTTTAGCAAAAAGTTCATAGAAATTCTAAACCCTTAGAATTAATTCACTCGGACCTAGTTGACATGAAATCGGTTCAAACTAGAGGTGGTAAGAAATGGTTTGTTACTTTTATAGACGACTGTACTAGGTCTTGTCATATATATTTGCTTAGAGGTAAGGATGATGCCTTAGAAGCCTTTAAGATGTATAAACTAGAAGTTGAAAACCAATTAAATACTACCATTAAAACAGTTAGGTCCGACCAGGTGGTGGTGAGTACAGAGTTCCGATAGGAGATTTCTGTGTAGAACATGGCATTATACACGAGGTTACCCCTCCTTATTCACCTCAGTCCAATGGTGTAGCTGAACGTAAGAACCGTACCCTTAAGGATATGATGAATGCCATGTTAATTAGTTGGGGATTACCTTCAAATTTGTGGGGGAAGCTATCCTTTCGACTGCTATATCTGAATAGAGTACCCTTTAAAGGATCGATAAAACTCCATATGAATTGTGGAAAGGTAGACAACCTTCTTTTGCATACTTCAAAGTGTGGGGGTGTTTGGCTAAGGTTCGAGATCCCTAAACCTAAAGCAACCAAGATAGGACCCAAAACTGTTGATTTGTGTCTTCATAGGGTATCTGAGCATACTCCTGCATATAGATTTATGGTTGTGAGTTCTGATATTTCGAAATTGGTGTGAATACTATTATGGAATCTAGGGATCTTTGTGTTCTTTGAAAATGTTTTTCCTTTGAAATCGACTCTCGTAAGAGAGGTCTTGATCCCCTAGATGTCCCTTCAACCGGTGGGACTTTACCTTTAGAGGAAGACGAAGTAGAAATTGAGCCTAGGAGAAGCAAAAGAGCTAGAACCAAAACCTCCTTTGGACCGACTTCGTAACACTAGCAGAGTCGATCCTCGACTTTTAGAGAAGCCATGACTTCTTCGAAGCTCCATGGTGGAAAGAGTCATCTGTTAGTGAGATGGAATCCATCAAAGAAAATGATACGTGGGAGCCGGTAGATTTACCTGGGGTGTAAGGCCATAGGATGTAGATGGATCTTCGGGAGGAAACGTAACATAGATGGAACTGTTCAAAAATACAAGGCTAGGTTGGTAGCTAAAGGCTATAAACAACGAAGGAAGGTGTAGATTTCTTTGATACTTACTCACCGTTACGAGAATTACTTCCATTAGGATGTTAATTGCTATAGCTGCGGTTCATAACCTAGAGATACATCAAATGGATGTAAAGACAGACTTTTCTAAATGGTGAATTAGATGAAGAAATTTACATGGAGCAACTTTGAAGGCTTTGTAGTGAAAGGTTGTGAAAACAAAGTTTGTAAACTGAAAAAATCTTTGTATGGATTGAAACAAGCACCTAAACAATGGCATGAAAAATTTGATCATGTAATGTTTTCTAGTGGTTTTAAAATCAATGAACTGACAAGTGTGTCTATACCAAACTTGTGAATGATGCCTGTGTGATTGTATGCTTGTATGTTGATGATATGCTTATACTTGGTACAAACATGGATGTAATTAATTCCACTAAGAGCATGCTAAATGAGAACTTTGACATGAAAGACTTAGGCCCCATGAGATGTAATCTTAGGGATGAAAATTAGAAGAAATGATAACGGTTATAGTCTTAGTCAATCTCATTATGTTGAATCGTGCTTAGAAAATTCAATCACTTTGATTGTAAACTCGCTTATACTCGTATGATCCTTGTTGTAAACTCAAAAAGAATAAGGGTAATGGAGTGTCACAACTTGAATACTCACGAGTTATAGGAAGTCGATGTATTTGATGAATCTGTACTAGGCCGGACATTGCTTATCTTGTGAGTAGGTTAAGTAGGTATACTTGTAATCCGGGCGGGAACACCGGGATGCACTTTTAGAGTGTTGAGGTATTTGAAATACACTTTGACCTTTTGTTTAAATTATGAAGGGTACCTGCCGTCCTTGAGGGATTTTGTGATGCAAACCGGATATCGACTCGAGAGGAGACTAAGTCTACGAGTGGATATGTTTTCACTCTAGCGGGTGGGGCTGTTTCTTGGAAGAGTTCCAAACAGACTCTGCATAGCTCGATCCACTATGGAATCCGAGTTTATTGCGTTAGATAAAGCGGGAGAGGAAGCCGCTTGGTTAAGATGCTTTTTAGAAGACATTCCTTCTCGGCATAGGCCTGTGCCACCTATATTTATACATTGTGATAACTGTTTGCTATAGCTAAGGCTAAAAACAAACTACTATAATGGGAAGTCTATACACATTAAAAGAAGACATAATACCCTGAAAAACTAATTTCAAAAGGCGATATTTCAATTGATTGGGTAAAGTCTAAGGAGAATATCGCGGACCCTTTGACGAAAGGTTTGTCCAAGGAGATAGTTAATAATGCATCGAGGGGATGGGGCTTAGGCTCATTAAATAAACTTGCCATGAAGGATACTCAACCTCATTGATTTGGAGATCCCAAGATCAAGGTTTTGAATGAGACAACTAATTTGTGGCGGGTCAAGGTAAACACTATCGAGAGAATTTCATTCTCGCCCCTTCCTATGGTGTAGACGTGATAGTGTGATGTGCATGTGAAGGATGACTTTTAACTAAGTCTTAATGAGTTCTATAGTTTCAATTCAAGATTGAAGTGGGGTGTAGCGATAAACACTCTTGATGGAACTCACCTATCGAATGTGGAAGTGGGTCGCTTCCTATGAGAATATAGCTGATTCTCTAGAGCATTCTGAGAAACGGGATTTGTCCAGGGCCAAAAAGGACACAACGGCATGAACTTGACAGCACTTAGAGAGATATCACGTGTGGTTATTATCGCGGATTACACCAAACGGTGGCAGTTTAAGACATCGCGTTCACTGTCCATCAAGTAGTCACGGAAATTTCTCACTAAGCAAAGGTTCAAGACCTCATGGACACCTCTTGCCTAAGTGGTATTTCTCGCTTTTCGTTTTCTGATTTTATCGGTATTTCATTAATGTGGGGGATTGTTGGAGAAAATGAGTTTTTAAGTTTTGGTTTTATGGTCTTGGTGGGAATGGAACTTGGGACCTTTGGGTCTCTAAGCACTTACTCATTTTCTTATGAGTGAATGAAATAGAACCTTTAGTCCCACATTGGGCATAACTAAAGAGGAGTTCCACTATATAGCTATTCTTTTATGGATAGTTAGTAAAACAATGTGGGTGGAACGGGTGGGGCGAAATATTTTTGTTTCCACTAAGAACTTGGGCTTAGGGCTCGAGCTCGTGCTTGCGCCATGGACTTTGGTCAACCAAGACTTTCCCTTTTGGAAAAATTTCTTTAGATTTATTTCCCAAACATTTTGAAAATCAAATTAAATTCTTTCTTAAATTTGGGGGGGGGCGAATTTATTCTCTTAACAAAAATATTTCTCAACGGATTTTTTGTGCATGGATGTCGACACTTTTCTTACCGTTTTTGACTGTTTTTGATGACAGAATTATGTCGACATCATGGCAGCATTATTTCGCATGCAATATTGATTCGCACATTAATGTGCACTAATTTCACCCTCTCCGTTTGCCTATAAAAAGAATTCAACTTCTTCATTCCAATTTGTGTCCAGAAGAGCTACTATCCTCTTCTTTTCGTCTCTCTCCCTCTGTGTGGTCATTTTCTTTTATTCTGTGCTTTGCTGTTGAGTTCGTAAGAGTGGGCAAGTATTGTAGTGCTAACAATACTTGCAACAGTGATTTTATCCTGGATACAACTTGACCACGGGGTATAGGCATCACTCATTCTTGAGGCGTCTCGGTCAACTATTGTGTTAAGGGAGGCGTGTTGAACACGTGACTCTGTCTTCTGTTTGCTGTCCATTGAGTGCTTATTTACATTTCAGCAATTTTAATTATAACTTATTCACATCTTCTTTTTAGTGTTTTATTGTTACAGTCGCAACAAAATGCACCCTTTATAATTGGTCTTTGAATACTAAGATTTTTGAGGGTTACTCCTTGAGCACCCTAATTTGTAATTGGGAAGTCTGTGTCGATAATGACTAAAATTTTGTATTCTTTCATGTTTTTGACTTTTGCTCATTATTTTGATGAGTATTAGTCTTGATGAGTATTAGTCTTTTTTAATATATCGCCCTTTGCCTTTCAAAAAAAAAAAATAATAATTGAACGATCCCTACGAGCAAATTTCGAATGCAATGATTCAGGAGCAAATTAAATGATCTACCCATAACCCATAAAAGCCCTTTGCCCTTTACAACTACTTCTTGGTTTGCGATTTAAAATTAATATTAAAAAAAAAAAAAAAGAGAGAGAATCGGATGCCTCTGTATATTTTTAAGGATATGCAAAGACTTCTTGTTGGGGAAGTCTAAATGTATTCAGAAAGAGAAATTTCCTGGAGGAAGCATAATCGTAATCTCAGATATGTTCCTTCGTTCAAGAGTTACATTGTCCATCTAGACAGGCTTTTATGTTTTTTCAAGGCCTAGGTCAGGAATTACATTTGCCCTTATGTAGCTAGGCATTGCCAGAAGGCCGAATAAACGTTGTTAACTCGGTATGTTTTTGCCGTCCACGTCTTTCTATAGGACTCGAGCATCACGGTTATATTTGAGAAGTCAATGAAGTATACATTGTTTAACCAAATTTCTCAATGATCCAATAGCTGGTGCATTAAATGCATTATTTTCTGGCTTAAGGAATATCCGATAAAATTGGAACCATACTAGCTAGCTAACATTTTCCTTGCATGTGAGGATGGCACAAGCACATTAATTTCAAAATTGTTTAAAAAGGGGCATATGTGATGCACACAAGTGGACGTTGTTAAGCAATTATGCATCAGTTTACAACATAAGTTCATTGACTTCCTATATAAGAACACTCTTAGTTAACAGTAATTACGCATCCATCAAGAGAGATTAAAGAGAAAAGAAATTCTATAGATATAAAGACATGGAAGGCAAAAGTGTATTCTTTCTGGTGGTTATGATATTTGCAGTCATTTTTTGCTTCTGTGGATGCTCTTGGAGGAGGGTCGGGTTTATTTGGTTCCCCGGCAGGTTCAACTTGTGGTCTCTGGCTCGGGTATACTAAATTTTGTGCTGAGGGATTGTCGTGCTCTGATTATTTTGGTTGGTCTGGAGGTGTGTGCGAATAATCTAATTAAAGTGTTCTAAGATGATATTAATTAAGGGCATGATGCATTTTTTTGATTACTAGGATAAACATTTACCTCTTGCTTAGCAAATAAGAAACTTGATAATCTACTAGCTAGTACTTGATGATCAATGCTCTCGTGATAGTCAATCGTTTCCTTACTTCTTCTTTCTTGTGTTTTGATTTATGAGATGGTTGTAATTTCGTTCAATGTTATTTTTAATTAATAATAATACGTCGCTTCTTCAGTTTTATCCATTTTTTTTTTTTTTTTTTTTTTTGGGTATAAGATTCAGTTCACAATTATAATCATTGTAATTCAAACCTTACGATGAATGTTGCTAAAGTAGTCTCCCAGTTTACGTGAAAATGACAAGGAAAAATGCGAACATTAATATGTAATTAGATGTTCCTAGCTACGTACTGATTCTGTTCTTCTAAATTGGAAATATTTTAATTCACCATTTCCAATTATTCTTGATGTTGAAATGTTCTCATGGAATCCTGATACAGCTGTCTGTAATGGTAGGGTGGTCACTGGTCATGAATTGGCGGAGAAACTCTACGTTTGATGAAGGAGTATAATTTTATCTTTGATAACCCTTCTAATGTTTTTCATTCCAAACCGGTTTACTAAAACAGTTAAGAGTTCAAAAGAAATCGCGTAGAAACACACATGTAAACCACAGTTATAATGGGCGTTCCTTTATATACCCCTAGAAATACTAACGGTACCCCCATTAGTTAGTTAAGTTGGTTATAATTTATTTATCGTGAAATTTGTTGAGTTATTTGAAGTTTTTGATATCCATACCCCTCTAAAATTTGTTGCGGATCGCGGGAATATAGAGAAACCAAAGGTAACTCAATTTATCATATTGTTTAATTGTTCTCAAGACTGGACGGTTCAAACCTATTCTCACTGTTAGTTTGTGCAGACATGACAAGCAGAAAACAAATATTTGCTTCTTCATTAAGACTTGCACCAAGAGAGAAGTCTGATCACACTGTCTCAAAATTTGCTTCTTCATTGATAAAATAACTTGCTTTTTAAAAAAAACAAGACAATTTCAAACAGATGTTACAATATAATTGAACTAAGTAGCTTGAGCTTCACTATTGCAATAAGTCAATAACACAAGATAGTCATAGGAAGAGAGCATAAATTTGGTTTCCACCAAACTTAGGAAGCAGCAGTTACAACGCCATTTGCTTTAAAATAAGAAATTCAGAGAACCATTTTTTTCTTCCATTTCCTGCTGCCATGAATGCTTTGATTATTTCTCTCATCACAACCGATTCCAAAGATAGAATTAACATTTCGCACTCATTCTTTTGAGGGTTATTTAATGTTTGGTACCCAGCAAATGTCTAACACCTAGCTTTGGTACCTAATATTTAAAATATTAAGGGTTGGTACCTTGACTAGATGTTGACCGTCAAGCACCATGCTTTGACTTGATTCTTTATTTTTTTTTAATAAGAATAATTTTAATACTAAAACAATTGAACAAGTATAATTTTTATATTAAAATAGTTAATTTTCTACATATACCCTTCCCCACGACTTTATCTTTTTCGTTAGAAGTAACCTCTGGCTCATTTTCAATTCCTTGTGGAATACAGGTGACTGGAACACATCCAAAGATATTCGTTGTTTACTTTCTTCTTTGTCTTGTTACTTTCAATTTCTTCCTCTTTCTTCAACTCAAGCCAATTGGATTAATTTCATCTCATCTTCTTTCTCCATCATAATCAAATCATTATAACTATAACCCCAAGACCCCAATTATATCCCACCATAATCAATCCCAACCCTAAATCCATCTGCCCCAAAATTCTCAAATCGTGCGATTATTTCAACCATGATTAATCAGATTAATAATCTCCATAAAACCCTAAAATACAACATCAAATAAAAATCTGAAACAAACCCAGAAAAGAAAGCAATTACTGTGTTGAGTAGATTATTTCAACCATGATTAATCTGAGAAGAACCCGGGAAAGAATAGAGTTTGTTTACGCTGGTGGTAGTGGGCAACGACGGTGGGGAGCGGCGGCGGCGGTTGATGGTGTTTCCGGCAACCCTTACCTCAAAAATACATACAGTAATACTGTAATAGTGATGCCAAGAATATAGTTTTTCTGGGTTTTTTTTTCTTCTTCCAGAGAGAACCGAATTTGAACCGGAGAGATTTGGAGTGGTGTTGTAGTGGTGGAGGGAGATGGTCATCGGGCTACTGTTGCTCTAGGGAGAACCTAAAAGATTGATCTCTTTACGCATTTAAGTCCTTTCAATCCTGTATATATATAATATATCATTCCTTGTTGCTGCTGCTGCTCTGGTCATCAAGCTATTGTGTTGTTTCGCAGATAATGTTTAGTTAAATTTTGATCTCTATCGTGAAATCTATAAAAGTCCAGGGGTAAATATGTGAAAGTTCAATTTCTGCTATTAATAAAAGAATGATAAAATAGAAGGTCAAAACTAATTAGGTCAAACCAAGAACTTACCGGTCAACGTCTAGTCAAGGTACCAATCCTTAATATTTCAAATATTGGGTATCAAAGCTAGGTGTTAGACATTTGCTGGGTACCAAACGCTAAATAACCCTTCTTTTGACCGTAAATACATCAGAACCCAACACTCGATAGCTAGGCTAGGTGTAGCAATTTCAACGACAACGTAAGGTGATTGCAATCCAGAGGGAGGGATAAAAGTAACCAAGTGGTAGGAGTGTTATGAACTTGGGGAAGAAATGTGGGCTAGCATTTAATTGTATGGCTAGAATACTTGGACGGTGGTTTGGGATAAATGAGAAAATAAAGGAAAATTGTGCTTTAAAACCCTCATGTAACTAATTTGTTTTTCGCCGAAATTAACCCTAGGGTTTACAACAACAGAACATAATGCGATTCTTTTATACTCCCTCCGTTTCTGGAAAAGTGATACTTTCACTTTTTCAATTTGGCCTATTTTTAGGCAAAAATGAAAAAGTGAAAGTATCACTTTTCCTAAAATGGAGGTAGTATTTAAACTACATCTTTGTTCGTATCACCGTGTTGAATGTTTATCTTCATTTTATCTGTTTGTTGCCTCTTGAAGATGTCATTTTTGCTACCCTCTATCTGTTGTAATAAGAAGAGAAAAAATCAAAATAAACAAGGGTATGGTCGCTTTTGGTGAGGTTTAGGAAAATTAAAGGTCAGAACAATTAGGTTTTTCCGAAGTTCTTCTGTTTGGATCTTTGAAGAGATGAAAGAAGAACAATAACTTCATAATTTCATGAATTTCAAACGAAGGAGAGAAGAATTGGGTTTGTGTTTCTATTTCTCTGTTCGGGGTATAAAGATTTTAGGGATCCGATGGGGTAGGTAAATAAATTGTTTGGGTACACAGATAAAGGGGTACCATTAGTATTTCTAGTGGTATATAAAAGAATGCCCGAAATTAAAAGCGAATATCGGACTTTTTTTTTTTTTTTTTTTTTAATTAATGAACAAGAAAGAATTACAAACATTTCAATATAACTAGATGACCGCTACCACGGTGGGATGGCCGACCGAAAAAATTGACGTAAAACTAATTTTTTGTTCACAATTTAGTTCCGCCGTAGGGTGAAAATATTATTTTTCCTGAGACGGCACGAAGATATAATTTTTCCAAACACGACGCGAAAGTATCATTTTTCCAGACAGGTAGGTCATGGTATATTTTACCTTACAAATAATTTGGTGGTGATTCGACACCGTATGTTGTGCTTTTCATTTTAAAATTAGTTGTTTTTTATACTTAGTCAATCATTTTATTTTTCTTGTACTTTTTTTCAATTTTTTTTTAAGATATGTCTAATTTTAAGCTATGCCTAATTTTTAAGGAGAAAAGATATACAATTTGGAGAATAATAAAAAAAATTGAAAAACAAAAATTTGATATCATTGTTTGTGCTCATTGCGTAGCACATTTAAAGAGCTTTCCAAATATATAAAATTTATAAAAATACGACTTGTAGTTTGAAATATACGAGGTTTTTAAATATATAAAAAATACATTCTTTGTTGTGCCCTTTCTTTTGGTTTATTTACGAAAATGTCTAATACCTTATTCCCTTCCTCTTTGGTTTATTTACGAAAATGTCTAAAAGAAAAAAAGGTAAAATTTGATTTAGAGGGACATCTTAGTCTTTTCGTGTCAGGACCAAAATTCAATCTTTTTGTGTAATTAAAAAAAATGTCACGCTTCACATTGACACAAAGTCACCATATATAGAGTCCTTCCTCGCTTCGCTCGGTCGGCCTAACAAGAAAAAACTACTTGACCTGCAAATAGGTAGTACGTACTGATCATCAATATAACATTTCAATGATCTTAATTATTTAAGAACCAAAAACAACAACTAGATGTAGCTTCATAAAAATACATATAACAGGTTAAGCTCATATATATATATGATCAATCAATCAACCAATTTAGAACAAATTAGCTTTCTACACAATAACAACACATATAATATCTAAAAGTGTTTGAAAACATTTACTTTGGAAAATATAAAACAAATATGCCAAGCACAACACGCCCTCTAACACAATATAACGCAACACGCCTTGATCCTTGGCACATCATAGCACGATACGTATTACATCCATCCGGGGAACCAAATCCCAACAAACCGTATTACATCCCTCCGGGGAACCAAATCCCAACAAACCGTCTGGTACCCAAAGAGCATCCACAGAAGCAAAAAGACTAAGGATCATAACCATAAGAAAGATTAGGCAACATGCCTGGATATTATCCCGTGATGCAGGTTTATGTCTGTTTAAAGGTGAAGCATGTGGACGAGGTAAACTCCTTTTTTTGTTGTAGAAATAATTCGACATGACAAATATAGAATGTCAAAAACCGGATAGATTAGACAATCTTTTGTGAAATATACAAAAAAAGATTTGTCACATTGCACCGCATTGTGTAGTATTTATACATGTTGTGGCGTGCTTTGTTAGTGTGTTGTGCTTATCCGTGCCACTTGTTTATCTGTGCCACTATGCCTATTAGCTTGGCCCATCCCAGCACATTAAGCTAACGTGTTGTTCCATGTTGGACTAACTCACGTGCTGGTCTGGGCTGTGTTCCTACTGACACGGCCCAATTTACACCTTTAGTTCCTCAGCAGGCGAAAGTTAGTGGATTGTTGATCAATAGACGGTGTAGTAGGGATTGTCTTTGTCTAGCTAATATATATACCCAAGAGTAATGGATTAGCGTATATAAGTTGACAAGGTTTAATTCCTGAAAACCCTTTAGTAGAGTTATTCGGTTTTGTTGTTTTCTTACTACACAAAATTGGTTAAAAAGACCAAAATCAATAATTCCTGGGTGAAAAAGATATTTAGATTTTGATACTGTTTAAATGGACAAAAATATAAAAATAGCCAGGATGTAACTAGTTTCATCTTACCCATTTTCAATTTTTTTTTCTTATTTTTAATTTACATCAGGATGCATCCAGTTTCATCCTAGCTATTTTTTAAATTTAAGCTAGGATAATTCCAGTTTCATCCTTGCTATTTTTTTTGTCCATTTCACTCATAATAATTTTTACTCGTCCATTTGAACCATGTTTTAAAATTTTTGGACAGATGACCCATTTTCCGTTCTTACTATGTTCTTAAGGTAATGAAACAACAATCTTATCCGAGAGGGTTTTGGGAAAGGACTCACTGGTTTTTGTACAAGATTGAATTTCAACTATATTAATCAGGGTAGATGATGGCAGTGACATGCAGCAAACATGTAAAGACTATAAGGTGTGATACTACAATTGAACAATATATTTTAGTGTCCATTTTTGTATACTTAATTACGGATATTAGTTAGGTTAATCAAATCTTGCGATTAATGTATCTGTTTATTTTAATCAGTTTTTGATTATCCCAGTATACTTATTGTATTAGTAGTTAGTTTGATCACCCAACACTT
The DNA here is from genome assembly GCA_023531295.1 of Papaver armeniacum. Lineage (NCBI taxonomy): Eukaryota > Viridiplantae > Streptophyta > Magnoliopsida > Ranunculales > Papaveraceae > Papaver > Papaver armeniacum. The sequence continues at coordinate 93,600 of JAJJWW010017886.1, forward strand.
ATCGGTATGACATTGTATTAAGTATATACTGTTGGGCTATAATTAGAGCTAAATTCAACTCTTTAACATAAAATAACGTGTTAACGAAACTTGATCCTTAATTATTGAAAGAGTTGGGCAACTTATTTTGGCTGGAAATTTCATAAACAATTCATATATCAAGTTCATTGACTTCCAAAATATAATTGTGAATCCGTGAAGCCAAAACTATATACCGTATAATATATATATATATATCCTAGCAAGTTAAATGTTGAAGCAACAAACAACTTAAGATTCTTCAAGAACAAGATATGTAGAGGAAGAATGTTATGAATTTGTTGTTTGTAATGGTTATGGTTTCTTTCTTCTTATTTGATTTTGTGGGTGCAGATTTTCCCAAGACCGGTGAACCTTGTAGTCTTTATCGTACTCCTTTTAGTACTTTCAATGTTGATGTTTACTGCTGTGGAGCAGCACTGTGCTCTGGTATCTCAGGGATTTGTCTACCTTCATGTTACCAAGTCGGTGAACCTTGTGGATTATTGGCCGACCCAAAGGGAGGCCTTCTATGTGATGAGAAATCTGCATCCTGTCAGTCACAAAGTTTGTGCAAGAAAAATGAAATTGATATTTTTGGAATAACAATTCATGAAATTGACGAACAACTTTGAGATAATTGAACAAATTTGTTGGAAATTTTCTTCTAAAACTATTAAACAAGCAAATTAACAGTCAACAGTTCTTCAAAATATCCGGTAAATCGATCAGAATCGATCAATCAAGAGATTAAAGTCACTTTTCCCATTTTCCAAATTTTTGCTAATTCAATCATATTATGACAATTAAGACAATTATACTTCAATAACTTTCAAAACCCACATTTAGATGTCAATAATTTACTTATTTTTACAATTAAAACTATCAATACGAAGATATATAAAATAAGATCGGAGGTGATCATCAGGAAAATTATAACAGAGTTCTCCAAACAGACGGGCAGAGAAGACAAATTCACGGGTCGGTTAAAACCAAACCCGACCCGTATACCACCTGTATACGCGAACCGTGTTACCATATCTGAATCATTCAGTCTTTCCACCGGAATCATCTTGAACCAAATTATTCTCGGCTGCTCATCATTTTTTCTCTTCAGAAACCATTAACAACAGTAATAGTAGAAGACACCCTGTAGATTTCCTAAAAAAAAAAATCAATTTTTTTTCTTTTTAACACAATTTCTTATAAGAAAAGAAGAATAAGGTGAGATTAAATGAAGAAGATAGCATATCATTGGTAGCCCAGACAAATACTACCTCCGTCCCACTATTAGATGACCTACTTGGTCTAAGATCTTGTCCCATCATTAGTTGACATATTTCACTAATCAAAGGGATATCTCTAAAACTACCCTTTTGATTGATTATCGGTATCATAATAAATATGTATAATTTGATATTCATGTTTATACTCGTTACGTAGGTGTTTTAAAATGATTTTCAACGGTACAAAATTTATGAAAATCTATGGTATAGTTTGAGAGATAAATGATTTCTAAATTTTACAAATTATTATCCATAAGGGTATAGTTATAAAAAATACTTAAAAACACTCATTTCATTTATTGCCTTAAGAATTGTGCAAACTTCAACTAGGCCATCTAATAGTGGGACGGAGGGAGTAGAATTTAAAGAAATGAAAAAACAATGATGTAGAGAATTTAAATCCTTTGTCGAGATTGATGAGTTAAATGGAGTAAAAAAGATTGAAAAATATGAGGGAAGAAGGTTTGATAAAATGAAAGTAAGTGCGGCTAGGGCTATAGCAATATGGTATATTGGTATTGTTTACCGATGATTGCGGTGTAGCAGAAAAGTTACGAGGTGGAGAAGATGCTTTCAAGTGAAGTTATATGCTAACATCCAAACTTACTTCATGACCTGTTTGTTTTAGACCTGCTAAGTTCTACACCTGCTACTCATGCGTTTGGCAAGGGACAGATGGCGTGAGAATGTCCCATAAAGATTTCTAATTGTGGTGGCCATGGCCCATGGAGTTTCACTGCCCCGCAAACAAAATTGTACTCGCTGTTCAACCGTGACGTTCATAAAATGAATGTTTGAGTGATAGTAGGGAAGATTAGTGCCAAGATTGTCGTTGATTGTGAACTATAGATTTCCGTCGTGTTGATTTTTTTGGTCGGCCTCCCCACCGTGCGCGGTCATCTAGTTTAATCCCTGTTGTGGTGCTCCATGCGATAGTTATTTCTCAGGGACCTGTAAATAAATTGCATCAGAGGTATTGATCGATGATATATATGGGATTTTAGTTTGTTTGATGTATTTCTTGTGTAAAGTTGCTTTTATATATTACTGCACTAGCTAATAAGGTCACTGAGAAGTTACGTATTGATCGGTCAGTATTATATGTGGTCAAGGGAAGCCACCCAATACTTGATTTATCAATAATGCTCTTATATATGATCATTTTCTTCAGTATTTTTTCTTTGGGTTTTGCTTTGTAAGATCATGGTTGTATGCCTTTGACAGTTCATTAAAATTATGCCCCAATGTTCGTGAATCGTTTCGATCATATAGCTAGGTTTTTGTTTTTCGATAGCTTCTAGATTTTATATGCTGAATCGCTGATGAACTTTCAAAATCCATTTCATACGATGACTTTGTGTTTTAATTAGATTTTAATTAGAAGGAGAACAAAATGTGATTTGAGGTAAAGGAGCATTATAGTCAACTCACTAACTATTGATGAAATAAAAATGTAGCACAACAATCACATAAAGCAAGTATTGCTGCCTGATCAATATAACATTTCATTGATATTTTTTTTTTTCGAATGAAAAAGGTTGTATTAAAGAAAAGAGAAACCTAGCCAAAGCCAGGATTACAAATGAATCAAAATTGAAATTACCCGGCTGCCAAGTAACACAAGACTGCAGACTTACAAGGATTGGGAATTAATCCACATTCTGTCCTAAAACAGCAACCAAAGAAGGAACAGACGAGGAAAGTTTGCAGTACTCAAACACCAACTGCCGTGAAAGTACTTTATGCAAAAATGCATAAGCCAGTAACTTCCAGACCCACTACTTCTTTCATTAATCACGATCCACTCCCAGGCTTCATACCTCCTAATATCCAGCCGATAACAACATCCCAAAGACAACATTACATATTAACACAGAGTTCCCAATTGTGAAGGATTTGACTGCTATCCAAAAATTTGAAAGTGTCTTTGTCACAGCTCCATAAAACCAAGGTTTGTTTTATAAGAACTATGACCTCAGTAACCTCTCTAGGTCTTCCGCCAAACACCCTCCTGTTTCGCTCTTTCCACACATTCCAGATGATAGCAAAATGTAGAATATTCCATATGTTCTTACATCTTCCTTTTAAGGCATTCCATTCCCAGGCTTCGAACAGCTGTAAAACTGTTCCAGGGATTGGCCATGAGATGCGCAGAGATTTGATGAAATAATCCCACAACTGAAACGAGAAATCGCAGTGTAGCAACATATGGTCCGACGTCTCTGTAGTCGAGTTACAAAGAGGACAGGCAGTGCTCTGAAGATCTACACCTCTGTAAGTTAGCATATCTCTTGTAGGGAGTGAGTTATGGAAGACTGCCCACAACAAGAAGCTAGCTTTGTGTGGGATATCATTCTTCCAAAGAAATCTCGAAAAAGAACAATCTGGAGCCGTACCTGCAAGAGTCTCATAACATGCTTTGTTGCTGAAGTTGCTTGGAAATTCTGCTTCATCGTCACCTTCCATCAGATTTGGAGGATTTCCAAGATCACGCCTTAGTATATCCCATTCCATTTGTTCATTAGTGTTAAGCTGATGCCGGAAAACTCCATACCAACTTCCATCTTTGATCATTTCAGCTAGTGATGCCTGTTTATTAGTGCAAGCCTTGTAAACTACGGGGAACAAATCCTTCAAACACCCATTCACTAACCACCTGTCCAACCAAAACCTAACACCCCTCCCACTTCTTATTTTGAAAGAAATAATGTTATTAGCTTCCGGCAACGTCTTAACCACGTTTTTCCATAGGCTTCTTCCTTGGGATGTGTTGTCATCAACCGGCATAATCATCTCCTGTTTTACTTTTGCCTTTTGTTGAACAATGTTCCTCCACAATGCATTCTTTTGTTTAGTAAATCTCCAAATCCACTTAATAAGCAAAGACTTATTAGTAATTCTGAAGCTCTTAACTCCTAAACCCCCATTTTCTTTTGGTAAGCTAATCTTTGGCCATGACACCCACGACATCTTCCTCTTACCTTCAACGGCACCCCATAGAAAGTTGCGCATTAGCTTAACCATTTTCTTTTCAATGCAGACAGGTAAATGAAAGAGAGACAAATAATACACTGGTAGGCTAGCTAGACAACTTTTTATTAACACCAATCTTCCCGCTTTATTCAAATACTTCTTTTTCCAAGTAGCTAACCTTAGCTGCATCTTTTCTAAAACAGAATCCCAAATAGATATATTCCTTGAAGACGCTCCAATTGGCATACCGAGATATTTTATCGGCAAAGTCTCTGTTTTGCACCCTAGCTCCTTAGCCAAATCATTTATAATCCCATCCGCACCAACGCTCACCATAGTGCTTTTGTCTAGATTAAGCTTCATCCCAGTTAAAGCCTCAAACATAGACAAAATTATAAATAATCTTGTTACCTCTTCTACATTCGCATCAATGAAAATAAGAGTATCATCAGCAAATTGTAAATGTGATATCATGCTCCCACTCTCTGCAACCTTGAAACCATGAATTTGTCCTCTTGCAACAGCATCATTCATTAGCTTAGACAGAATTTCAACAACCAAAAGAAAAAGATACGGAGATAATGAGTCACCTTGCCTCAATCCCTTAGATGGCTTAAATCTCTCCGTAGAGCTACCATTCACAAGAACCGATAGATGAGAAGAAGAAACACACCATTTGATCCAATTGATCCATCTATCTCCAAATCCATGCTTTTGAAGAATTCGAAATAAAGAGTGCCAATTGATATTATCAAAAGCTTTCTCCATATCGATTTTACACAGAATTCCTGGGATTTTTGACTTCAATCTGCTGTCCACACATTCATTAGCAATTAAAACCCCGTCTAGAATTTGCTTGTCATGTATAAAAGCTCCCTGAAAATCTGATATAAGTCTTGGCATAACAAACTTTAACCTTTCTGCAAGTACCTTAGACAAAATTTTGTACACACTACCAATAAGACTTAAAGGCCTAAAATCTTTAGGAGTGCACGTGTCTTCTTTCTTTGGTATAAGCGTAAGGAAAGAACATTTCATTGATATTATTACTTGGCCCATATATATCATCAATCAGTGTACTCCGATCCGGAACAAATTGGGTATCAGCATGACACACACACACCCATTCCAAGACCAAAAATTGGAGCTCGTAAATCCACGACAACATTGGTGCACAAAAACTCTTTATGAGAAAGATTCGCGCTGGATTCAAAGTTTGAATGTACCAATAATGGACATTAAAAACAATAATTGAGTAGTATCCACATCAAATCTCTAACTCTACATGATAGTATTTGTAATCAATGCACAAGTTCTTTTTTTGAAAAAGGCAAAGAGAAATAAATAAGAAAGGGTGCCAAGATAGTACCTTCAAAAGATACAAGAAAAGATTAGCATAGCGCCTAGAGAGCTTACAACAAAACTACTCTCTAAACAAGCTTGCCCAATCAAAAACGAAATCAACAAACTTTACATTTCTAAAAGATTCAACATTAATGGACCAACTAAGAAGCAACACTTTGATGTCTACAATAAGAGAGTTTAAAGGCTTTTTTCACTTGTTTCTTAGTGATCAAAATGTCATTCCTTTCCAACCACACAACCCACCAAATAGCAAACGGCAAGCAATATCTTAAGAAAACAAGAGGCTTGATAGATACCTTCAATTTCCACTTCCATAGGAACTCGATAACGGTCGTTGGATGCGCCCAAGCAAATCCCAACTGCTGTAAAAAATGTTCCCAAATCCGCATACGAAAGGACAATGGAGGAAAAGGTGTTCCACTGACTCCTCACTGTTCTCGCAAAAAGGACACACATTCACCACTACCATATATCTTCTCAATAACATAGAAAGAGTTGGAACTGCTCTATTAGCTGCTGCCCAAGGATAACGACCAATTCATTTCTGTTAGGGCTAGACAAAATCCAATAGGATTAGTCTCATATAGTAGTCTATGTAAGCAATCAAATTAAGTCTAATAGCTAGAAATGTTGCAGGCGAATGTTATGGAGCTAGATGCTATCAAGAGAAAGCTCTAGGTCTAGAACAGGCAGAAGCAAAGGCCTTAATGGAAGCAGTTAGGTGGGCTATGGAGCTAAGGATTCAAAACCCTGCATCCGTAAAGTCATTCCTTAAGTTTGGTGTTTGCATTATTTGGAAATATGGATGTTGTGAAGCAATCTTCTTGAAGATGATATTGATTTATTCAATAACTTTAATTCTGAGTTTTGTACTTTTGTTTGTATCGTAGTGAAGCAAATAATACTTCAAGTTTGCTAGCTAAACATGCACATTCAGTCTTAGTGAGGATGTTGGAAATAATAAACTAAGACTATATTTGGAAGTCGAGTTATCTTGAGAAACAAGTTGTTTGGTTCTAGAAGAGTTCTTTATTTAGTGTTTGGTTTATGTTAGGAAAGTGTATTGAGAATATGTACACCGAATTGATTATCAATGTAGTCTTTTTTGCTTCCGCTTTTGTGATCTCCTCTCTCTTGCTCGGTCCTACATTTGGTATCAGAGCAAGGTTAGAGGGAGAGAGGAGAGGGAGAAAAAGTTAAAGAAAATCCATAAGATGTGTAGCTGCTCCAAGATCTGTAACCTGTAAAATCGTATTAGGGTTCAAGAAATAAAAAAATCCAGAAAAGAGAGTTTTTAAAAAAAAATCTTAGCTGAGAAGAAGGTGTAAACCTGTAGATTTCTGTGGGTCTTACGCAAGGGTCGAGAGTTTTGTGGACAAAGAAAAGAAAGTAAAAGAAGAGACAAGATTTGCTTGTCTTAGAAGTTAAAAAAAAAAAAAAAGGAAGTTTGGTTAGTTGGAGTTTTTGGACATGATTTGGTAAAAAAAAAAAAAAAAAAAGCGAGGTCATGTCGTGAAAAAGTGTTGAGCAAGTTGTCTGCCGAGGTTCGGGCGGAATACGTGAAGAAAAGATAGGTTTGTTCGAATCTGGGATTACCAGCAAGTTGAGATAAAGAATTTGTTTCTGCTGGCAGAATGCTTGAAGCTCGATATATTGATACCTTCTGCAATTAAACGAGAACTTTTGTTTTTTTTGAAAGAAGAGGCGAACCTCTAAGTTTCATTAATAAGTAAGATTGCTAACATCAAATAATGATACATCAAACATGAAAAACATGATTAAATACAAATGATGTGTATTACAATTACAAATAAATTGTAATACATCATACATAGTAAAAAACATGAATTTCACCAACAAATTTGATGATATTTGAGGGATGGCCAGTGAATTAAGATTCTGCCATTTTGATTCGAAGAATTTGTCTTCTTCATTGTCTTCTTCATTGTCTTCTTTAATAAGATAAAATTGACCCAAAAGGGAGTAGTATGCACACAACATCAAATCACGATCACTTCGTGTAGCCATGGATCTTCATGAAAATATTCCCTTCATGACGATGTGAATCTTCGTTGTTGATGTAATTGAAACGATTGTAGCAATCGAATGAAAACCCTTCAAGGCTATTAGAAACTACTTCACAAACATCTAAGAAGCATTTAGAGGCCATTAAATAGGAAGCATATAAGAAAGAAAAAAACTGATAGAAAACCCTGGATCGCTCAAAATAGCGAATTTTATTTAGTGCTATTTATGCTAGTACCATTAAACGAGAACTGTGATCAGGGAGGTGCTGTCGGTGCTAGTCTTTGAACGATGTTGCTACTGTGTTCGAAGTTCAGGAAGCTGTTGGCAGAGACAATGAGGTTATGATGATGATTGGTGACTGTGGAAAGAACGACGATGAAGATGCAGAGAGTCTGATTCATTGAGAGCTCATGATGGAAGGCAAGAATGGTTTGTTAGGGAGGAGGTGATGTTGTGCCTCGGTGACTACCAGTGATCACAACAATGATGGTGATGACGCTGAGAGGAACAGAGTTATGAGGCGATTCTAAGTGTTGTGATGGTGAAAGTGATGTAACAGAGTTATGAGGCGATGTTAGGGTTTCACAACCTAGAACAGGTACTGTTAAGCAAGAGATTTGATGATGGCCGTGAAAGGTAATGGTGCAGTAAACAAGGATTTTTAGAAGATGAAAAAGCGTTGGGTTTGTCTCTTATGTGGTCGGATGGTGGAGTCGAATGAACAGTTATTCCTGCATTGCATTTACAAATCTGAGGTGTGGACTTACTTTCTAAATAGTTTTGGTATCAATTGGGTTTTCTCTACTGATGTCAAGACTAATCTATGGGAATGGGGAGACAAAAACACAAAGAAATGCAAAAACATGATTAGGAAGATATGGAGTTTACTTCCTTTTGCGATATGGTGGTGTATTTGGAATGAACATAATGCTAGGTTATACAATAATTTTAGCAAGGATTCAAATATATTGATTGCATATGTTAAATTCTTATTGTTCAATTGGGGTTTAAGTTCAAACATGTTTTTTGGTTATAATTTTTTCCAATTTACTATGTAATTGGGATGTAGTTGTGCACTCATCCGTGTAACCTATTGAGTTTTTGATGTCACTATTTTGGTGACTCAAAATTCTCAATCTAAATTTTCCCTTGTTCGTCAAAAAAAAAAAAAAAAAAAAAAAAAAGACAACGTTGGTGAGTGGTTGATTCAAAGGGTTAGGTCTTGGATTCAACGTCAAAAAGAAGATCAAAGTTTATATTTCAGTCGAGAAAGAGGGATTGCTACGTTTTGATGAAGTTGAATTCAAATTTAGAGACTTAGAAGGACAACAAATGTTGGATGGTTATGTTCGCATGTTTCATAAATGATCAGTTTGGCGTAGTTTGATCTTAAGGGAGGAAGGTATTGTAGCGCCCCCAAATCTAGCAGCTGACTAATCTAATAGATTAATTAAATAAAGAAGAACTAAGAATCTAAATCAAATACCTAAACATTCAATTAAGAAATTTGTTACAAAACTAAACCCAAAACTTAACCCCTCTCTGAAATATATATAAGAACTCCTTTCAAATGATAAAGATACATTAGTCATTTGGTTTACAAATATAATATACAACATAATAAACATAGCGGAAGTTAACCAACTAACAAACTCAACTCGTGGAAACGTCCGCTGCGCAACTCTGATCTGTCTATGAAACTGAAAGTGGGAATGGCTGAGCACATCATCCATAAAAGGGGTGCCCAGTAGAAATAACATTTAACTTTTAAGTAATCAAAGGCAATATTTTGAAAACAATACATGTTTTCCCAAACATTAAATAGCGACCAAGTCACTGAAGTAAACAGTCATGTATATGGAACAAACTCATTCTTTCAAACAATGTATAATATTTAATGCCAATTTCCAGCGCCTAATAATAATATTGTGGTGTATCGCCCTAGCCATGTGCATAAAAGCTCGAAAAAAAGTAGGTATAAATGTGAAGGAGCGTATCCTATATACCACACGTGGAAATCCTGATTTCCCATACAATTCAGAAGGACAAACAAATCATTACAGGTCCTTTCCAATCCATGGAAAGATTCAAAGAATCAACAGATCTTACAGAACTCAAATTAAACAATGCATAAAAGTACAATCAGACAATGCATGAGTTTGATGAACATAAATTTCTGTAAAAGAAAACAACAATGATCACAAAAGAGTTAAATATATATTTCCACCTCTTTTGATGACAGGAAACGCCTACCTCGAGATCCACGATCCACTGGATCATCCTTTGAATTGATCGTTGTTAATATAGACTAACTGTTAATCACACAAGAAGTCTAAGAAACTAGCCAAAATGGCTCACACAAGAATCATACAAGTCTAACTAATGATTCTAATCCCATTTATGACTTTAGACTTCTTTCAATCTCTACCTTTAACATATATAATGTTTGCTAATTCACTTAGGTTGGTTCTATAGTCTATAAGCTAAGTCTTACGAACATCTACAACTTGTAGAAAAAGCCAAACGCTAAATTAGACCATAAGCTGGTCCACTCCATCAAATAAGAATGCTATCTCTAAGCCAAAGTTCACTAAACCAGCCTAATAACACAAGGCCCGATCCCCATGAGTTAATTAACAGTCACTAACGGTCAACGTCTGGTCAACGGAATCACCTAACGGTCAACATCCAAAGTCAGGCCAAAGTCAAAGGATTCAAGGTAAAACGAGTCAACTCAATGAGTTGAATCAAGGTTTACTGAGTTAACTTAACTCAGTCAGACAACTTGAGTCAGGTAAGTCAGCTAGACTGACTAGGATGATTAACTGGCCTTAAAACTCAATAACAGAAGTCTAACAATCACTAAACATTTAATTCATTTAATTAAACAACTTCAAATCTAATTACAAACACTAGTACAGATTACCTGCAAATTGCAGTTCCAAGCTTTCTCTCTTTCCGACAACTACCAACTCAATTTCACATAACCTGATTTCACCATTACCATCTCTAAGAAAAATCAATCTCAAATCCAGTTCATTCCATTCATCTAAACATTGACTGATCAACCAACCAATTCCATTAATACCAACTGATACATCTAATACCCCCAACTAAACCAACACATCCATTCTCTACTCTTTGCGCATTCAACTTGAATCCCAACAGCAGCACCATTATCACTTCAACATTCAATCACAGGACATCTCATTCAACTAGATCAATCATAACCATTATGACTTCACTACAACTCAACTCCTCCCTACCACTGACACTTCTATTCATTTCCTCTCTAGACCCAACTTGAACCTATATCAGATCAACTATCCATAACTTCACCACTACCATTAGCTGAGCAAGTCCAACATCACACTGATCGATGTTCAAGCAAATTTGGATCAACTCTAATAATCAACCATATCAGCCTTCAGCTGTAACAATAGATCATTGTCTAACAACTCCATTAACTATAACTCCAACATCATCATCGTTCTTTCCTATCACCCTGTTTATGGGTAAAAATCGTTTCCGCCGATTTCGGTAAATTCGGTAGGTGAGTGAGAAACTGGTTCAAACCCTAAACAAATGTGCTGCACGTGAGCACTTTATAGATTCGAGATATCAATCTGCATAAGTCCGGCCCTAAACCAAGAAATGGCCGTTCCGGACTTGCTCGAGTCACAAAGTGGAGGAGAAGGGTTGATTTGGGGAGGGAAGCAAAGAAAGGTGTTGATACCAGAATAATTCCGGGAGAGTAGTGTCTCGACTTGTATCAGAAAGTGAAAGCTTCGGAAGCTTGCAAGAGATGAAAGCTTTTTGGAGAGCTTGCAAAGTTGCCTTTTCTTAGAGTGTTGTATTTTTCTCCTGACCGAGACTTGTTGTCTAGTGGAAATAGGTAAGACTTATTTATACAAGTCGGGCTGAAACGTACCCTGGCCTCATGAAGGAAGAGAGTAAAGGGTGAAATAATGGGAGGAGGTGATAACCGCAAGGTGTTTATGGGTGAAAATGTTTTCACCATTATTTCCTCAGTTATTTGACCGCTTTATTCCTACTCACGCTTTCTTAATGTGAGCATAGTGTACGCCGCATCTTTGTGATCGCCAAACCAAAACCCTAAAAAGCATCCCCGGTTTGTGTTGATGTCTCGAGTGTTGGTTGCACCTTGAGTGCAAGTGGCGCTGCTAGAGGCGCGTGTGGCATGTGCCACTAGCATGTGCGGAATGCCTTTGTTGCGGGTTGCAACTTGAGTGCAAGTGGCAATGCTAGAGCTGCTAGTGGCGTGTGTGGCATGTGTCAATGGCGTGTGCGGAATGCCTTGATGGTAGGTTGCACGGTTTGCAAGTTAGGCTACCAGCGTGCATGTTTGGCATGTGTCAATGGAACGCATGGCCATTAGGGCTATGTCCTTGTAAGAAAAGCTACCGCCGATGCATGTTGGCATGTGCCAATGGCATGCGTGGCCAACTTGGGTCACGACACTGGTAGGAAAAGCTACCGCGAGCGTGTTGGCATGTGCCAATGGCATGCATGGCCAATTTGGGTCGCGTCCCGGTAGGAAAAGCTACCGGCGAACGTGTTGGCATGTGCCAATGGCATGCGTGGCCAATTTGGGTTGCATCCTGGTAGGAAAAGCTACCAGCGAGCGTGTTGGCATGTGCCAATGGCATGTGTGGCCAATTTGGGTAGCGCCCTGGTAGGAAAAGCAACCAGCGAGCGTGTTGGCATGTGCCAATGGCATTCGTGGCCAATTTGGGTCGCGCTACGGTAGGAAAAGCTACCAGCGAGCGTGTTGGCATGTGCCAATGGCATGCGTGGCCAATTTGGGTCGCGCCACAGTAGGAAAATCTACCCGGCGAGCGTGTTGGCATGCTCGGCCATTAGGGCCACGCCCTGGTGAGAAAACCTACCAGCGAGCGTGTTGGCATGTGCCAATGGCATGCTCGGCCATTGGGGCAGTGCCCTGGTGAGAAAAGCTACCAGCGAGCATGTTGGCATGTGCCAATGGCATGCGTGGACAATTTGTGTCGCACCACTGGTAGGAAAAGCTACCCGAGCGTGTTGGCATGTGCCAATGGCATGCATGGCCAATTTGGCCTAGGTTGCATGGTTTGCAAGCCTAGGTGCGGGCGCTACTTTGACATGGCGCGGCTAGGGCCAAGGTAAGGGTGTTTGGCTTGGCGTGGCCAGCGTAGCTAGGGCCAAGGCAGAGTGTGTTTGGCATGGCGCGGCTAGCTTGAGCAAGGTGTGGCTGGCATGATTTGCCATTGGCACGGAGGTGCGGCTAGCATGGTTGGCATGCTTCGGCGCGTTTGGTATGGCTGGCATGATTTGTCATTGGCATAGAGGTGCGGATAGCTTAGGCTAGGTGTGGCTGGCATGATTTTCCATTGGCACGGAGGTGCGGTTAGCATGGTTAGCATGCTTTGGCGCGTTGGTGTGACTAGCATAGCTAGGGCCAAGTCAGAGTGCGTTTAGCATGGCGCAGCTAGCTTGGGCTAGGTGTGGCTGGCATGATTTGCCATTGGCACGGAGGGGAATTAGGGTTTTGTTCGTTGTAACCCTAATTTGAAAAAATACCACTACGAAAATACTAAGTTTTACTCACGCCAAATGAGCGTGGCTATTGATCAAAAATCCGTGGCAAAAGACAACTTGCCACGGCTGGCATGTCGTAACAAATAGTCCAGTGGCTAATACTATTTGTCACGGTGCTTGCCACGGTTTTAACAGCGTGGCTATTAGTGGAAGAGCATTTACCACGCTTCCCGTCGTGGCTCATTATCAGTTGGATGTCACACGATTCGATTATTATCCACGGTTTTGACTATTTGTTCTGCATTTGTGGTTGTTGCTCCAAGATCATTTGCCAGGGATTTTATTGTAGCTGTTTAAAAGATGATATTTTTGGTTGCTAGCCACTAAAATGACCAATATTAACACTACAAAATTTCCAAGAAAACAATTCTTTCATTCAAAAACACACACACAAATACTACAAGGTTATCTGATTGATTACATTCAACATAAGCAAATAAAAAAATTTAATGATAAAGCATTTCGAGTCGGGCATGATTTCAAAAGAAAAATTTAATCGAATATGGGAAAATAAAATACATCAATTATCACATACGGATTCCTTCCAAAGTTAATCAACATATAGCTTTGAACACAAATATCTTTCAATGGAACTGCAAAATATAAACATCAAATTTGATATCAATGACAATAACGTTTAAAAAAAAAATCTACTATATACTACCAACATCCATGGATGCCTAATATAAGTTGTGTCTAAACCATATCCATTTTAGAAGATATAGAATCATAGGCACATCAAAATAACAAACTGTGTTCTCCCATGTACACCTATGGATTCAAATAAATACAAATATCCACTTATATATTCGAGGCTCGAGCAAAAACACCTAGTTACGCATAAATTTAGGCCATGGCAGAAACATAAGCAAGGAAATCAGAATAGTCCGAAAAACAATTAAATGTGAAGGATTCTTGGAGTTCACATTACTAAGTCATTATACGAAGAGACCTAGAGGCTCTGTTAAATGTGATGATAATACTAAAATTATTTCGAAGGAAGAGAATGTGATCTTTACTATTGGAGATCTAATAGCAAATAGAAAAGATGATTACGCCTTTAATTATTAAAGAGTTAGTGAAACTGGTAGCTAGAGATACACAAAGATCATGTCATATGGGGAACAAAATTAATTTCCTCAAGGATTTCTAGGAATGAGAAATTACCTTATAATCATCAAACACCAAGTCTTGCGTCGGAGAGCAAGTTCCAATTCTCGAAATGCACTTAGAGGCACGAAAGATCCAGATTGACAAACTCCTACCACTGCCACAAGCCTGGAGAACATAAAGTAGGGCTATTTAGTTAAAATATTTGAAACCACAGGCCTGGGGAACATACAAATAGGGCTATTTAGTTAAAATATTTGAAGAAACAAATAAGTTTTTCTGATAGGAAAGAGAAACATCCAGTAGTCTCGTTCCATTGCCATGGAAAAACAAAGCCTCTAACATATGAAGCAATTTAGCAATTTATTGACAGAATAACCATCGACTCTTCTCCAACTAGGGAATGCTCCACATTATAGGGAGTTCTCCATGGGTTCATGATGCGTGTCGTAGGTGCAATCAAATTAATTCAAAATTTCCACTCAATTAAAAATAATATAATGGAAGTCAAGTTCGTTCCCACGAGGAGCAAGAGATCTTAGTTGTAAAAGTTGTCACGAAAGGGGGGTGTAAAAAGCAAAATAAAAATAAACAAAGCAATTAAAATCGAAAGTTGAAAGATGAAAACAATAAGAGAGAGAAAAGATCAAGGAATCCTTCTTCGTTACGAAACAATGAATCAAGTTATGTTCTATTCTACTTGTTATTAGTCACAAATTATCACCAACCGTAGGTGAAGCAAGCTAAGCTTTCGAGTGCTAAACCCCTAAATCCCTTGTATCACCGGACACGGAAGTTCTCGACTACCTGGATTCTAATCACCAAGCCACCTAGAATTAGCTCAACCTAGATGTAACTTGGCTCATGCATTAGGTTTTGTGAATTTCTTAGGTTGATATTAGTAGTTAGACTCTTAGCTCAAGGTCTACTTGCTAACGTTGTTTCTACACACAATTGCTCCACGGAATCCCTCCGCAAGGTCTCGTGTTTGCTACTTATGTAAAGAGTCAAAGAACGATTACTTATCCCCTAACTTTCACTAGCTTTAGATCGAATTAACAAATCAATTTAGTTGGCCACCCAAACAATCTATCAATCAATCATGAATGTCTTTAAGATCACTCCTATTAGTAAAAACAAGCGATAATTATGTGAAAAACTTCAAGATAGAATTTGAAAACAAAAACTCAAATCATGTTAAGAACTAGGAATTCATCCTCAATCAATAAGAAAATTAGCTACTCATGTTTTTGAAATTCACACAAATAATAATAATTAAAAGAAGAATTTTCAAATTCACACAAATAGTTAAAAAGAAAAATCTTAGAAAAGCAAGCAAAAACACAAGTGTTGTGTGTGTAGAGAGGTGTGTAGAAGTTGTAGAAAACTTCTCTATTTATAGGCTTCAAAATTCTCCAAATCTCCCAAGGATTAGAATCCTTTTCCTTTTGCAATTCAATTTCCAAATCCAAGCTTTTCTCAACTCTTCCACCTTCTCTTTCCAAATTTGAGTCCAATTCTCCATCCAATTCCTAGCCCAAGTCTTCACACCCATGAGAGAAGTCCATAGAAAATTCTGGAATTTTTGTCGCCGAAAATCGGGATTATGGCGAATTTGGCCGGAAACGTCGTCATGGCCAGCCACTGGAAATTTCTCCGCCGAGAGAATATTCGACGGAATATTCCGTCGGTCCTCCGTTAGGACTAACGGTCAAACAGGTCAACCGTCAGTCAACGTTAGTCAACGGGTCAAGGAAAGTCAAGGGAAGCGAGTTAGATAGACGAAGTCGCCTTCTATTCACCAAGCCATCTTGGTCTAACGGGGCTGATCTTTGGGGTCGGATCGGCTCTTGAACTCGTTCGATCGGTCATCGCCAGTACCGATTTGACTCGCCGGTATAGAAAATCGTAGAGTTAAGTTGTTTACAGGCATTTCCGGCTAAGTTTTCAAGCCATTATCTTCACCTTGTTAAGAAGCCTATCATTCATCTAATTCATTCATTGTAACTCGGGCATTCATTCCAAAATTCTACGTAATAGAAATGACATCCAGTTACTCGGTAGCATCACCTCCCCGCTTCAAACCCCCGTCAATTTCTCGGCTCACCATAAACCCAGCAAAGATTTGCACCTTTAACACCACTCCGTGACTTCACTTGCTCATCCGCTATTCTTAAAACCAACAAAGAATAAACAAAAGAACCGGCTCAATCGATTTCAACCCCGACAGACTTCACCATTCACTATACTCGGCTCATCTTTCTCTCGAGCTTTGACACGCAAAGACTCAATCGATTATCTTTATTTCGCCAATACGAGCTCGTCATCATCATTATCATTCCTGAGCTCCATTGCTTATCTCGTAAACCCTTGTCATCCTCATCACATCCTTAATCGATACAACAATTCATTTGTTACAAACGTCGACCATCCTCTCTGCTCGATCTACTCTTCTTGACCGAAATATTGATTTGATAGGGCAACAACAACCCCGAGTCTTCCTAACACCAACGAGACTCTATCGATTTTCTCGATCGATTCAAAGATCAACTCGGTCACCACAATCGAACCCCTTTTCTTCC
The DNA here is from genome assembly GCA_023531295.1 of Papaver armeniacum. Taxonomy (NCBI): domain Eukaryota; kingdom Viridiplantae; phylum Streptophyta; class Magnoliopsida; order Ranunculales; family Papaveraceae; genus Papaver; species Papaver armeniacum. The sequence goes on from JAJJWW010017886.1 coordinate 110,560, forward strand.
CCGGAATCATCATTAGCACTCGTTCTCCGTCTCTCATCGATCAGTGACATCAATTTCTCAATCATCTTCTTAATCCCGAAAGTCGAACCCATTTTCTATCCACTCTTGTTGCGGCTTCTTACGACTTCAAATCCATCGAGCGCCTTTCTTCATCTCCATTTCAATCGAATCGCCATGAATCCAACCTTCACCCACAGTCGATCTTCATCTCGATCCGCTCTTCATTAATTCACCATCCGCAACTTTCGATCTCTTGGTTGAACTCGGCGATTTTGATTCAACACCACCATCTTTCTGAGTCTCGGCTCGAATGAAGTCGTCTTTCTCTTTCGATTTCACAATTCACATCTCTCTCTCGGACAAAGCAATTTCAATAAAGAATTTACCCAACTCGGGTTTAATGGCAGCAGATCGTTTCTCTCATGGCTGCGCCACCTCCCTTTTCTCTCTGTTACTTATTTCAGGTGTAAAGGATTTGAACGAAGATATTTCTCGCTTTTAGGGTTCGATCATGGGACGATATTTGCACCCAGTATAGCCACCCATTGATAATTGCAGCCTCTTCTAAATGATAAGGGGTACTCCAAATGATAACCCCTTAACCATAGCTGGTTTGCGTTAGTACACCTCCCAAAAGAGCTGCCCCTTAACCATTACTCGGGCTCCGGATAGTGTTCACCTTAGGAAATGACAAAATTGCCCTTTTTGCTCAGATTGAGTGATTTCTTCTCCTTTTCCTCCGTGCGACTCCATAGTAGCTGCAAAACTCAAAACAAGCGTAAAATACATAATTTACAAGAAAAAATAGCAAAGAAAGCATAAACTACTAGATAGTAAATTAGGTGTATTCTACACCTATCAAATTCCCCCACACTTAGACTTTGCTAGTCCTCGAGCAAATCAAACTAAAAACTCACAACTTCAAAGCGTTCAAGCGTCACAAGCATCCAAAAAGTTATGAGGACATAGAGTTTCTGCATGCTAGTAATAAGAAGTTAGAAATACTAAAGAACATATTCTCATTCTTAAATGTTGAGTGAGAAATAACCACACCATAATGAGAGAATGCGTGTTTGAGAAACGATCAATAAGCATTTCGCCTCGACTTATGCCTCACCAAATAAGGTTTTATGATAATTGCACTCAAAAGACGGCTTTTTATGGTTCTCACATGTGTGCAGGTAGGAATGAAGAGAAAATTCTGCGACACGTTGAATGGTGGGAAGGACAACTTAGAAATATTTTTAAAAACCCACATCTTTTAATATTTTGAAAAAACCATTTTTCTGACGATCTCTAAGAAAGGAAATCAACCATATTATCGAGGATGAGATTACTTACTTACCTTCACATCCGATCGCCAATTATGATAACACCACTCTCACGGCATCCAATAGAAACGTCTTCCGCTCCTTGTCTTTAACTTCTTAGTCTTCGTCTTCGGTTTCAACTATTGATGATAAACCCTTGAATTTCATAAATCCTTAACAATTTATAACTCTTTACCTTGAAATCCTTGTCGCTTGAAACTTCCTTATATATTTTCCTTCCCCACGGCTCATTAACAAAACAAATATTTTCTCTTGTTTTTCTTTTTCAATTTTTTTTTTTTTTTTTTTTTTTTTTTTTTCTTTTTTCTTTTTTTTTCACAAGAGAAATTAAATACAAAAATAAACCATGGCCGTGGAAGAAGTAATTTACCACTTGATTCTTCACAACTTGTATCGTCTTGAAATCATAAACTTCAAAAAAATTCTCACCTTTTACTTTTCTTTGCTTTCATGAATAAGTCTTCAAACTTGAATATAAAATTACCTCATTGTAGTGTAAGTCTTCAACATATATGTAAAAATCCGCTCTTTGTATGTTGCTTTACTTGTATTTGAAATTTGCTCTTTTTCTCATTCCGTTGCTTGTAAACCTTAAACTTTTCCAACTTTCCTTGTAGATTTTGATGTCGCTCCTTGTTGTTGATGAGAGTGTTTCTATGGATCCGTTGTTGTCGAGAGAGAGAATGGTGCTAACTGCAAATCGAACTACAAGAAGGAAGCTTTCATCCATGGACGTCACCCTCATGATTGACAAAATTAGCACTCAAGAGATCAAAGAGTAGTGCTTCTATTGGTGGGAAGTTGGGTAGCTCACCATTCTACCCGGAATTAACTTACGGTGACACACACTCAAAAGAAGCTCTTTAGTAAATGGAAGAATTCTGTTCGGTGCCTCTCATGATATGAATACGGGTAGTCTCCACTAATGATTAATCAGCAACTCTAATAACGCACTTCTCCCTGCACCAAATTCGCATCACCGGCATGATTAAATCCATTATTTAACACTCAAACAAACAAGAAATCCGAATGTAGTTCTCTAACATTTCCAAGTTCAATTATGTCGGTCAAAATCTCTATGTAAACATACCTAGAAGTATGCTAGTGACTCTAAAATCTTTAAAAGTTGGAATTTTTATGTAAAACTCTTTTTTTTTTTTTCAAAATTTTTTCATTTTTTTTGTAATTTTTGTTTTAAAAACATGCTTAACCACTCCCCACACTTAAACCTTACATTGTCCTCAATGTAATTGAATCCTCCTAGTAAAGTCAAGGTGGGAAATTTTAACATGATAAGAAACAAGAAAAAGAAATAACAAAAAGCAAAAGGATAAGAAATACAAAACCGATGGGTTGCCTCCCATTAAGCGCTTGTTTTAAAGTCGACGGCCCGACTTAGCTCTTGCGGCACATTACTCCTCCAGAGGGAGTGCATCTCCAAATGAAAGTTCATCCAAATTCACATAAGCGATGTTCTCATAGTATGGCTTCAACCTATGGCCGTTGACTTTGGAAACCGAATTGTCTCTAAGACTAGTAATTTCAACTGCACCATGAGAAAAAACATTAGTAAAAACATATGGTCCAATCCAACGGGACCTTAACTTTCCAGGAAATAGTTTAAGGCGAGAATGATATAAAAGGACTTTTTGTCCCACGATGAAACTTTTACGAGAAATCATCTTGTCATGAAAAAGCTTGGTCTTTTCCTTGTAAATCCGGGCACTCTCGTAAGCATCATTGCGTATCTCCTCTAACTCATGTAATTGTAACTTCCTTTGTTTCCCCGCTTCATCATACTCCATGTTGAATTTCTTTATCGCCCAATAAGCCTTATGTTCAAGTTCAACCGGAAGATGACAAGCCTTGCCATAAACCATCCTATATGGAGACATACCAATCGGTGTCTTATACGCCGTTCTATACGCCCAAAGTGCATCGTTGAGCTTAAAGCTCCAATCTTTCCTTGTGGTATTCACCGTTTTCTCAAGAATTGACTTAATCTCACGATTTGAAATTTCCGCTTGTCCACTAGTTTGTGGATGATAAGGCGTACCAATTTTGTGTGTTATGTTGTACTTCTTGAGGAGAGTGTGGAAATCCTTCTTGAAATGTGAGCCTCCATCACTTATCACCACTCTTGGTGTTCCATGCCTATTGAAAATATTTTCCCTTACAAAATCACAAACAACTTGAGAGTCATTAGTCTTGGTGGCTCTAGCTTCCACCCATTTCGAAACATAATCAACGGCAAGAAGTATATAAAAATTCCCATTCGAATTGACAAAAGGGCCCATAAAATCAATACCCCACACATCAAAAATCTCAACGGTGAGAATTGGTGTGAGTGGCATTTGATTTCGAGCACCTAGATTGCCCGTTCGTTGACATCTATCACACGATTTACAAAAAACATATGAATCTTCAAACAAGGTGGGCCAATAAAATCCACTCTCGAGAACTTTGAGAGCGGTACGTTTAGATCCAAAGTGGCCACCACATGCAAAAGTGTGGCAAAAGGAGAGAATTGATTGAAATTCGGAATTAGGCACGCACCTTCGCATTATTTGATCAACGCCATATTTCCATAAGTATGGTTCATCCCACACATATTGCTTAGCTACCTTCTTAAGTTTCATCTTTTGGAAGTTGGACATTGTACTAGGTACTATCCTTGTCACCAAGTAATTCACTATATCCGCATACCAAGGAGTTGATTCTTCCATGGAGAAAAGTTGTTCGTCAGGAAGCGGTCATGTAATGGAAATTCCTCTTGAGACATAACAAGTCTACTAAGATGATCGCAACGGTATTCTCCACACCCCTCTTATCACGAATTTCTATGTCGAACTCTTGTAACAATAAGATCCACCGAATTAATCTTGGCTTAGCTTCTTTCTTCTTTATTAAGTGTCTTAGTGCGGCATGATCGGAATACACAATAACCTTCGTACCCACCAAATATGATCGAAATTTCTCCAAAGCAAAAACTATAGCCAATAACTCCTTTTCCGTGGTAGAATAATTGATTTGTGCATCATTAAGGGTCCTAGATGCATAATAGATAACATGGGACAACTTGTCCACCCTTTGACCCAAAACGGCTCCAACCGCATAATCACTAGCATCACACATTAATTCAAATGGAAGATTCCAATCCGGTGATTTGATAATCGGCGCACTTGTCAACATATCCTTTAATTTATCAAAAGCATCCTCGCATTCCTTGTTGAAGTTGAAAGGTACCTCCTTTTGTAATAACTTGCACATTGGCATTGAGATTTTGGAGAAATCCTTGATAAACCGCCTATAGAAACCTGCATGACCAAGAAAAGAACGGATTTCCCTCACCGAAGTGGGATATTGTAAGTTTCTTATTAAATCTATCTTTGACTTGTCCACTTCGAGCCCTCGAGAGGACACAATGTGACCAAGTACTATGCCATGGTTTACCATAAAGTGACATTTCTCCCAATTAAGGACAAGGTTTGTGTCTATGTATCGTTTAAGAATTAGTTCAAGGTTATTTAAACAACCATCAAAAGAATTGCCATAAACACTAAAGTCATCCATAAATACCTCGATAATGCGCTCCACATAATCCGAGAATATACTCACCATGCATCTTTGAAAAGTAGCCGGCGCATTGCAAAGGCCGAACGGCATCCGTCTATATGCAAACGTTCCAAATGGACAAGTGAAAGTGGTCTTCTCTTGGTCCTCCGGTGCAATAACAATTTGATTGTATCCCGAATAACCATCCAAGAAGCAATAATAAGAATGCCCGCTAACCGCTCCAACATTTGATCAATGAAAGGTAAAGGAAAGTGATCCTTGCGGGTTGCGGAATTAAGCTTTCTATAGTCAATGCACACTCTCCAACCGGTTTGAACTCTTGTAGGAACAAGTTCATCATCTTGATTGCGAACAACCGTGACTCCGGATTTCTTTGGTACAACTTGAACCGGACTAACCCACTTGCTATCGGAAATTGGGTAGATTACCCCCACACTTAGCAATTTGAGTATCTCTTTTTCACAACCTCCATCATGGGAGGATTTAGCCGACGTTGAGCATCACGTCACCGGCTTCACGTTCTCTTCCATTAGAATCCTATGCATGCACATGGATGGACTAATACCTTTGATGTCCGCAATTGTCCACCCAATAGCCGTTTTGTGCTCTTTCAAGACTCTAAGCAAACGGTCTTCTTGTACCGGTGTGAGGTTCTTAGAAATAATCACCGGAAGCTCATCTCCATCTCCCAAGAAAGCATACTTCAAATGGTCCGGAAGTGGCTTCAATTCTAGCTTGGGCGCCTTCACAATAGATGGTACAAGTACTTCATCATTCACGGGTAAAGAAATATATGAAACATCACCCTTTTTAGCTTCTTGCAATGTCGCCAAAGCACCACACATCTCCACCAATTCCTTGGAGATTTCAACCTCCAAGTTAGACAAGCCATGGACGTCCAATTCAATGCTCTTTTGCAACACCACATCAAGTTCATCCTCTCGATTCAATTCCACCATTTGTTGCGCTAACGAATCAACCACATCAATGGAGTAAACGGAATGCACATCACTTGGGTAGCGCATGGCTTCAAATATATTAAAGTGTATTATCTCCTTGTCGAATTCCATAGTGAGTGTACCCTTATCAACATCAATCTTCGTCTTTGCGGTCTTCATGAATGGCCTCCCAAGAAGTAAAGAAGTAGATGATCGATTCTCATTGTTGTCCATATCCACCACAAAGAAGTCCACCGGAAAAATAAGCTCATTTACTTGCACTAGCACGTCTTCTACAAGCCCCTTTGGATATATGTTAGACTTGTTTGCCAATTGGATAATAACTTTCGTCTCTTTCAAAGGTCCAAGATTCAAGGAGTCATATATTTCGGCCGACATCACACTAATGGAAGCCCCCAAGTCAAGTAAAGCATGTTCAAACCTTTGCTTACCTATAGTAATTGGTACCGTGAAACCACCGGGATCCGTGCACTTTGTAGGCATCTTCTTCAATAACATAGCCGACGCACTCTCGCCAACTTTAGTAATTTCATTATCAAGCAACCTATGCTTCTTTGTGCATAATTCCTTCATGAACTTCGCATAACGTGGCATTGTCTTGATGGCCTCGATGAATGGAATGTTGATTTCAATCTTCTTGAAGATATCCATAAGTGCCTTGTCTTGAGCTTCTTTCTTGGATTTAGCAAAACGACAAGGAAAAGGAGGTGGAGTAGTGAAAGAAGGCACCGGTTCCTTTGATTGATTGGTTGGTGTTGAATTCTCCTTTGGTGCGGTTTCCTCCTTATCTTTGACTACCTCTTCAATAACTTCTTCATGATGACTTGGACCCTCCACTTGTCTTCCACTTCTTAAAGTAACCGCATTAACATTCTCTCTTGGATTCACAAATGGTTGTGAAGGAAGTTTTGTGGATGCTTGAGATTTCAATAAATTCACATCGGTCGCCAATTGTCCCATTTGGGTTTGTAAATCCTTGATGGCCGAATCGGTCTTTTGTTGATTTTGTTGAAACAATGACGTAATACCTTGCATCATGACATTAAGCTTATCATCAATTGAAGAATCACGTTCCTTGACTTGTTGTGGTTGAAATTGTTGAGAACCACCTTGTTGTTGAGATTGGAAACGTGATTGTTGAAAACCACCTTGTTGTGCATATGGATTAGGAGCCGCCGCTTGCGTGTTTGCATAACTAAAGTTGGGATGATCCTTCCAACCGGGATTATAGGTATTGGAGTATGGATCGTACCTTGGCCTTTGATTTGGATATAAAGCATTCACTTGTTCGGTCTCACAATCCGGAATAATTACCGCGGCCATCCTTTGCATCATTATCTCCATGTTACTCATCCTTTGATCAAGATGTGATGAATCACTTACTTCATGCACTCGCCTAACCATTGGTTCATCCCTTGTGTAGAATTGTTGCGAGTTTGCCGCCATACTTTCAATCAACTCTCTAGCTTCGGTCAAAGTCTTGTTCATTAGTGCACCACCACCCGCGGCGTCAAGAAGAGACCTATCACTTGGGTGAAGAGCTTCATAGAAGTATTGGAGTATCATAACATCGCTAAATTGATGGTGTGGACAGCTTGCCACCAACCTCTTGTATCGCTCCCAACATTCATACAATGATTCTCCCACTTGTTGTTTCAATCCACAAATCTCCTTGCGAATTTGAGTAGCTTTGGATGCGGGAAAATATCTCTCGAGGAAAATTTTCTTCATCCCATTCCATGTTGTGATACTTCCGGAAGGCAAATAATATAACCATTCCTTAGCATTACCCGCCAAAGAAAACGGGAAAGCTTTCAACATTGCTCCATCCGCATTAGTCTCCGGTGGAAGCATGGCCATAACTATGGCGTAGAAGTCCATAAGATGTTTGTTTGGGTCCTCATTCGCCATGCCATGGAACTTTGGTAACTCTCTAATCAACCCTAGGCTTGATCTCGAAGGTTGAATTAGTTTGGATACACCATTGTTGTGTATCAAGCTTGTGAGAAGCTAGGTCCTTTAGTGTACGATCAGCCATTGTTTCTTCCTCTTTGTCCGAATCACTTGATGAAGAAGGAGAAAGTGGAGTGTTAATCGCACGAATGAAATCCTTTAGTTGAGTGCCGGATCGAAGACGTATTGGACTCGGTCCGCCCTTCTAAGCATTCACCAAAGGAATAACACCGAAACAAGATTCTCACAAACTAAGTTAGATACGGTAAAGAATCTAACAAAGCAAAAAGAATAAAAACAACTAAAAAATCGCCCGTTGCTCCCTAAGCAGCGGCGCCAAAATTTGATGCGTGTCGTAGGTGCAATCAAATTAATTCAAAATTTCCACTCAATTAAAAATAATATAATGGAAGTCAAGTTCGTTCCCACGAGGAGCAAGAGATCTTAGTTGTAAAAGTTGTCACGAAAGGGGGGTGTAAAAAGCAAAATAAAAATAAACAAAGCAATTAAAATCGAAAGTTGAAAGATGAAAACAATAAGAGAGAGAAAAGATCAAGGAATCCTTCTTCGTTACGAAACAATGAATCAAGTTATGTTCTATTCTACTTGTTATTAGTCACAAATTATCACCAACCGTAGGTGAAGCAAATGCAGCTAGCTCGGTGCTAAACCCCTAAATCCCTTGTATCACAGGACACGGAAGTTCTCGACTACCGGATTCTAATCACCAAGCCACCTAGAATTAGCTCAACCTAGATGTAACTTGGCTCATGCATTAGGTTTTGTGAATTTCTTAGGTTGATATTAGTAGTTAGACTCTTAGCTCAAGGTCTACTTGCTAACGTTGTTTCTACACACAATTGCTCCACGGAATCCCTCCGCAAGGTCTCGTGTTTGCTACTTATGTAAAGAGTCAAAGAACGATTACTTATCCCCTAACTTTCACTAGCTTTAGATCGAATTAACAAATCAATTTAGTTGGCCACCCAAACAATCTATTAATCAATCATGAATGTCTTTAAGATCACTCCTATTAGTAAAAACAAGCGATAATTATGTGAAAAACTTCAAGATAGAATTTGAAAACAAAAACTCAAATCATGTTAAGAACTAGGAATTCATCCTCAATCAATAAGAAAATTAGCTACTCATGTTTTTGAAATTCACACAAATAATAATAATTAAAAGAAGAATTTTCAAATTCACACAAATAGTTAAAAAGAAAAATCTTAGAAAAGCAAGCAAAAACACAAGTGTTGTGTGTGTAGAGAGGTGTGTAGAAGTTGTAGAAAACTTCTCTATTTATAGGCTTCAAAATTCTCCAAATCTCCCAAGGATTAGAATCCTTTTCCTTTTGCAATTCAATTTCCAAATTCAAGCTTTTCTCAACTCTTCCACCTTCTCTTTCCAAATTTGAGTCCAATTCTCCATCCAATTCCTAGCCCAAGTCTTCACACCCATGAGAGAAGTCCATAGAAAATTCTGGAATTTTTGTCGCCGGAAAACTGGGATTATGGCCGGAAATGGCCGGAAAACGTCGCCGCCGGCCACCTGGAAATTTCTCCGCCGAGAGAATATTCGACGGAATATTCCGTCCGGTCCTCCGTTAGGACTAACGGTCAAACGAGGTCTTAGTCAACGTTAGTCAACGGGTCAAGGAAAGTCAAGGGAATTAGCGAGTTAGATAGACGAGTCAGCTTCTATTCAGCTGCTTACTGGTCTAACTGGGCTGATTCGCTGGGTCGGATCGGCTCCTCGAACTCGTTCTGGATCGGTCATCGCATCGATTTGACTCACGCCAGGTATAGAAAATCGGCCGAGTTCTGGTTGTTTACAGGGCATTTCCGGCTAAGTTTTCAAGCCATTATCTTCACCTGTTAAGAAGCCTATCATTCATCTAATTCATTCATTGTAACTCAGGCATTCATTCCAAAATTCTCTGTAATAGAAGCGAGATCGATTACTCAAGAAGCATCACCTCCCCGCTTCAAACCCTGTCAATTTCTCACCACCATAAACCCAAAGCAAAGACCTTTGCACCTTTAACACCACCGACGACTTCACTTGCTCATCCGCTATTCTTAAAACCAACAAAGAACAAGACAAAAGAACCAGCTCAATCGATTTCAACTTTGTGACTTCACCATTCACTATACTCAGCTCATCTTTCTCTCGAGCTTTGACATTGGCAGGACTCAATCGATTATCTTTATTTCTGCCAATACGAGCTCGTCATCATCATTATCATTCCTGAGCTCCATTGCTTATCTCGTAAACCCCTGTCATCCTCATCACATCCTTAATCGATACAACAATTCACTGTTACAAACGTCGACCATCCTCTCTGCTCGATCTACTCTTCTTGACCGAAATATTGATTTGATAGGGCAACAACAACCCTGAGTCTTCCTAACACCAACAGACTCTATCGATTTTCTCGATCTGTTCTCGATTCAGCATCAACTCAGTCACCACAATCGAACCCCTTTTCTTCCTGGAATCATCATTGTGACTCGTTCTCCGTCTCTCATCGATCAGCTGACATCAATTTCTCAATCATCTTCTTAATCCCTGAAAGTCGAACCCATTTTCTATCCACTCTTGTTGCGGCTTCTTCTGACTTCAAATCCATCAGCGCCTTTCTTCATCTCCATTTCCCTGAATCGCCATGAATCCAACCTTCACCCACAGTCGATCTTCATCTCGATCTGCTCTTCATTAATTCACCATCTGCAACTTTCGATCTCTTGGTTGAACTCAGCGATTTTTGATTCAACACCACCATCTTTTACCGTCTCGGCTCGAATGAAGTCGTCTTTCTCTTTCGATTTCACAATTCACATCTCTCTCTCGGACAAAGCAATTTCAATAGCGGTACAACTCGGGTTTAATGGCGGCAAATGCGTTTCTCTCATGGCTGCGCCACCTCCCTTTTCTCTCTCGTTACTTATTTCGGTGTAAAGGATTTGAACGAAGATATTTCTCGCTTTTAGGGTTCGATCATGGGACGATATTTGCACCCAGTATAGCCACCCATTGATAATTGCAGCCTCTTCTAAATGATAAGGGGTACTCCAAATGATAACCCCTTAACCATAGCTGGTTTGCGTTAGTACACCTCCCAAAAGAGACGCCCCTTAACCATTACTCGGGCTCCGGATAGTGTTCACCCTGGAAATGACAAAATTGCCCTTTTTGCTCAAATTGAGTGATTTCTTCTCCTTTTCCTCCGTGCGACTCCATAGTAGCTGCAAAACTCAAAACAAGCGTAAAATACATAATTTACAAGAAAAATAGCAAAGAAAGCATAAACTACTAGATAGTAAATTAGGTGTATTCTACACCTATCAGTTCATTCTCCAGTATTGAAAAGATTAAATTACTTGAGAGTACATAAGCTACATAGAGAATGTTGTCAAGTATATGAACATAATTTCATCTTACATAGTTAACGCTTTTCAGATCGCTAAATTCTGGTCTCTCTCAAAAAAGAAATCGGTCTCTCATGATCACATATTAGACTTCCATGACTATTAGAACGCTAAATATAGTAGATACCAGCCTTTTGGTGCCACATAAAATGGAATACAAACACACCTAGAAGATAAACATCGGCTATCTTGCACCACTACACAAAATAGCAATTGCTATATAAACACGAAATCCTTACCAGCTTGACTTTCACTTGAATCCGAGAACAATGTACCTAACCCAAAGGAAAGCCCTTTGACTTCTTTTGCTTCTCTGGCTCTACGAAGTTTCTACGTTTTCCATTTCGCAATCTATATTAGAACACATCAAATGACAGAAGTGCAACCAAACTCAAGCATGGCTCAAAATATTAGTGATGGGAAATAGTAAAGTTACTTTATCAATTTTGGTCTAGGTATATTGTCTTGTTTGCAATTATAATATGTGAGTAGTTAAGGTTACATTCCACACTATTATTATCACAGAACATTTCGTAGAGAAAAAAAGCATGACAGGAAGGATCATTTACGAATTGTAATATATTCTCTTGGAAAACATCTAACAAAAAGATTCACATAATCCCATCCCACGAACCGGTTATGATATAAAACCCAAAGGCCGGAGCGGATGAGTGATAATAATAGGATTAAAATACAGACTTCCAAGTGCCTACGAAAATTGCAAAGCAAAGCTGGTAGTTTAAAGGATTACTTGTTTGCTTGAATTAGTGCAACTACGCAATGCAAGTAGCACTGTGTGGCCTACGAACACCATTTAGATTTTTACCCTTTCTAGAAAAGGAATAAAATCAAGTGAGAATAGAATGATCACAAACTTTCTAGGATGTGATATTGATGAAACCTTGCTCCTTGAATGAATATAAGTAATATGACCACCTTCATAAATACATACCACATCCCAATGAAGAAGCAAGAATCACCATCTGCCGAAAAAATGGACCCCCTTGTTCAAAAAAATAAATAAAGGTTCAATTGAAAGATGGTTACCACACACATCGAACTGAACACTCATGGCTAAGCCTCCTCCTAATCTGTGGAAAGTGGTTAAATAAAAAGAATTGATACGGTTGACTTATAAAAGATGCGAAAGAGACAACGGTTCCACTAAACACAACACTCACCGGATAATAGTTTGCTAATACAAGATTCTACCAAATATATCAAGGTCAATGACAACTTGTGATATTAATCACCAACCGAAACACAAAACTAAGAGGCAATGTTTCTCCTTCCTTTCTAGAGAGAATACCAAACAGAAAAGCATTTACATAAACTCTTGATAATTAAGCCAATAACCTACCCTTAAACAATTTGGTTTCACAAGAATGGAGTCTCAATACACATTCATGATGCACATCTCTTACTAAAAGCAGATCTATTCTTATGGAATAAACAACCTAGAAAAACTTACATAATGGGTTTTGCATAGACAGATTGCACTTGAAATTGGAATCACCCACCGTGTGGATAAAAAAAGACATAGTAGAATTGATGTTAAAGCAAGAACCTTTACTAGGATAAAACAAAAATCATAATATGGATCTAACAGAAACTCAAAACGTGTGACATTCGTACTAGGAAATGAAAGGAACAAGTAATCAACTTTCTTACCAGCTTAATTGCTAAGATACAATTTGAATTTGATCTCAAAATCGATGAACACTTGCAGAGAAGGAAGAAATTGATGCATTTCTTTATTCCAAATCTGATACAATATCGGAAAATAGTTCAAATCAAAGAAGATAAAACTATTAATCATTGTAAAAAAATTGAAGACCGATATACAATTAGGTCAAATCTAACAAAAAGAACAAATACTACTTTAAAACCCTAGTATATGAAAATCAAAATAAGAATACCTAATTTTACACAAACCCCAACTTACTTGAAAGATTGTCTTCTTTGCGTAAAGGGTTTCAGAGTATTGATTTTCTCTTTTAGTATGCATAATCCACAAGAAAGGGGAGAGTTGAGGGGGAACTGGGGAGTGGGAGTTATCTCTTAAGATGGGATCGTGGGTTCCTTTTGGTTTACTAGCACGACTTGAGTTTTTGGATAGCTTCGCGGGTTATAATTTAGGCAATATTAGCTACGGCACTATTTTTATTCCCGAAGCAAAAGCCCTACAATACCCACGACCCACTCTATCGTTAGTACTAGTAGAGATCATCCGACGGATTGATAACTTATAAACCTACACTCGTGGCAAATTTATATTATGCCGTAGCAAATGAGGGGTCTATTTGCCACGAGTGCGGATTTGGCGTGGCATTATGTGGTCAATAGCCACGGATGTATGAATCTGTGGCAATAGGGTCGTGGCTAGAAATCATCATTTTTGTAGTGTACCCCCTATTAATTACTGACTACATGCATTAAATGTCCTAAAAATGTGTCACCTGTGACATTAGGTTATTTGGTATTTTACGATTTTTCCCTTTTTTTTAAAAACCAATATCAACATTAAGTCATCTGCTTAGATCGGAACAGGAGATTTGTTGCGAGGTAAGCATAAGATGGTGACAAACTATCAACAGCAAATCGTAAAGAGAATTGAAGAAGCTTGCCTGACCTTTTTATAAACAGGATTTGGAATCCTTGCCTCTGGAAGTTTTGGGCAAGTAGGGAGGCTGGCACAATTGGGAAGTCAGCGTCATTGAGAGGTAGGAAGCTGGGCGACATTGAGAAGTTGACGCGAGTTGGGAAACTGAGCGTGCTAGCTGGCGGGACCGGCGCAAAAATGGGAAGCTGAGCGTGCTAGCTGGCGGGACCGGCGCAATGTGGGAAGCTGATCGTGCTAGCTGGCGTGACTTGGGCGGCGTTGGGAAGTTGGGCGCAATTGGTAGACCGGTGCAACTTGGGCGACGTTGGGAAGTTGGGCGCCCTTATGGGCCCGTTCCTTATATGCACGATTTTTGGTATAGGGAATTCCTTCCCTATTTCAGAATCTCCACGCCCATATATATAAAATCCCTTTCTCTCATCTTTGTTCTTCCATCTTTTCATACTAGCGGCAGAGTCATAAAGAAAAACCGGTTTCCAGGTATGTCTTCCAGTACTTCTCTTGTTTCCCTTTTTATGTAGGTGCAAACCTTAAAAGTAGGCGTTTTTATAATCCTTGCAATGATATTGCGCATATGATTTCTTGGCGTGCTTCTTGTAGAAAATATTGTATATATGCACCCAAGGGAAATACTGTATATATGATTCGAACCCGTAGAAAAGCAATCCATATATAATTTTGAACCCGAAGAAGGATACCATAGACGCATTCGAGCCCCTAGAAAATACTGCGTATATAATTTTGAACCCGGACGAAAATACTGCGTGTGCAGTTTTGAACCCGTAGAGAATACACCCTCTCTCTTTTTTTTTTGTTGGGTGCGGTTATGTGTCAGGGAGATAATTTCGTCTTTCTCCGTGTGCAGATATCTCGTTACTAAGTTGTTATGAAGAAATCCGACAAGATGTTACCTGAACAAAATTTCGCCTCATCGAAGGATGTTCATAGTTCCAAACCAAACACGGATGATGAATTCTTTGCTAGACCCCTCGCCCCTGCTCGGAAGAATCACCCAGGTTTCGTGCCAATTTTGTTAACAGGTGGTGAAGATGAAAAGAAGACACGTTCGGTTCGCCTAGAGAACACCATACGGTTCTGTCTTCATAAAGGGGTATATTCTTCTTCCAACATTGATTTCAGGATGTGTCAAAGCCCATTGCGTTCTTTTGATAGATGGGTTGAGTTCATGGTGAGTAGGGAGCACATAAATACCAACTTGACTCGAGCACAGATTATTGATGCTGTCAGAGCTTCAAGATAAATCTCCAGCATTAGGAAGGATATCCGGGCTTGGTTGCTTTCATCTCCATATGGTGTTCGGACACCCATACGATCATATGTAGATGGGGTGAAATAACTTTCTCCTTGGAGAGTGTGGCTCTCTTGCTGAATCTTCCGGTAACTTGGAATCTTAATATCCGATTGTCTGAAGGTGAAGAGAAGATGCGGGAAGACCTTTCCGCTAACTTGGGAGATTACGCTCGAAAAGACTCCACTGCAAAGTCGAAGGGTCTGTCCGAAAAAAAGATGAAAAGTGCTTTTACAGCTGGTGGATATCTCAATGGTTTCCGGACGAGCTGGAACCTAAACGAAAAGTGATGATCTTCATGTTGCAGCATTTTTGGCTCTCTGGTTGTCTAGAGACATTTTTGATGATGGTTCTGGCAAGAAGGAAATAAGACCAGAGTTGCTAGTGATTGTTGTGAAGTTAGCAAAAGGTGAAGTTCTTCCCATTGGCAAGCTATTCCTTGGTTCCCTGTATGTGCATCTGGATCACCTAGTTGCGAACATGCGAGTTTCAAATGGTTTCATGAAAGTGGATTCATATGTGCACGTTGCTTTTCTGCAAGCCTGGCTATGGGAGCACTTTGAGAAGTATGCTCCTAAACCGTTGCCTTCGATTCCCGCGAGTTGTGGCGGCTCCCGAATTCTTCGATGGGTGAACAAGCGTCCAAGAGTTGGCATAAGCTTGGTTAGTCTTCTCGATAAGTCGCATGAAATCAGTTTTCGCCCATGGGAGCCGGTCCATAGGTCGGTGACTCAAATTGACACCTTTGCTTCTGCTCCGATCATGTCTTTTTCTTCTGACGGCAACTTGAGTGTTGGTGAAAGCTTGTTTATTCAAAGCTGCATGTCCGGCAATATGCCGTCTTTCCGAATAGTTGCTTACAGTATTGACAGTGCTGCTCACCACATGAGTTTCGATCAAGGGGTGCCTCTTGCTTACCAGCTGGGGGTTCCTAAGGATTCATTGCATGCCGCCCTCAATGCTAGTGCCCTTGAGCCGGGTATCCGCCTTCCCTTCTTTCAGACGAGAAGAGTAACTTCAACGACTTTTGGCTATAATGAGTTCTGGTACGATGAATTCACTATGATCCAAGATTTTGTAAATAACGCGGTGGAGAATGTTCGTTGTAAACCTTCCCCAGCAGTTTTGAAGAAGTATCCAATGTTGAGAGATCCCAAGCGAAAGTTGCTGGCAACTCGGAAAGTCCCCAGCAAAGGAAAAGAGAACGAAGAATCGTCTTTGGCGGGTTCCAGGGCGGTTTCAAAATATCCTCCGCAGCTCTCGTGTCTTTTAATTCTTCCAATAACCAGGTGTGTGTCGCCTCCTTGTTGGTTTGTCTCAAAACACGTGAATTTCTGCTGAAAACACGTGTCTTGTTTCTTCCAGGGCTTCGTTAGTGTTAATGCTTTTGCTGCCCTTGCACGTTGCGAGGAGACGGCAATTTCTTCAAAGAATTCCGGCGGCACTGAGCCTCCTCATAGCGGTGATGAGTCAGAGAAAGAAGAAAGTTCGACAAGTGAGAATGATTCCTCTGGCAGCACTGGTTCTTTTTCGGGAAGTGGTTCGGTGAGTTTCGCGTTCTTTTTCTTTCTTCTTCCGTTTCTTCTTTTGAAAAATGTCTAACTCAAGTTCGCAGAAGGAATCCGGTTCGGAGGACGATTCTGGGGTGGAGCCACACGAAAACTTGCCTTTGGTGACCACCGCCGGTGACTTGGAGATGCGAGTTATCCAATTCTTTGGGCACGGATGTGGTTCAAACGGTGGATGATTCTCGATGGTTGCTGCCTGTAGACATGGAAGAAGACCCTTTGCGAGTCGTGAGGCCGATTGCGGGCGCCATTTTTGATCCCCGTACTTGGTTCCTTATCCGAGTCATGTCTTTGGTTGGCGGTTTCAGCGTGCTGGCTAAGTATGAGGCATTGTACACCAGAATCTGGGAGAAGTACGGATATATGGCCACAACCAAGAAGGTCATTAGTCGATTTGTGGTGGTTAAGCGTGTGGAAGAGGCTTTATCTTCCATCGAGGATATGCGTGAGGTATTTGGTCACACCGTTTCAAGACGTTATTGCCGATCGGGAGCACCATCGCGACGTGTGCGTAGAAAAGGAGTTCAACGCTTCGTGGTTTGTCGAAGTCCTTCCGAGATCCGAAGTCGAAAGATGCAAAGCAATCGAAAGCCTTTCTGCGAGAGGAGATTGCACGACGGGGAGGTAGAACTCGAAAAGCTTTCCAAGATGTTAACTATGAAGAGAGCGGCTCTTGAAGATGCAAAGTTGACTTTCCAAGAAGAGCAGACCTATGTTGGATGATTTTCATTGAATGTTTTCTGTTAAACTTTCATTTAGGTTCTTCTTCTTCTTTTTTTTTTTTTTTTTTGAAAAAACATCTTGGATGTCTAGTTCAAAGTTCGAAAGGTTTTGATAGACAATGGTAGCTTTTGAGGATATTGGATTATTTCGGGATGAATGGTTTTGATAATATAACTACGATTATGTTTTGTGAAAGGAATATTGCTTTTATGAAAGTGTGTGCTAGCAATAGGCACAAGACGCGATGTAGTATGACGATTTTATTAAGAACCTAAAAACGGATCGTATATCTTTGAGTCTAAATTTACTCTCCGAGGTTTTTGCGAACACGCCCCTCTCCATATAAAAGGCGGCTTTCTTTGGTAGCATCGCCGATAAGTCCCCAATCGCTGGTAGCATCTTCGGCGAGTCCTCGGTTTTCTGGTGTAGTTTTTGCAACCGGTGCTTAGGGTTGTCCGGGCGATTGAGTCGGATTGAGTCGCCTTCCCTACCATCTTGACATCTCGGGTCGAAGAACGAGATCGACAAATCGAACATTGTATCCGATAGATCGATCCTCCCATTTGTGGTCGCCAATTGTTTATGGGTAAAAATCGTTTCCCGCCGATTTCGGTAAATTCGGTAGGTGAGTGAGAAGCTGGTTCAAACCCTAAACAAATGTGCTGCACGTGAGCACTTTATAGATTCGAGAGATCAATGCGTACAAGTCTGGCCTAAACCAAGAAATGGTCGTTCCAGACTTGCTTCGGTCACAAAATGGAGGAGAAGGGTTGATTTGGGGAGGGAAGCAAAGAAAGGTGTTGAGACCAGAATAATTCCGGGAGAGTAGTGTCTCGACTTGTATCGGAAAGTGAAAGCTTCGGAAGCTTGCAAGAGATGAAAGCTTTTTGGAGAGCTTGCAAAGTTGCCTTTTCTGAGAGTGTTGTATTTTTCTCCTGACCGAGACTTGTTTTCATGTGGAAATAGGTAAGACCTATTTATACAAGTCGAGGCTGAAACGCACTGGCCTCATGAAGGAAGAGAGTAAAGGGTGAAATAATGGGAGGAGGTGGTAACCGCAAGATGTTTATGGGTGAAAACGTTTTCACCATTATTTCCTCATTTATTTGACCGCTTTATTCCTACTCACGCTTTCTTAATGTGAGCGTAGTGTACGCTGCTGTTTATGGGTAAAAATCGTTTCTGCCGATTCGGTAAATTCGGTAGGTGAGTGAGAAACTGGTTCAAACCCTAAACAAATGTGCTGCACGTGAGCACTTTATATATTCGAGAGATCAATCTTTACAAGTCCGGCCTAAACCAAGAAATGGCCGTTCCTGGACTTGCTTAGTCACAAAGTGGAAGAGAAGGGTTGATTTGGGGAGGGAAGCAAAGAAAGGTGTTGAGGAGAGTAGTATCTCGACTTGTATCGAAAGTGAAAGCTTAGGAAGCTTGCAAGAGATGAAAGCTTTTGGGAGAGCTTGCAAAGTTGCCTTTACGAGAGTGTAAGTGTAGTATATTTCTCCGACCGAGACTTGTTGTCGGTGGAAATAGGTAAGACCTATTTATACAAGTCGAGTTTGAAACGTACCCTGGCCTCATGAAGGAAGAGAGTAAAGGGTGAAATAATGGGAGGAGGTGGTAACAGCATGGTTTAATGGGCGAAAACGTTTTTCACCATTATTTCCTCTTTTATTTGACCGCTTTATTCCTTTTCACGCTTTCTTAATGTGAGCGTAGTGTACTGTTGCATCTTTGTGACCGCCAAACCAAAACCCTAAAAAGCATCCCAGTTTGTGTTGATGTCTCGAGTGTTGGTTGCATCTTGAGTGCAAGTGGCGCTGCTAGTGGCGCGTGTGGCATGTGCTAATGGCATGTGCGGAATGCCTTGGTGGTAGTTTGCACGGTTTGCAAGTTGGGCTACCAGCGTGTGTGCTTGGCATGTGCGATGGCATGTGCGGAATGCCTTGGTGGTAGGTTGCACGGTTTGCAAGTTAGGATACCAGCGTGTGTGTTTGGCATGTGCCAATGGCATGTGCGGAATGCCTTGGTGGTAGGTTGCACGGTTTGCAAGTTAGGATACCAGCGTGTGTGTTTGGCATGTGCCAATGGCATGTGCGGAATGCCTTGGTGGTAGGTTGCACGGTTTGCAAGTTAGGCTACCAGCGTGTGTGTTTGGCATGTGCCAATGGCATGCGTGGCCATTAGGGCCGTGACCTTGATAGGGAAACTAGCTAGCGAGCATGTTGGCATGTGCCAATGGCATGCGTGGCCGTTAGGGCCGTGACCTTGATAGGGAAACTAGCTAGCGAGCATGTTGGCATGTGCCAATGGCATGCGTGGCCGTTAGGGCCGTGACCTTGATAGGGAAACTAGCTAGCGAGCATGTTGGCATGTGCCAATGGCATGCGTGGCCGTTAGGGCCGTGATTTTGCTAGGGAAGCGGCTAGCGAGCATGTTGGCATGTGCCAATGGCATGCATGGCCGTTAGGGCCGTGATTTCGCTAGGGAAACTAGCTAGCGAGCATGTTGGCATGTGCCAATGGCATGCGTGTCCGTTAGGGCCGTGATTTCGCTAGGAAAACTAGCTAGCGAGCATGTTGGCATGTGCCAATGGCATGCGTGGCCGTTAGGGCCGTGGTTTTGCTAGGGAAACTAGCTAGCGAGCATGTTGGCATGTGCCAATGGCATGCATGGCTGTTGACCTAGTTGCATGTTTCGCAAGCCTAGGCGCTATGTTTGGCGTGGGCCAAAGTCATAGCGACTTGGAAATATGGCTTGCGACACGTTTTGGCATGTGCCAATGGCACGTGCAGCCATGTTGACCTAGTTGCAAGTCTTGCAAACCTAGGGCGCTATGTTGGGCGTGGGCCAAAGTCATAGCGACTTGGAAATATGGCTTGCGACACGTTTTGGCATGTGCCAATGGCACGTGCAGCCATGTTGACCTAGTTGCAAGTCTTGCAAACCTAGGGCGCTATGTTGGCGTGGGCCAAAGTCATAGCGACTTGGAAATATGGCTTGCGACACGTTTTGGCATGTGCCAATGGCACGTGCAGCCGTGTTGACCTAGTTGCAAGTCTTGCAAACCTAAGGCGCTATGTTGGGCGTGGGCCAAAGTCATAGCGACTTGGAAATATGGCTTGCGACACGTTTTGGCATGTGCCAATGGCACGTGCAGCCATGTTGTTGGGCGTGGGCCAAAGGCATAGCGGCTTGGAATTTGGCGTTGTTGCCATGGTGCGCGGTGGTGCGGCTTGGTTTGGCATGGTTGCCATGGTGCGCAGAGTGCGGCTTGGCTTGGCATGGTTGCCATGGTGCGCAGAGTGCGGCTTGTTTTGGCATGGTTGCCATGGTGCGCAGAGTGCGGCTTGGTTTGGCATGGTTGCCATGGTGCGCAGTATGCGACTTGGCTTGGCATTGTTGCCATGGTGCGCAGTATGCGGCTTGGTTTGGCATTGTTGCCATGGTGCGCAGTATGCGGCTTGGTTTGGCATTGTTGACATGGTGCGCAGTATGCGGCTTGGTTTGGCATTGTTGCCATGGTGCGCAGCATGCGGCTTGGCATTGTTGCCATGGTGCGCGATATGCGGCTTGGTTTTGGCATTGTTGCCATGGTGCGCTTGATATGCGGCTTGGTTTGGCATTGTTGCCATGGTGCTGTGATATGCGGCTTGGTTTGGCATTATTGCCATGGTGCGCAGATATGCGGCTTGGTTTGGCATTATTGCCATGGTGCGCATATGCGGCTTGGTTTTGGCATTGTTGCCATGGTGCATGATATGCGGCTTGTTTTGGCATGGTTGCCATGGTGCGCGCAAGATATGCGGCTTGGTTTGGCATTGTTGCCATGGTGCGCAAAAGATATGCGGCTTGTTTTGGAATTAGGGTTACGTATTTGAAAACCTAATGCGGTATTTTGAAAAAATACCCTATTAATTATTTACACTGAAAGTTGAATGCTCTTATTTAATGTGTTGCGGGTAACACTAGGTCATGGGTTTTTACAATTTTACCCTTGTCTAAAAACCACCATCAACATTAAGTCCCCTGCTAGCTCGGAGCAGGTGCTTTGTTGCGAGGTAAGCATAAGATGGTGACAAGCTGTTAACAACAACCCGTAAAAGAAAATTGAAAGAGGCTTATCGACCTTTTATAAATAGGATTTGGAATCCTTGCCTACGGTAGTTTTGCACAAATCGGGAGGCTAGCACAATTGGTGGGCCGGTGCGGCAGGCGACGTTGGGAAGTTAGCGTGAGTTGGGAAGCGAGTGTGCTAGGCTGGTGGGACCGGCGCGAAGTGTAGAAGCCGTTCGTGCTTGCGGGCGTGACTTGGGCGGCATTGGGAGGTCGGCGCAATTGGTGGGGCCGGTCCAATCTTGGAAACCATGCTTGCGGGCGTGACTTGGGCGGCATTGGGAAGTCGCAATTGGTGGGGCCGGTCCAATCTTGGAAACCATGCTTGCGGGCGTGACTTGGGTGGCATTGGGAAGTCGCAATTGGTGGGGCGGGTCAATCTTGGAAACCATGCTTGCGGGCGTGACTTGGGGCGGCATTGGGAAGTCGCAATTGGTGGGGCCGGTCCAATCTTGGAAACCATGCTTGTGGGCGTGATTTTGGTAAAAGGAAATCCTTCCCTATTTCAAAGTCTTTCACGCCTATATATATATAAAGCCCCTTTTTCCCCATTCGCGCTTTATTTTTCTTCTTTTCATACTAGCGGCAAAGAGAGCAGGCTTCAGGTATGTCTTCGAGTACTCTTCTTTCTCTATTTTTTTTTATATAGGTATAAACCTTAAAGTAAGCGCTTCCACAATCTTTGCATATGATTCCTTTGCGTGCCTCTGAAGAAAATACTGCGTGTGTATTTTCGAACCCGCAGAGAACCCTGTATGGATCCCGAAGAAGAATACTGTGATATGCTTCATATGACTTCGAACCCGCAGGAAATATTGTATATATGATTTTGCTTTTTGAAAGAAGTATCACGCGCGTAGTTTTGGACCAATAGAAAATGCTCCATATATATTTTTGAACTAGAAGAAGGATATCGTAGAGACACACTTGTACCGTATAGAATGCCGCGTATATAGTTTCGAACCCGAAGAAAAATCTTTGCGTATATAGTCTTGAACCCGAATAAAATCGTGTATATAGTCTCGAAACCGAATTTGTTGGGTACGATTATGTGTCAGGGAGATAACTTCGTCTTTCTCCATTTGTTTTGTGCAGATATCTTATTACCAAATTGTTGTGAAGGAATTCGACAAGATGTTACCTGAACCACATTTCACTTCGTCGAAGGATGCTCATAATTCCAAACCGAACACAGATGATGAATTCTTCACTAGAGCCCTCGCCCCTGCTCGGAAGAATCACCCAGGTTTCGTGCCAATTTTGCTAACCGGTGGTGAGGATGACAGGAAGACACGTTCGGTTCGCCCAGAGCGCCATCCGGTTTTGTCTTCATAAAGGGGTATATTCCTCTTCCAACATTGACTTTAGGATGTGTCAAAGTCCATTGCGTTCTTTTGACGAGATGGGTTGAGTTCATGGTGAGCGAGGAGCGTATAAATACCATCTTGACTCAAGCGCAGTCATCGATGCTTTCAAGACTTGGTAAATCTTCATATTAGGAAGGACATCACGGGCTTAGTTGCTTTCATCTCCAGATGGTGTTCGGACACCCATACAATCATATGTAGATGGGGTGAGATAACTTTCTCCTTGGAGAGTGTGGCTCTCTTCAATCTTCCAGAATCGGGAATCTCGGAATCCAATTATCGAATGTGAGGCGAAGATGCGGGATGACCTGGCCGCTAAGTTGGGGGATTTCACTCGGAAAGACTCCATTGCGAAGTCGAAGGACTCTGCCCGGAAATAGGATGAAAGGTGCCCTTACGGTTGGTGGATATCTCAATGGTTTCCGGACGAGTTGGAGCCTGAGCAAAAGCGGTGATCTTCATGTCGCAGCATTTTGGCTCTCCGG
Organism: Papaver armeniacum; assembly: GCA_023531295.1. Classification (NCBI taxonomy): domain Eukaryota; kingdom Viridiplantae; phylum Streptophyta; class Magnoliopsida; order Ranunculales; family Papaveraceae; genus Papaver; species Papaver armeniacum. The sequence continues at coordinate 134,001 of JAJJWW010017886.1, forward strand.
TTGTCTAGAGACATTTTTGATGACGGTTGCCGGCAAGAAGGGAATAAGACCGAGTTGTTGGCGATTCTTTGTGAAATTGGCAAAGGGTGAAGTTCTTCCCATTGGCAGGTTGTTCCTTGGTTTTCTGTATGTGCATACGGATCACACAGTTGCGAACATGCGAGTGTCGAATGGTTTCATGAAGGTGGATTCATATGTGCACGTTGCTTTTCTGCAAGTCTGGCTATGGGAGCACTTTGAGAAGTATGCTCCGAAACCGTTGCCTTCGCTTCCCGTGAGTTGGGGTGGCTCCCGAATTCTTTGATAGGTGAACAGGCGTCCAAGAGTTGGCGTGAGCTTGGTCAGTTCTCTTGATAAGTTGCATGAAATCAATTTTCGTCCATGGGGGCCAGTCCATAATTCAGTGGCTCAAATTGGCACTTTTGCTACGCTCCGCTCATGTCTTTGTCTTGTTGACGATTTGAGCGTTGGTGAAAACTGTTCATTCAAAGCTGCATGCCGGTTATATGTCGTCTTTCTTCGTGGGGTCTTTCCGGATATTCGCTTAAAAATATTGACCGTCTTGCTCGTCACATAGGTTTCGATCAAGGGGTGCCCTCGTTTACCAGTAGGTGATCCCTAAGGATTCGTTGCGTGTCGCCCTTGGCCTTGGTGTCCTTAAGCCGGTATCCGTCTTTCCTTTTTCAAATGGGAAGAGTAACCCGACGACCTTTGGCTATAATGAGTTTTGGTGCGGCGAGTTTACTATGATCCGAGATTTCGTGAATAACGTGGTGGAAAACGTTCGGTGCAAACCTTCTCCAGCAGTTCTGAAGGAGTATCCAATGTTGAGAGATCCCAAGCGAAAGTTGCCTAGCAATTCGGAAAGCCCCAGGCCAAGGAACGGAGAACGAAGAATCGTCTTTGGCGGGTTCGGACGGTTCAAGATCCTCCCATGGCTCTTGTGTCTTTCGGTTCTTCCAATAACCGGTATGTGTCGCCTCTTCACGGGTTTGCCTCAAAACACACGTAAATTTCGGCTGAGAATATGTGTCTTGTTTCCTTCAGGGCTTCGGTAGTGTTAATGCTTTCGCCGCCCTTGCACGTTGCCAGGAGACGGCAGTTTCTTCAATGGCACGTGCAGCCATGTTGACCTAGTTGCAAGTCTTGCAAACCTAGGACGCTATGTTGGGCGTGGGCCAAAGTCATAGCGACTTGGAAATATGGCTTGCGACACGTTTTGGCATGTGCCAATGGCACGTGCAGCCATGTTGACCTAGTTGCAAGTCTTGCAAACCTAGGGCGCTATGTTGGGCGTGGGCCAAAGTCATAGCGACTTGGAAATATGGCTTGCGACACGTTTTGGCATGTGCCAATGGCACGTGCATCCATGTTGACCTAGTTGCAAGTCTTGGAAACCTAGGGCGCTATGTTGGGCGTGGGCCAAAGGCATAGCGGCTTGGAATTTGGCGTTGTTGCCATGGTGCGCAGGGTGCGGCTTGGTTTGGAATGGTTGCCATGGTGCGCAGAGTGCGGCTTGGCTTGGCATGGTTGCCATGGTGCGCAGTATGCGGCTTGTTTGGCATGGTTGCCATGGTGCGCAGAGTGCGGCTTGGTTTGGCATGGTTGCCATGGTGCGCAGTGTGCGACTTGGCTTGGCATTGTTGCCATGGTGCGCAGTATGAGGCTTGGCATTGTTGCCATGGTGCGCAGTATGCGGCTTGGTTTGGCATTGTTGCCATGGTGCGCAGTATGCGGCTTGGTTTGGCATTGTTGTCATGGTCACGCAGATTATGCGGCTTGGTTTGGCATTGTTGCCATGGTGCGCAGTATGCGGCTTGGTTTGGCATTGTTGCCATGGTGCGCGATATGCGGCTTGGTTTTGGCATTGTTGCCATGGTGCGCAGATATGCGGCTTGGTTTGGCATTGTTGCCATGGTGCGCGATATGCGGCTTGTTTTGGAATTAGGGTTACGTGTTGAAAACCCTAATGCGGTATTTTGAAAAAATACCCCTATTAATTATTTACACCTGAGTTGAATGCTCTTATTTAATGTGTTGCGGGTAACACTAGGTCATGGGGTTTTACAATTTTACCCCTTGTCTAAAAACCACCATCAACAGCTGCATACTGTGACCGCCAAACCAAAACCCTAGAAAGCATCCCCCAGTTTGTGTTGATGTCTCGAGTGTTGGTTGCACCTTGAGTGCAAGTGGCGCTTCTAGAGGCGCATGTGGCATGTGCCACTGGCATGTGCGGAATTCCTTTGTTGCGGGTTGCACCTTGAGTGCAAGTGGCAATGCCAGAGCTGCTAGTGGCGTGTGTGGCATGTGCCAATGGCGTGAGCGGAATGCCTTGATGGTAGGTTACACGGTTTGCAAGTTAGGCTACCAGCGTGCGTGTTTGGCATGTGTCAATGGCACGCATGTCCATTAGGGCTATGTCCTGGTAAGAAAAGCTACCAGCGATGCATGTTGGCATGTGCCAATGGCATGCGTGGCCAACAGGTCACGACCTGGTAGGAAAAGCTACCGGCGGCGTGTTGGCATGTGCCAATGGCATGCATGGCCAATTTGGGTCACGTCCTGGTAGGAAAAGCTACCGAGCTTAGCGTGTTGGCATGTGCCAATGGCATGCGTGGCAAATTTGGGTTGCGTCCTGGTAGGAAAAGCTACCAATGAGCGTGTTGGCATGTGCCAATGGCATGCATGGCCAATTTGGGTAGCGCTCCTGGTAGGAAAAGCTACCGACGAGCGTGTTGGCATGTGCCAATGGCATGCGTGGCCAATTTGGGTCGCGCCCTGGTAGGAAAAGCTACCAGCGAGTGTGTTGGCATGTGCCAATGGCATGCTCGGCCATTAGGGCCACGCCCTGGTGAGAAAAGCTACCAGCGAGCGTGTTGGCATGTGCCAATGGCATGCTTGGCCATTAGGGGTCGCTGGCATGTGCCAATGGCATGCGTGGCCAATTTGGGTTGCGTCCTGGTAGGAAAAGCTACCAGCGAGCATGTTGACATGTGCCAATGGCATGCATGGCCAATTTGGGTAGCGCCCTGGTAGGAAAAGCTACCAGCGAGCGTGTTGGCATGTGCCAATGGCATGCGTGGCCAATTTGGGTTGCGTCCTGGTAGGAAAATATACCAGCGAGCATGTTGGCCTGTGCCAATGGCATGCGTGGCCAATTTGGGTAGCGCCCTGGTAGGAAAAGCTACCAGCGAGCGTGTTGGCATGTGCCAATGGCATGCTCGGCCATTAGGGCCACGCCCTGGTGAGAAAACCTACCAGCGAGCGTGTTGGCATGTGCCAATGGCATGCTTGGCCATTAGGGTCGTTTCCTGGTGAGAAAAGCTACCAGCGAGCGTGTTGGCATGTGCCAATGGCATGCGTGGCCAATTTGTGTCGCGCCCTGGTAGGAAAAGCTACCAGCGAGCGTGTTGACATGTGACAATGGCATGCGTGGCCAATTTGGCCTAGGTTGCATGGTTTGCAAGCCTAGGTGCGGGCGCTACTTTGACATGGCGCGGATAGGGCCAAGGTAAGGGTGTTTGGCTTGGCGTGGCGTGACCAGCGTAGCTAGGGCCAAGGCAGAGTGTGTTTGGCATGGCGTGGCTAACTTGGGCAAGGTGTGGCTGGCATGATTTGCCATTGGCATAGAGGTGCGGCTAGCATGGTTGGCATGCTTCGGCGCGTTTGGTATGGCTGGCATGATTTGCCATTGGCATAGAGGTACGTCTAGCTTAGGCTAGGTGTGGCTGGCATGATTTGCCATTGGCACGGAGGTGCGGTTAGCATGGTTAGCATGCTTTGGCGCGTTTGGTTTGACTAGCATAGCTAGGGCCAAGGCAGAGTGCGTTTGGCATGGCGCAGCTAGCTTGGTCTAGGTGTGTTTGGCATGATTTGCCATTGGCACGGAGGGGAATTAGGGTTTTGTTCGTTGTAACCCTAATTTGAAAAAATACCCCCTATTAATTACTGACTACATGCATTAAATGTCCTAATAAATGTGTCACCGGTGACATTAGGTTATTTGGTATTTTACGATTTTACCCTTTGTTTAAAAACCACCATCAACACACCCATAACAACATCAGTTCACTTCCAAATACATACCTACATCAACCTCAGTTCAATCCATAATTGTACAAACTATGAAATCAAAATAATTCAACTCATGCTACTATAATAAAGACAGATCGGAGACTTACCAAACTGTTAGTATCCTCTGACTTTGCTAATACGCCGAATCAATTCCACCAAAGACCTAATTCTTCGATTCACCACCAACACGACCCCAAAACAACGTATTACCCTGATTCATCCAACAATACTTCAATTAAGAACAAACCCATCATTATTCAATCCCCTTTACATCAATTCCATCTTCTAATTCTTATTATATATTTCCTCTAACCCTAATTTTTGATTTTGGGAAGAACAAGATCAAACCCTAATTCATAATTCTCAATTTCACAATTAAACTGAAATTACAACTCCATATCTAAACAAACCCATCTTTAATTGCTTACATCCATCCTTAATTTCACACAAACCCCCAACTAATTCAAGAACCCTAACTTTCCAAATCTCTTCTTCTCTTATTCGAACTCTAAAACACAATCTAAATCTTCATGTCAACACAAACCATCTCTTATCTTCTCCCTAATTATTAAATTTCACCATCTACATCTTCACATAACTTATTAAGAAAACCTAATTCTTAATTTCATTTCCTCCTTCGAGTCTGATTCAGCAACAGACACCATCAGCATCACCACCAACTACTGCATAATCTTTTACACCTCCTATTGATCACAAAACTTTCGTTTAATATCTCGAATTCGACAGAGAAGGAAGAACATGAGAAGAAAAGAAAAGAGAAATAGAAAATAAAGAAAGAAAGAAGAAGAAGAAAATAAGAGAATGAGCGCTTCTCGATCCGGCTGGGGATAAGGCCAACGAAAATGATAAAGGCACCTATCGCTTGGATACGGGCATCCAGGTCGGTCCACTGTAAAAAGTCTATTTTGCGCTTCTAGCTATCTGGTGATATCTCCTTCGTCTGGTATCCAATTGATACGTTCGAGTAGTCCATTCCGTATAACTTTTCGAGAACTATTCAATGGTACTAATTTTGTATCTAGATAGTTGTTAGATTAATTCCTATTAATTAAAATCTATATTAACTAATCGAGTCAATAACGGCTAATTCATCTCTTGACCGGTCTAATAGTGTTGACGAACTTGAGGGTCTTTACAGGTATCATGTTGGAGTTTAAGCTCAAAAATGTTATTATTGGTGACAGTGAAGGATGGTGATTGATGTTAAAAAGAGAAGGATGTCACAGTTATGACGGAAGTTAGGAAAGTTTGTTACAAATTATGAATTTTGTGGCAAACTTTGTATCAGTAATATAACAAGAAGATCATATGCCTGTGGTGAAGGCAGTGAAGCAATTCCACTGTGGAATTTGAGAAGAGAAGAAGGAACAACAACACGGCTGTGAAGAAAGAGAAGCATCCGTACGTATTCAATTGAATTCTTGGCTTCATTTCTTATTCTTTGTGTTAGTTCTTTTGTTCTTTGATTGAAACATGAGTTATGGAACTAATGCAACATGTGAACTGTGAAAAGATCAGTTGTAGCAAACATCACTAACTGTCGGTTGTGACTATTGTTGAAGTAAACATGTGTAGAGAAGAATATAAAGAAGAAGATGAGCAACCATGCTCGGTGATGAAATCCTACAAATGAAGTGGGTAAAAAGAGAAGAAATCCTACAAGTGAAGTAGGTGATAAAGAGGAAAGGAGTTGGTTTTGCGTTTGGATAGAGCACAGGGTTGTGTTTCTAGCTTGTTAAGAAACGTTGAAGAAATCAAGGGGCATGTAGAGTAAGTGAACATGCTAGTGAGTGTGTTGAAGAGTAAACCATTTGTCGATTACAAAGATATTTAAGAATGTTTTCTTAAGGAAGTCTTGGTTTAAGGGAGGATGTATAATAAACCAAGACTATATTTGGAAGTCGAGTTATCTTGAGAAACAAGTTGTTTGGTTCAAGAACAGTTCTTTATTTAGAGTTTGGTTTATGTTAGGAAAGTGTTTTGAGTAGTCGTCAAGTTTGTTAAACCATACATAGGCTGTTGAGACATGAGACTTTGTACACCGAATTGATTATCAATGTAGTATTTTTTGCTTCCGCGTTTGTGCTCTCCTCTATCTTGCTCGGTCCTACAGAGGCTGTTATCGAATGAGTCAATGCCAAATTGGGTGGTAGAGAGTATCCAGTTGGATTTGAATCAATTTAACCTTGGCTTAGGCAGTGTTGATCTTAGCGTTTTCTCTTTATGATGATTCTAGTTTATATCACCTATAATCTACTTCAACTTTTAAAATGGTTTTAATCACTAGTTTGATACTTTGATAACTATTTCCTGATTATTTTTAGAATTTTCCTGTCAACTCTTGTTTGGTTTTGTTTGCTTAGCCCGCAACATTGCAGAGGAGGAGGTGGTGGTCTAGTTAATGCTCTGGATGATTCTTGCTGTCACGGTGAAGATAAGGTTATCGTTATGAGGCGGGGTATGAAGAAACCCTTCATTTTCTCATGGCAGAGGAAATTCAAATCTGAGCTTATCGAGTTCCTTAAACTTCGTTTGCCTTTTGCTATATGGCAGCAAATTTGGGAGGAAAGGAAAGGAATGAAAGAGTCTTCCGTAACAAAGAAAAATGGTAAAACGAGTTATTACTCAAGTGAAAGCTTGTTTTTTTTTCCTGGGCAAGTGTTCATGAATCCATTAAACATTCTAAGTTTGCAGACTTCATTCACAACCGGGGGATTTTTAAGAACATCATCTGAAATCAACTTGTATTAGGGGAAAGGTCTCGGTAATCTATTGTTGTACTTCCAATACATGTTTTCTGATGTGTATCTGCTTCAGTTTTTTGTTGCATCTTTCGAGTGCTTTCTCATCACTTTCTAATTGAATGAATTTGCTTTTTCCAAAAAAAAAATTCCGAACTCTGGGGTGTGAAGAACGTTTACCCAACCAGGTTGTTGATGGAGTTCGTTTTATGCACTGTCAGAATTTCGAATTGTCTGTCTGTTGCAGCGTTCCTATCTAGGTACGTGATGCAGTTTTCTTATGTAGCTGCTTTATAATGTTTTATTTGAGAGGAGTAGAAAGAGATTGATTTCTCTCTATTTTTACATACCTTTTTCATTTTCGATATACACTTCTTCTTCCTTCCAATAAATAAGTTTGTTAATTACTGTAAGAGTTAAAATTTGTTTTCATGTAAAAACAAGTGGAAATCGGGCTTAATTTTATTAATGAACAAGAAACACAAATTACATACAAAGCATAGTATCAAAAAAAACATACAAAGCAAAGACATAACATAAGAAACTGGTCATGCATGACCAAAATCAGGTACTAGCTAGCTGGCTTGGATTTGTCACACTTGACCAGCATATCTAGTACTATGATCATCAATATAACATTTCAATGATCTTACTGAAGAACCAAAAAACAACAACTAGATTATAAAAATAAACGGCACAAATACAAAGAACACATTAAGCCCTTGATCGTAACCAATCACTACAGACAAGTACCCCCCCACCCCCACCAATTAGCACCAACACACCTGCGGGAACAACATTTAAGGAGGATGTTAGATCCACAACCTCCGCCAGTGGTCATACAGCTTAATTGAGCATCTGCAGAAGCAAAAAAGATGGAGAGAATCATAACCACAAGAAGAAATAAGCTCATGAATTTCTTGCTTTCCATGTCTAGTTAGCTAGTGAAAGATAAGTTAGTCTTAAACTCTCTGATATGGGTGAGGAAATAGCTCTCGAAGAATGTCCTTTTATAGTGTATATATTTGGTCCTATCTCACTCAGTGAATTCATAGATGGATTGATTACATAATTTAATTATTATTATAACCAACCAATGCGTAGAAATCATTGCCTTCAATGCACACAAATAGGGGTAAATTAAAATAAAGCAAGTTGTATATCCACTAGTACTATATGCAACAACTTGGGAAGAGTCTTAGTAAATGATGAGGAAAAAGCTCTCTAATAACGTCCTTTTTATAATGTATATTTGGCGCTATTTCAGTCAATTAGCCTTTCAATGGAAACGACTAGCCATGTCTGATGTCTCACCAAAGCATACAAATAGGAATAAGTAAATTAAAATAGAGCAAGTTGTATGCCTCGTATCTATAATATATGCAACAACTTGGGAACGGCCTTAGTAAGAAACTCAACTAGCACTCATCTTAAGAAAATAATTGAGCTTCACAGAAGATGCTATGTATGTTACCTACGATCCCAGTCTGACCCAGGTTCGCTGAAATTTGTTTATGAGAAAGATTCGGATACATAATAATATTTGTAATCGATCGATGTGCCTATCAAGTTTGACTGACATTGTTAAGCAGAATTATTATTAATGCGCGGCATATTTCTTGATGGTCAAGCATAACTGTTGGAAATTAGATGCGGTTTTGGTTTCTCGGAAATCATTTTCATGCTACAAACATTTTCATGCTACAAAAAAAATACTAACAAGAAGCGAGTTAGAAAGACTTATCGGATTGGTTGATCGAGGCGAGGTAATCCTCTTTCCTTAAAGACAATTCATCCCCGCATACGGTGCTCACGGTTCTACGGATGTCGCCTTCCAAGATACAACGATCACGCCTTATAGTAAGTAGCACTACAATACTTTTAGGCCAGCGAATGTTGACAATTACTGTGCTCTTAAGTGACTCTGACTCTTGACTTCAAAAACTTGTTTTTGTTCTCTTCTAAGTTTTTGTTAAAACAAAACTACGAGATGGGTTTATATAGAGTCAATGGTGACTCTACAAGGTTTCCTTTCATCCATAGGTGACTCACCATGTCTAATGGTGACTCTCCATAACACTTGTGCACTAAGTGTCTTAGGGTGAAAATGCATGACCTTTAAACACACCTCTTGGAGTTTAAACTTTCAAAACCAATTTTCACTCACATAAATAATTTTGTAACTCAAAATTCCAACAATAACGACCAATTAATTTCTGTTAGGGATTTGGCTAGACTAAAGCCGATAGGATTAGTTCCATAGGATGGAGTAAGGACGCGCAAAAAGGTTTTTCAATGACCTACGTACTAGGCTAAGGCACCATCAAGAGCTCAGAGCTGGACAGTGCTTGCAAAGTGTGTGGTATACTGGACAAAGTTAGCCAACAGTTGGAAGAGGTAATGCAATGATTTCACTCTAGGATTAGCGTTCGGGAAGAGTGATCATAACATGGCCTTGATGAATATGGCACATGTTGGTGCAAGTATTTCTCCATAAAGATGTCAATTGTGGCTTTACACGCTCAACAAAATATAGAGCCAAGTTATAATGGTATAGGATTATGTTTAAAGCAAAGCATGGCCAAGTTATAACATGGCCCTGCTTCTAAACTATGCTCGCAAAAGAAAATCGATAAAGATTTACTTGGTAAAAACAAAGACCGGGTAGAAAAAGTTTGTACCACTTGTAATGTAATTGCTTCCCATAGAAATTATAAGATTGTAATTGCTTATGATGTTTTATTTGAGTGGAGTAAAATGTGTTTGATTTCTCTCCATTTATACATATTTTATTCCTTTTTGATATACCCTTCTTTCTTTCAAAATTTAGATAAATAAAGAAATACAGTGAGATGATGTTTTTGGCGTTTTCACGCAGATTAAGAAATTGAGAGAGATATAAAAAAAAATCTATTTATGTCATTGAGAAAAGTCTTCAAACATTAATTGCTATTTGTGTGTTTAAAAATAAACTTATGGTTCCAAGACAAACTGTGAGGGTATTGATGGTAGTTTTGTGGGGACAATATGAAAACTATCAAGTAATGTTTAACAAAAAAATAACCCTAAACACTCATCTAAAATGGAAAGGAGGGAGTATAATTAATTAAGAGCTAAAATTGGTTTTCATGTAAAAAGAGTACATGAAAAATCACAAGAAATCAAAAGTGAAGATTGGGCTTAATTTATTAATGAACAAGAACTACAAACAAATATAAAGCTAAACATGACACAAGAAACGGATAAAGCATTAAAGGCTTAGACAAATACAGCCCCATGTTGAATGGTGAGAAAACCCTCGCTTCTTATTGGTCAAAATAGGCATTTTTTAAGTTTTGTGAAACGAGTATTTTGGTGAGCAACGTATAATTGGTTTAAAAAGAATAAGAAAAACATTAAAGAAACCAAATCAATTTGGAATTTATAAAGTGACAATATTTAGGTGAGGGCACTTGACAACATATGATTGATTTAAAAATTACGAACTTAAAAGGAAAACCTAACTTACCATGTTTGGAATTTTATGGAAATCCAAATTCAATTTGGAAATCGAGTAATTACGATATTAGGACTATTTTTTTCCAAATTAATATATAAAGGGGAAAAATAAATAAAATTTCCAGATATCCTCCACCTATGTAATGTATTTGCCCCGCCATACCAAATCAAAATATACATATCCACATGCACATATTTTTAACCTATTTAATGCATTTTCCCCGCTATATTAAATCAAAAATACATCTCCACGTGGCAGGGCGAAACCCCGCGCACACAAAATCAAAAATACATCGCCACGGGACGGGGCAAAGCTCCGCGCTCACCAAGTTATAAGAAAAAATATACCCGATGCGTAGCACGGGCACAAATCTAGTGGATATTAATTGACCAATCTAATTAGTACTAGCTAGCTAGCTAGAATTGGTTGCAGTACTTGACCAAAAAACAACAGGGTTATACTAGATAAGAAATGCAAAGAACACATTAAGCCCATGTATAATGAATCACTCGACCGAAGAATGATTGAAAATCTAATAAATAAACTTCTAGGGGGTATTCTTTTTCCTGGCTTGATTGGGGTATACCCAAATTAATTGGAGTATACCCAATAAGACAAAATCTGGTCATTTTGAAGTAAAAGAGGTTACCCCTTAACCAAATATTTTTAAAATGGCAAAAATGCCCTTTTATAATTAACACTAAAAAACTGATTAGGCTAATTAATTGAGTTTAGATAAAAATTTTGAAAATGAAAATTCAGTAGATTAAACCTATAATCCGTCTTGTGAGTTCGATTAAGATCAAAAAATTTGGTTTTCAAAAATGTCAAAGGTCGGCAAGGTAGAGGTTTGAATAAGGTGCCGGCTATATATGGCCGGCATGGTCTTTGTTTGAATAAAATGCCGACCAATTTTAGCCGGCAAGGTATTTAAATGAAGAACATGCCGACTTTTTTTTTTTTGACACATAGGAGATGGATATTGAAAAATATTAGTCGGCAAGGTCTACAAAAAAAACCCCGCCGGCTGGTGAAAAATACCCCGCCGGCGGTTGAAAAACCCCGCCGGCGGTATAAGTCGGCAAGGTATTTAAATGAAGAACATGCCGACTTTAGTTTTTTTGACACACAGGAGAGGGCTATTGAAAAATATTAGTCGGCAAGGTCTACAAAAAAAACTCGCCGGTTGTTGAGAAAAATACCCCGCCGGTGGTTGAAAAACCCCGCCGGCGGTATAAGTCGGCAAGGTCTTCAAAAAATACCCTGTCGGCTGTTGAAAAAATTTTTAGTCGTCGCCATGGATGTTATGAAAAGTCGGCAAGATATGCATGTTACGACCTTGCCGACCAAAAACACAGAAATCATAATTTTCGATTTCCAATCTAACATAACAATCAATCACACAACACAATGATGGGTTTGAGTTTAAACATCATTTATAGTCTTCTTTTCGCTGGTAGAGTCAACAATTTTTTTGGAAACTCAAAGTTGAAGATTTTTATATGACTTTGGTTGATGGAAGATGAAGATGAAGAAGAAGAAGAGAAGATTAAGAGTTGTTTAGTTTTTTAATTTTAGGGTTAATGAAATTAAGAAATGAGTTTATTTTTAAGATTTAATTAGTTCAAGGGTATTAAAGTAAAATCACCCTTTTTAATAATGACACACCATGTCCCCTTGAGATTGGGTATACCCCAATCAAGCCAGGTTTTTTCTCTATAAAAAAAAAATTGGGGAAAAATATGGCTAGCCGAATTTTTGAATTTTTTATATTAGAAGCCCGCCATTAAGATATCTTATATTAGAAATCCAAAATTAGTTTTTGAACTACTAATTTTACTATACTGACATTTTACTATAATAATTATTTTATTTTTATATTAATAATTATCCAGTTTTGATCTACCGTCAAAAAAAAAAGTCAAAAACCCAGAATTTGGGAAAATCCCAAAAATCAAGGTCACCTAATTTTTATGGTCCCCATATCCTCTAGACGCGTGTCATATTCTATGCATCTGTTTCTTCTTCTTGTTGCTTATTGTTGCTTCTTTCTTCTTTCATTCTTCTTTCTTACTAAAAAAAAAAAAGGCTTTCCTTGTGTATTACGTCGTCGTATTCACTAGCTTTAAAATAAAATAAAATAGATTATCATCTTGATAACTTTCCAGTTAGATCTTTTACCCAGAGAAAAAGATCTCTTGATTATGACTGTTGCAAAGCTTCGTGATTAAAGAAAGAAAAATCAAATTATCACCACGTTTTAGTTAATGGTGTTGTTTTATGTATACAATTGTTTTGTCTTTTTCTAGTTGATGGTGTTATACATGTGTTTGTGAGTATAAAGCCCATTCACTGATTTTGGTAATTTCGGGTGTGTGGGTGAGAAACGAATCTAAACCCTAAACAATGCACTGCACGGGAGTACTTTTGATTCGAAAATCAATATGTACAATCCTAGTCTAAACCAAAAATGACCGTTCCAGGCTTGCTTCGGTCACAAAGTGAAGGAGAAGGGTTGGTCTTAGGGAGGGAAGCGAAGAGAGTGTTGAGACCAGAATCGTTGATTCTGAAGGTGTGGTTTGTTTTATGACTTGTATCGGAATTAGAACTGGTTAGCAGAATGGAAAGATACCAGGTGATTTCTAGATATTGTATTGTTGCCGACCAAAACTTGTTGTTTGGTGAAAATAGGTGAAGCCTATTTATACAAGTCATATTGAAACGTACCATGGTCTCGTAGGAAGTGGAAACGATTGAGTGTTGGAAGAATAGAGTAACGTGTAACCGTCAGACGTTATGCTTCCATGATGAGGGAACTGAATTCGTGTAACAGTCAGTCATTACGCTTCCATGATGAAGGAAATGAATTGTTTACACCGTTACTTTTCACCACCACTAATTGTACTACTTCATGACACTTTCTTGTAACGGGCGCATTGCACACCGCACGCTGTAAACCGCCAGACCAATACCCTGATGAGTATTCCCCAGTTTGTGACATCTTTGATGTCTCGAGTGTTTTCGTGGAAAACGTGTAGCAGGTTGCTATGTGTAGCAAGTCAAAGTCAAAAGACTTTTCCATAGGAAAATAACATGTGATGCTATTAGGCATGCCTTGGTCGGCCGCCTAAAACTTGCCACAAGTCCGTCAGTTTGGTGGCGAACTTGAATGGCTGAGATTACATCTCGTGAGGAAGGGTAGCCGTTTATTATGGCCACATCTTTGTTGTGTAACAAAGTGGCGCCATCAGAATAGTGGTGCCTGGCGTAGCGGGTTGCCTGGGACTTGCCGCAAGCCCGTCAGTTCAATGGCGAACTTGGATGGCTGAGATTGCATATCATAAGGAACGGTGGCCATTGATTATGGTCGCATCTTGTTGTATAGCAAAGTAGCGCCTGGTGGACGCCATGATATAGCAGCATGCCAGTAGCCGTGGCATGGCGGCATGCCAGTGGTGTTGTGGCATGTTGGTATGCCGATCAATATGTTGTTGCGGTAAGGCACGTTTGGCTTGCCAGTTAGTATGGTGGCGCGGCAGGGTGCTTTTGGCATTTAATGTATGGTGGCAAGTTTGGAGCGATTTGATTGGCCGAGGAAAGGGGCCATCTAAGCATTGGCGTGGCTACACTTCTAGTGAGAGTGTGGCGGCTTTAGAGCGACCTGATTGGTCGATGGGAAGTGTGGCAGCATGGTTTTCTGATTCGAATACCTTATGCAAAGACCTTATCCTTGATATTTATAAATTCGTGCTACTCTGCTGTGAGCGAACACAAATCGTCATGCCATATCAACATTAAGGGTTCAGACGGAGAACATAGCATAGAAGGCATTCAAAGGAACTTATATTAAGTGAATATAGGCGAGGCGCAGAAATTTACAAACATCTGGGATGGTTTCTACATTCGCCAGTCTAGATAAATTTCATTTAAGTATATTGAACGGCTCAATAAATATGTCGGTGGAGAGGTTAGCACTCACGGCACCGTTTCCTTACAGAGTGACGTCACATCAGATGTAAGGTTTTACGATTTCAACCATAAGCTAAAAACCACCATCAACATTAAGTCCCCTGCTTAGCACGTAACAACGGCGTTGTTGTGGGGTAAGCATGAGATGGTGACAGACAAGAGTAATATCGAAAGGACAAAACGTGAAGAGATTGCCGAGGAAATTCAACTAACCTTTAACGGAAGGTATGAGGAATCCGTGATCCCTGGAGCTTTGGCTATGAGGTATTGGCCATGAGGTATTGGCATCAGCGCTGCAGCTTTGTCTATTGATCAACAGAGGTGACATTGCAACTTGGAACACGGAACGGGAGCTGGTTGGCTAGGAAAGGTAGATGGGGCGGCTACCTTAGATGGTGGATGGCGCGGCTACCTTGGGATGGCGGATGGGCGCGGCTAGCTTGGAGTAGCGGATGGCCACGACTAGTTTGGCGTGGCGGATGGCGCGGCTAGATTGGCGTGGCAGATGGCGATGGTGGCTTTGGTCGTGGAGATTAGCGCCATGGAACATCAACACCACGGGCCCAGTTGCTTTCTTTTGTGCGTGTCCCAAAAGGGAAATCCTTCCCTAGTTGAACTCCAAAACACCATGCATATAAAGGCGTTACCCATCTTCCTTACTTTCGTATCGTTGGCTTTGTTTCCACACCTTGGTGCTAGTGGCCAAGACTTGAACCAGCGGAGAGAACAACAGCAAAAGTAGGCGAGCGTATTTTAGGTATGTTTCTTAACGTTTCTTCTTTTGTTTGCTCTTCTGTGTTGGTGTAAACCCTATCCATAGGCATGACCTCCATGAATTTGTAACAGCACTTCAATATGAATAATTCTTCTTTGCTAATATTATTGTAGTAGCGTTAATCACAACGAAAACAATCATCATGTTAGGCAAGCATGTACGTGTGGACAACGCCATATGTTCCCTTTTGCATGAAAACTAGCTGTGTAGGGTTTCCTTTTGTTCGTGAGCATAACTCCCGCGGCAAAACGTGATATGACTGAGAGCATACTTCCCGCGGCCTTGTACGATTTCGGCCAAAAACATATTCCTCACGATGTTGTCGGGTTTTGGCTAAGATCATATTTTCCCGCGATATCACATATAAATCTTGTTGAGCAAGCATCAGTCCCTATTCTTTTCTTTTTTTTTTGACGTGAGTGCTATAAAGTGCGGCAAAGGGGAAATTTCCGTAGAAAATGTGTCGTTGACTTTATGCTTTCCTTGAAAGTAGTAATTTTTCTGTTTTGCTTCGTTGTAGTTACTTCAAAAGCATAAGGAATTTTATTAAGATGTCACCTGAAAGCAGTTATGCCACCGCATCGAGAAGTGTTAACAACTCCAAGCCAAACACAGATGATGAGTTCTTTACGAAATCTACTAAAATTACAAGGACACATCCCAAATTCGTGGCAAGTCTTCTGAATGATTCAGAGAATGATGGAGAATTCCAATCAGTCTGCCCATGGCGTATAATGAGTTTTGTCTTGAAGAAGAGTACTCGGCTTCTCAATTGACTTCAAAATCTGGGCATAGTCCATTGCGCTCTTATGATAAGTGGATGAAATTTATGATGAGCCGCGACCACGTAAAGGCCAACTTAATTGAGGCGCAAATCATGCATGCTGTCATGGAGTCTGCGGCACTTCAAATCAGAAAAGACATTGCAGGCTTGATTACTTTCATCTCCAGATGGTGTCCGGAAATTCACCTGGCTATATGCAGATGGGGTAAGATGACCATTACTTTGAAAAGCGTAGTCATTCTATTGAGTCTTCCAATAATGGAGAATCTTGACGTCGTCTTGTCTGAGGAAAAAGAAGAAATGCATGCCATTTTGGTTACGAAATCAGCAGGATATGTCCGGAAGCATCATGAGGAAAAGTGCTTCTATAACTGGTGGGTGTTTGAATGGTTCCTTGATGATCCGGAGCCGAATCAGGTGTTGGATGATACACCCCATGTTGCTGCATTTTTAGCTTTGTGGTTATCCATGGACATTTTTGATGATGGCTCTGGCAAGAAGGAGATAAGGCAAGAACTCATCAAATTCGCCATCAAATTAGCGAAAGGCGTTGCTCTTCCCATCGACAGTTTGTTCCTTGGCTATTTGTACACCCACCTGGATCACTTAACATCAGATATGTATGTCTCTAATAGGTATATGAAAGTAGACTCATACGTCCATGTCGCCTTTCTCCAAGCATGGTTGTGGGAACATTTCAAAGATTACGCTCCTAAACTGAGGACCTCATTTCCTAATACATATGGCGGCTCCAGGATACTCCGTTGGTTGGATAGGCGTCCAAAGCCTGGCTCGAAGCTCATTGATTTTCTTGACAACGCGCATGCAGTTAACTTTCATCCCTGGGCTCCGGTCCACACCTCCATAGTTCAGCCAAACACTTTTGCTTCTGCCTCAAACGTGATGTTACATTCTACTGAAGAGAATATGATCATTGGAGAAACTGTGTTCATGCGAATTTGTATTCCTGGATATGTGCCATCTTTTTTCAGAGGGTCTTGTGAAGTGGTTCCTTACAACATCGACATGGTCGCTCGTCATATGAGTTTTGATCAGGGGTCTGTTCCGTCCATTCACGGCTTCAAAAGAAGCTGTTGCCCAGCCGTTTTCAATAGTCGTGTCCTTGCGTCTCATAAAAGTCTCCCTTTTCTGCTCCTAGAAAGAAAACCGGTGACGACCTCCAAATATAATGTTTTCTGGCAGGAAGAGTTCCTCGATATTCATCAATTCGTGCAGGACGTTGTGACAGTTCCACGCGGCAATCCCTCTCCTAAAGCTCTGGCAAATCACGGATTGTTGAGGATGCCTTCTTCAGGTAAGCGTAATTCTGACAGTCCCCAGGTAAAAGAGCGAATGTCGAAAAGTCTTGTGCGTGGCTTCCAATCGAATTCGAAGGCTCTTGTGACTTTCAGTTCCTTCAACACACAAGTGTGCATGGTTCCCTCACTGACTTGGCTGAATCACACAAACTTTCCATTTCGTCGTTTGACTCCTCCCTTTTTTTTTTTTTTTTTTTTTTTTTTTTTTTTGTCTTAGGGTCTTGAAAACTCGAATATCTTTGCCAGACTTGCCCACGGCCAAAAGACGGCACCTATTGAGAAAGGAGGCGACGAGACTGAATCTCTTGAAGAAGAATCCGAAGAGGAGGAAAGCTTGATATCTGGTGACGAAAGGAGCACTTCTGAATATAACAACGAGTCTTCTTCCAGTGGGCCCACAAATGAGTCGGTGAGTTTTCCACACTTTTCTCTTGGATTATTTATTTATACCAAATGAATGCTCAATTGATGATATTTTCAGGAAGAGGTCGCTTCTGAAAATAACTCTGAGATGGAGATCCACGACAATGAAGGTGTAACAGTGTCTTCAATCATGAAAACCGTACCCGCCGGTAATCTGGAGATGGAGGTTGATCGTCATGAAGATGTTGTTGTATTTCCAATGGCGAAAAACGTTGTCGTGACGACGGGCATGATTGCTCCCAAAGAATCTTTGTTAGTCGCATATCCAGCCGCAGGCGTCATTTTCGACCCTCCATTTGAGTGTGAAGAAACCCTTCATTTTGAGAACTATGGGTGTGAAGAACGTTGGTCACCCGGACTCAGTTGTTGATGGAGTGCGCTTATGCACGACAGAATGTCGCATCTGTGTAGCTGTAGCTATATATGTACATGTACTGCAGTTTTCATTGGTGATGGTGTTATAATTAAGATTGTAATGTTTTTCATTGGGAGGAGTAGAATGAGCTTGATTATTCTTCATTTATACATATCTTTTTCCTTTTCGATATACGTATCCTTCATCCTTTCTGTAAATATTCTAAGTTTATTTTCAATAGGAATAAAAGTACATGAAATTAAGAGGTAAAATTGGTTTTCATGTAAAAACATTGTATAAAAATTACAAGAAAATAGAAGTGGAGATCGGGCTTAATTTATTAATGAACAAGAAACACAAATTACATAAAGCAAAAACATAACATAAGAAACCGGTCATGCATGGATATTAATTGACCAAAATCAGGTACTAGCTAGCTGGCTTGGATTGAAGAACCAAAAAACAACAACTAGATTATAAATAAACGACACAAATACAAAGAACACATTAAGCCAACGATGATAACCACTCACTATAGACAAGTACCCCCCCACCCCCACCAATTAGCACCAACACACTTGCCGGGCCCGGAACAACATTGAATGAGGGAGTTAGATCCACAACCTCCTCCCGAGGGCATGCATCTTGGCTGAGCATTTGCAGAAGAAAAAAAGATGGAGAGGATCATACCCACAACAAGAAATAAACTCATGAGTTTTTTGCTTTCCATGTCTAGTTAGCTACTGAATGAAAATTTAGTCTTATACTCTGTATGAATATGATGGATGAGGGAATAGCTCTCTAAGAATATCCTTTTATAGTGTAGATTTGGTGCTATTTCAGTCAAAGAGCCTTCAATACAAAAAAGACTATCCATGTCTCATCAGAGCTTACAAACAGGGATAAGTAAATCAAAATAGAGCAAGTTGTATATATAATATATGCAACAACTTGGGAGGGTCTTAGTAAGAAACTCAACCAGCAGCACTCCTATCTTAAGCAAATAATTGAGCTTCGCAGAACATGCTAGCTATCTCTGTTACGTACGATCCCAGTCAGATCCAGGTTCTCTGATATTTGTTTATGTGAAAAATTGGCGTTGGGCTCGAAGTTTGAATTCTGTTGAATTGACTACCAACCACTAATGAATTCGCATCATGTGGCAGGTAACGTATTACTCCTATTAGTAGGAAACTCGCATCGCATGATTTTTCTTAATTAAGAAAGAACATGCACAGCCAGAAATCTTTCGCAATTCATGCATACCAATAATAATGGATAATTTATAAACAATAAGATTGACTAGTATCCACTATCCACATTATCTCCAACTTTGTAATTTACGCAGAGCCATCTCCCCCCCTTTAATGGCAGCAAGCCAAATCAAAAAAAGCTAACCAAATCTGTGGTGTATGCACGTTTTTTTCGTCGCCGATTTTGTCGTTGGTGAACGTATTTTTTGTTACTCCCGTACTTTTGACCCGCGTTGTTGGATTGTATCCTTCTCCGTCTAAAGCAGCAGAATCGAATTCTCCTCCATTGTTTTTCTTCCTCTCTTCTCTTCTCAGTTGTTCATAACCAAATTCTCTTCTAACTGAAATCTAAATCGAGACTACAATCCAACGTAAACACAGAAAGAAAGAGTGAATTGAAATGAAGAGGTGGGGAATTGCGAACCCTAAACCCCCAATTTTTACTTACCAAGACAATATGAACATTCAAAATTAATCAACTGAAGTAACACATGATGATGATGCTTCACTCTCACACTTTCTTGCTTCTCTTATGAATTACACCCCTACTGTAAGTGTAATTCTTTCTTTTGGTGTTTGTAATTTCTCCTCCCTTCGTAATATCTTGCACTGTCGATTCTTATATTTTTAACTAGGGTTTTATTTCCTTCGATTTTATATTTTGATGTATATAAGGAATTACAATTACGAACTGAATTGGAACTAAATTGGTGTCGCAAATATCAACCTTTTGTTTTCTAATGTTGGATGCATAGATTATGCCATGGGACTGTTCGACGAAATGTCGTTTATATTTCTTAATCAAGAACATATAGTGAAAATGCACGAGTTGAATCATTTTGAAACAAGTTTAAAATTTTTTGTTTGAAAATATTAGCTTCATTGTGTTTAAATTCTAAACAGAACAGGACAAAGAAGCATAGAAAAAGCAAGTTAAAAACAAAGCATTACAATTTTTAAGTCAGTGTTCCAAGTCAGTTACTGAATTTAGGTGATTTCTAAATTTGGGTTTACCTGTCTCAAATTCATTGTTTTATAGTTTATTTGTAGATCTTGAGGAATGGGTTTGATCTTAGATTGATTTCTGGCTAGGTTTTTGGTCATTTTCTAAAAAATCTAAGCTTGGAACGGATCATCTTTACCACTTCCTTTATCGCGAATGTGTTCATTACTTGAAAGACATACCACAGCTTATGTAAATATGTGATCCCTAAACTAGCTGTGTTGGTGCATAACATTTTGAAAACAAACAAATAATCTGAAAATATATCTCAATTGGTTTGAAATTAGATTTTTTATGTGAGAAGCCTCTAAGCTTATGAATTTTTGTTTGTGGATTGCAGGGACGTGTAGTACTGGGTATTTAGACATTTGGTTTGTGTTGTTGCCGTCGGAATTCTAAGGTTGCATTATTTTTAATATACTTGAATCTGTTGGCGTTGATGAGTCCCCACATGGAGCTGGAAGAGCAGTAATTGAACTTGCAAGTGTGGTTGATGTTCAGTAGAAGGTGTAGGTGCTCCTGTCACATGGGGATGGTGGGTTGCAACTAGCATTGGTGACAACTCCTTTTGGGATAACTATGCTGGTAAATAGAGTGTTCACGGACTTACGTGGCTTGAAGAAATATAGAGATGCAAAAGGAGTCAGAATTTATGATAGGTGGAAGTTTCAAAGATAAATTTGAATTTGTGCGGGATTAATAGATTCGTGAGTTTGCAAAGGCATTACAGATGAGCAAGTGAATCAAGAGTAGGGTTCTGCAGCTTTTACTTGGACAACAACTTCAAGAAAATGAAGGGACTGTTTGTATACGGTGAATAGAGCCAGGAAGATTTGAATTCTCAATGCAAGGGACTATTAGGCTTAGATGCTAAACCTGCAAAGAATAGGTCTGTAAGAAATAGGTTGTGCACATGGTGTGGGGTGTTCAGGTTAGTGGATGTAGAAAACACAACTCATTCAACCAGTAGTTATGACTGTGCTTTATCTTACTGTTTTATTTCACTGTACGACAATAACACATTTTGTTTCGAGTGAGTCATGATTTTCCAACATGGAAAATGCATATATATAGTTTTGTTGGCCGACGTGCAACGACGTGCACTCTACTTGTATTTGTAATCGATCGATGCGCCTATCAAGTTTGACTCACATTGATAAGCACTAATTATTGGGCCGACCAAGCTGCGAGGGGGACCTTTATATGGCTATTTTGATTAGGAAAGAAAAACCAAAAATGTTCATCCCCTTTTAGTCCAATTACTATAACACATTATGTATTCTATCTTTTCGGTGGGTATAATTGGCAACCAAACTTTAATATAACATATTTAAAAATCCGTGTCTTGGAATTTTACAAATTTTATCTCGTTGGAAAGGTTATAAAAAACTCTACGCAACGAAGTAGACACACCAATATTAAATTTAAAGTTTTTTTGAAAAATTCGGAGGCTTTTATCATTTTAGGCACAATTCTCGAAAATTGAATGCATAGCCATTATGCAAACCACCACAAAGGATACATAATACTTTATGTAGCAAAATTTTGTTTATGCATCAACTAATTTTCCGTTACAATTAATAAAACGATGTACTCCCTCCGTTTCAAGAAAAAATGATACTTTCATTTTAGGCACAATTCTCGAAAATTGAATGATAAACATTATGCAAACCACCACAAAAGATGCATAACACATCATGCAACCATATTTTGGTTTATGGATCGACTAATTTTCCGTTTGGAAAAAGTGATACTTTCATGTCCGTTTCGGAAAAGTGATACTTTCATGTCCGTTTCAGAAAAGTGATACTTTCACTCCGTTTCGGAAAAAGTGATCTTTCCCCGTTTCGGAAAAAATGAAACTTTAGTTCGCGTTCATTTTGAAAAGTATCACTTTTACGAAAGCGGGCGAAAGTATCACTTTTTCCGAAACGGATAAAGTATGCTTTTCCGAAACGGGACTAAAGTATCACTTTTTCGAAATGCAGTGAACGTATCACTTTTTCCAAAGCGGACTAGCTAATCGTAGACAAACTCCATCTTCGAATTCTTCTTCTGTCCAGCCTTTCCACCGTGGCGACGGTCGTGCTAGTTAATGGCAGCATTATTCATGATGGTCAAGCATAACGACCAATTAATTTCTATCAGGGCTTTGACTAGCTAGATTAAAGCGGTTTCACCTATTTTCCATGCCCGTTTTCCCTAGATTCCATGTCATTGTACAACTCATTTTTAAGTTGGGTATCTCTTTATACATGCATGTAATAATAGACCAAAGTGGCTTCTGACTTTTCTTTTACGGTAGTCCCTATACTAGAGAAAAAGTTGCTTCGTGGAATATTGTTCAACAATTGCAAGAACTAGAGAAAAGTTGCTTCGTGGAATATTGTTCAACAATTGCAAGAAGCTGTTGACTATCCCTGGATTGTCCTGGAGATTGTAATGTGGTTCTTCATCGAGAAGAAAAGAAAAGTAGATTTGCTTTTAATGAAACAGAAGCTAGAACTTTTAATGACATTATTAACCGGTGTGGCTTGATGGATCTAGGATTTATAGGTTATACTTTTACTTGGAACAATAGGAGATCCGATGATGAATTTATAGAAGAAAGATTAGACACGGGTTTAGTTAATTCCAGTTAAAACATTTCCTTTCCCAATTCTACCATTAGACATTTAGGTAGAATTACTTCTGATCATGTTCCCATTTATTTAAATACTCATAATACTTGGAATGACGGACCTACTCCCTTTAAATATTTTAGACTTGGATGAAGCATGAAGAATGTAAATCACTTATTCAAGACTGTTGGGATACTAGGATTCAGGGGTCTGCCACTTTTGTCGTGATAAAAAAAATGTCTTTAGTTAAAAACACTCTTAGCGTATGGAATAAAACAACCTTTGGCAACATTAGAACAAACATAAATCTTATCCAGAAAAAACTAGACCAAACAAATAGGAGACATTCCTATAGGGATAAGGCTAAAGACCTTGCTAAGCTGACAGCTGATCTATCTAAGTGGTATGCTATTCAGGAGAAATTCTGGAAAGATAAAAGTAGAGACCTAGATTTGACTTTAGGAGATAGAAACACCATATATTTTCATAACAAGGCTAAAATAAGATACAGAAGAAACAAAATCGAGACTATCCAGAATACTAATGGGGAGTGGGTCAACACTAGAGTTCAAATAGCTAATTGCATAACTAATCATTTTCAATCTATTGTAACCACTGTAAACCCTATTGTTGATATGAGCATGATAGACTTAATTCCTAATTTTTTAAGTGATGATGATAATATTAATTTGTGTGCTAGTATGATGGAAATCAAAAATATAGTCTTTTTTATGGAACCCAACAAAAGTCCAGGCCCAGATGGCTTTCCTCCAATCTTTTTTCAACAAAATTGGGAAATAATTGGGCCTTACCTAATTCGTATGATCCAAACCTTCTTTGAGACAGGTCACATTTCATAAGAGATGAATGTCTCATTCATCACTTTAATCCCCAAAACTCTGAACCCAACTATTCCTGCTGAATTTATGCGCTTATTGAAAATCTTAGGTCAGTGGGAGTAATTGATTATTGAATTCAGCTAATTTATGTGCTTATTTTTGGACACTTATTGAGCTCTTATTAATGGTATTCTGAATTATTTTCGTATCTCATGTTTTTATACACTTATGTGATTGGATGAATGATAATGAAATAGTCTTTCATTTAAAGACATCACATTTGGACCATTACGATATCCCGATTTGGCCTTATTAAGTAAGTTGTTTGTGTTGTGGTACATGGAAGGAAACATGTTGATAACAGGACAATGTGCCACCGCCATGACTCGCATAAGTGATTTGCTTGGTTAAGGTATTATGTTAAAACCGTTAAATTTTATTTAGCAATTATGCGCGCTTATGTTTTATGTGATTAACCATTATATAAATTATCTCATGTACCAGTGGGAGAATGTAAGAATATTTCTATACATAGAAATATTCCATTGGACCATGTAATAATTTTGATTAATTATAGAATATTGCTAAGTTATATCGGTTACCATTTTTGGGATTACTTCCTAATATCTCTTCTTTGATGGACGGTCGAGATGTAATGCTACACCTAAACCCTAGGAACTTGGCCCTCCTTCAACCTATAAGAGGAACACAATAGCCATCAGTATTGGGTTCGAGAATTAATCGTTCATAACATAAAATGTGAAGAAGGAGAAACCAAGACCTCCACAAGGTATTACAGCTACACAAAATGATCGGTGATGTACTACGGATTAGCGTTCACGATAATCGTTCGAGAACTAATCTATTCGTATATTATTGTGTAATAATCATGAAGTTCACAATCCAATTTAAATATCTATAAAATAAATCTTATAAGAAGTATTGATATCTTTGATGGTTTTGACTTATCTACTTAGATTTGTAATTTTAACTAGTACAATATAACTTCTATAAAATAATAGGTTTGAGAATAAGAAAAATTATTATTTTAAAGAAATATTATATTATCGATAATATAATAAATTATTATTTTATAATATGCAAAGAAAATTACATCTCAAAAGGACTATCATCCGGTATGAAATTAGTCAGAACTCGGAAGCCTAGCAACAAACTGTGCTCCAGCTCAAATAATATATAATTATTTTAAAAAGTAATTCGTAGCTTGGAGGCTGAATAATACTTGTAGGTTAAGTAAAATATCGATGTTATAAATGTGTAATTATGTTAACAATATCTAGGGAAAATCCCCGTTTCATTATCGGGATGCGCTTGTGTCTAGCCCTATAAATAGAGGCTCTAATGTTTGTCTATTGTACACATGAATAAGAAATCTCTCTTCTTTCTCCCCGTTACAAATGGCGTCGGATATACCGGGCATATTAAGAATTAACGAATTTGAATATACCAAGAATATTCTACTATTGTTAATTGACGCAGATTATCATCTTCCGTCATGACGTCGGCATGACATCATCATCGTCGGCCGATCGATTGAGGGGTCTTCATCTTCTCCGGCAAAGACTCATCAACGAGGATGTCAAGGCTCCACCCGGCGTGCCGAGATCCGGCGGCTCCACCCGGCGCCGCATCCGTGGCTCCATCCAGCAAATCCGGCGGCCATCCGACCACTGATCCCGTGCAGTGACAGCCGTCCAGCCGCACCAGTCCGGGAGCATCTCTGTTACGGTGCAGAGTGATGTAAATTATTTCCGTGGACCCGATTCAGTGTGACTCGACGCAACTTAATAACGTAGCCCCGGATTTTCAGCCCCTTCTTTAAGCCTTACGGATTTCTCATCCCCGCTTTGTAATGAAGTTTTAACTACGCCCATTTTCGGGGCTTGGTCAACGATTTAGTTTCTTTGATATCTCCTTCATACGACGTCCGAATTGGATGATTTTTGGCTCGTTGCAATCGTATTTTAATATCCTACAACATGAAGGTAAAACTTTTACACTTGGAGATGAATATTTTTGGTCCAACCACGTCATCAACATGTTAATATAACGTCTTCGACTGGGTGCCACATCTTCCAGTTCCTTCCATACAAGTTGCCATATTAGCAACTTGCCATCATATTAGTAGAAGTTGTACCACATCAGCTGCTCCTGCCCTAATAACAATCTATTTCTCGACTTACTCCACATGCAAATTTGTTTTGTTCGATAACTTCTTCATCAGACACCAATTGGAACAATTTTTGGCTCGTTGCGATCGCATGTCAATTTTCAACAACATGGTGGCACAATTTCAACGTTTTAAAAAATAAATATATTATTTTTTGAGATTGGAGCGGCGATATCGAAGAGGGGCGCATTTTTCACCATATCAAGCCATAACGAAATCCTCAAAGATTGATGTTGTGTCGATTTAAGTCCACAACATGAAATGTTCGCGCTAGTTGTGTAGATTTTCAAATCTCAATACACTTATGTTCGGTGATGACCGTTACTGCTACAGTCCAGCTGATCGACTCTTTGTAGTTCGATTTCTCTCATCAATATCGCAGTCAAGTTGATCAATCGCAGTCCTTTTCGCATAATTACTCTGAGGCATACTTGATCAGATCTTTATAGTCGGTTCATAACAATACTGCGGTCAGTTGATCGAGCGGATGTAGTCTAGTTCCTTAGAAATACAACAGTCCAGTTGATCGAACTGCCGCAGTCATTTTTCGTAGAATTACTACAGCCCGGTTAATCGAACTACTGTAGTCAGATTTTCCTCAAAACTGTTTCAGCACAGTTTTCCTCGTAACTGTATCAGTCTAATATGATCGAACTTTTGTAGTTCAGTTTCTCAACAACTGCTTCATTCCAGTTCTACTTATAATTGTTACAGTTCAGCTGATCACAGCTGCTGAAATACAATTCCATGGAAACTGTCTTCAATCCAGTTTTGATTTAACTGGTGCATTCCAGTCCCGCAGACAAATCTACCTGCTGAGTCAAGCCGAGATGCTAAGGAAACTACACTAGTCATCGCAGCTGGAAAACATCAACAGCAGAGTGGACATCCTAATCACCTCATAAACAAAGTTGCAATAACACTTTTAATATGATAGTATACAAATTAAATATTTTCGCATCATTTCATATAATCATGCATACTTTTGTTTCACTGGGATACCTACAACGTGGCGAGCGTTTTCACATGCACATGCATGTGAAGATGCACACATCTCAATTCTGCGCGAATATGGAATAGTGGGATTGGCCCCCTGCGCGAATTCCAGGTAGCAGAAAAACTTTCAACCTCATTCCATGCGCGAGCAATATGCAGCAAGGTTGTGCACCCTTGTGCGAGCATTGAGCAGCATGATAATCACTATCTTATGGGGACGAGTTGCATATGACTCCAATGTGGATGACCATCACTTGGGGGCGAGATATGTAACACCTCATAGTCTAAAGTATATATTTCAGAGCAAGCTGCGTAACACTCCAAACGCTTGGGGGCGAGTTACATAACACCTAAATGCAATGCGGAATTCAGCTTCCAAATATAAAAACTTCAGGTAACCCAAACTTCTTAATCCTCCAACGAGTTACAGGATTAAGAGGGGGCGAGCATACACCCTAATATTTTGACGCAATTATTTAACCGTAATGTTAAATCGTTCTGGTTAAATTGATTGAACTGCTGTAGTCCAGTTCAAAAGCAACTGCTACACTCAGTTGGATGCAACTGGTGCAGTCTGGTTTTATTTATAACTGTTACACTCAGGTTTTTCGAACTATTTTAGCCCAGTTCCTCAACAACTGCAGTAGTCCAGCTTTGCTCGTCGCTGCTGCAATCCAGCTGATCGAAGCTACTACAGTCCAGCATAGTTCGCCGCTCCTGTAGTCCTGCTTATCGCAACAGCTGCAGTACAACGTTGCTCACTCTTCCGCATGATACAGTTGATCGAACATTGTGCCAGCATCTGACTTCGCTCAATCATTGCAGATTTGACTGATCGAGTTGTCATGCAGTCGGCTCTATTAGCAACTCTTACGATCGGTTGACGAAGTCTTCAGATGCAGCTTTGCTCGTTCTTTCATGCATTTCAATTGATCAAGCTGTAGCATCAATGCTATGTTTGCAATCGCTATGCAATCAGATTGATCATCTACTAGATTTAGTTGATCGAAACTACTGCTAGATCCAGCCTATGTTCAGACTCCTGCATGATCCAGTATGATCGCGACTGCTGCGGATGCTAGACTTAGCTCGTTGTTGCTACATTTCAATTGATCGAAGTCAGCTGCAGTCAAGCTATGTTCGTAGACTCTTGTAGTCCAAATTGACCACTAGATTGTCGCAGATAGTCAGCCTTGCTCGTTGTCGGCGGGTCGGCTATGTTCGCAGAACTCCTGCGGTCAGATGTTTTTTATACATAACACTTAGATGGTTACCCATGAACCATGTATCTGAAATCTAGAGCTAAAACAAGCATTTTTAGTGCCAAAACATTTGTCCCAAGTAACAACATAATATCCAGAACTTCCTACCCAACAACAGCTTCACTGCTATTCTGGAGACCACTTCTGATCATGCAATTTCCTGAGGAAGCTCCTACTTTTCCATTTATGGACCCTAAAAATTCAGACAACATGTTCAGATTTTCACTTAACTATCAAGTAAATACAAAAGGTATCTTTGTGAGGCGTTTAACAATGGAATCACATGTGACAACTTTCATGTGGGTAAACCAACTTTCATGAATACTTAATGCTACGTCTCTTTTTTTTCATTCAAAAACATTTTTAACATAGGAATTTTTTTTTTAGATTGTATTGTATTATAATCTTAACGAAAATGATATCAAATTAGCTTAACGAACTCGAGATACTTACAATTCAACCCGCCATTGTCATCATAAAAAAATAAAAAAGGTTAAACGACATAGAAATTTTGGTTTGACTCCAAAAAACAATGAGAACTTTATAGGACAGGTTAGGTGCTCATGGGACAGAATCAAAATCTCAGTGTTTGTTTGCACCTCCGCATTTGGTCGACATTCACCAATTCCTCCCTCAATATGAATTGCTCCGCCTTTAGGCTATGTAGTATTATCTAAGTGATATCAGCATACAATTAATTTAGGGATAAGCAATACATGATTCAATTGGGAAAAAAAAAACAATATTAGTAGAAAATACATATACAATGACACCATTCCACAGGGTATGATTCCACTAACTTTGGCTTCACATAAAGGAAAAACTTGAACTCCGAATCTGTTAGAGCATTCACCAACAACAACACCAATCAGGCCATAATACAAACAAACAAAAAACGTAACTATTTGAGACAATTGTGAACTTAATTTATGATGAAGAAGTAAAACAACGGATAATGATCTCATCTATTAATAGCATTCAAAGATAAGAAAACTAAACGTACTCAAATGCAACCCTAGAAAGGTAAATAGAAGAATTATGAGTAAAAAGTAATAAAATTATGATGAATTAGACGAAAGATTCAGGGATTACCATAATTCTGGAAACCGAGGGAGATTTCACTGAAAACGATATCAAATTAAACCCCTAAAAAAGGCGTAAGAGATTCTTTATCACCATAATCAAGACATTACGTACCGAGTAACTCTGAAGCACAATTTTATCTAAGAGGAAGAAAGCGCAGCGAAGGACAAACCCTAATTATCCGAGAAATTAAATTGTGAGAAGAACTAGTAGAAAAAACAATCCGGGTTTCTGACGTGAAGATGATATGAGATATTTCAACGAGGAAATTGCAGTTGGTACGTTCATGTAATCGTGGATTTTGAAATTATCACTGCTAGAAAGAAGAGATAAGATGAGATAAATCAGGAGGTGGAGTAGTGCCATCGATAGTTGGGAACCTTGAGAATGTATACGTGTCCTAGGTAATCAACAGTAAACACGGTCAAAATGACCCCGTGTCCAAAGAGGTGAACAATGGTCACGAATATAGATTTAACCGGGACCAACACACTTGCAGATCACGTTTATAAGATAAACCGTGACAAGGTCAACCGTGACCGAAACCCTTTATTATACTAGTGTCGCAGCTTTTAAAGTGCAGCTTTGTTCGTTTTTGCTGCAGTGCAGCTTTGCTCGTTGCTGCTGCAGTCCAGCTCTGTTCGCAACTCCTGCAGTCCAGATGTTTTTTATACATAACACTTAGATGGTTACCCATGAACCATGTATCTGAAATCTAGAGCTAAAACAAGCATTTTTAGTGCCAAAACATTTGTCCCAAGTAACAACATAATATCCAGAACTTCCTACCCAACAACAGCTTCACTGCTGTTCTGCAGACCACTTCTGATCATGCAATTTCCTGAGGAAGCTCCTACTTTTCCATTTATGGACCCTAAAAATTCAGACAACATGTTCAGATTTTCACTTAACTATCAAGTAAATACAAAAGGTATCTTTGTGAGGCGTTTAACAATGGAATCACATGTGACAACTTTCATGTGGGTAAACCAACTTTCATGAATACTTAATGCTACGTCTCTTTTTTTCATTCAAAAACATTTTTAACATAGGAATTTTTTTAGATTGTATTGTATTATAATCTAACGAAAATGATATCAAATTAGCTTAACGAACTCGAGATACTTACAATTCAACCCGCCATTGTCATCATAAAAAAATAAAAAAGGTTAAAACGACATAGAAATTTTGGTTTGACTCAAAAACAATGAGAACTTTATAGGACAGGTTAGGTGCTCATGGAATGAATCAAAATCTCAGTGTTTGTTTGCACCTCCGCATTTGGTCGACATTCACCAATTCCTCCCTCAATATGAATTGCTCCGCCTTTAGGCTATGTAGTATTATCTAAGTGATATCAGCATACAATTAATTTAGGGATAAGCAATACATGATTCAATTGGGAAAAAAAAAACAATATTAGTAGAAAATACATATACAATGACACCATTCCCACAGGGTATGATTCCACTAACTTTGGCTTCACATAAAGGAAAAACTTGAACCTGAACTGTTAGAGCATTCACCAACAACAACACCAATCAGGCCATAATACAAACAAACAAAAAACGTAACTATTTGAGACAATTGTGAACTTAATTTATGATGAAGAAGTAGAACAACGGATAATGATCTCATCTATTAATAGCATTCAAAGATAAGAAAACTAAACGTACTCAAATGCAACCCTAGAAAGGTAAATAGAAGAATTATGAGTAAAAAGTAATAAAATTATGATGAATTAGGACAGAAGATTCAGTGGATTACCATAATTCTGGAAACCGAGGGAGATTTCACTGAAAACGATATCAAATTAAACCCCTAAAAAAGGCGTAAGAGATTGTTTATCACCATAATCAAGACATTACGTACCGAGTAACTCTGAAGCACAATTTTATCTAAGAGGAAGAAACTGCAGCGAAGGACAAAACCCTAATTATCTGAGAAATTAAATTGTGAGAAGAACTAGTAGAAAAAACAATTCTGGATTTCTAGACGTGAAGATGATATGAGATATTTCAACGAGGAAATTGCAGTTGGTACGTTCATGTAATCGTGTGGATTTTGAAATTGTTACTGCTAGAAAGAAGAGATAAGATGAGATAAATCAGGAGGTGGAGTAGTGCCATCGATAGTGGGGAACCTTGAGAATGTATACGTGTCCTAGGTAATCAACAGTAAACACGGTCAAAATGACCCCGTGTCCAAAGAGGTGAACAATGGTCACGAATATAGATTTAACCGGGACCAACACACTTTCAGTCACGTTTATAAGATAAACCGTGACAAGGTCAACCGTGACCGAAACCCTTTATTATACTAGTGTCGCAGCTTTTAAAGTGCAGCTTTGTTCGTTTTTGCTGCAGTGCAGCTTTGCTCGTTGCTGCTGCAGTCCAGCTCTGTTCGCAGCTCCTGCAGTCCAGATGTTTTTTATACATAACACTTAGATGGTTACCCATGAACCATGTATCTGAAATCTAGAGCTAAAACAAGCATTTTTAGTGCCAAAACATTTGTCCCAAGTAACAACATAATATCCAGAACTTCCTACCCAACAAAACTTCTTTGCTATTCGGAGACCACTTCGATCATGCAATTTCCGAGGAAGCTCCTACTTTTCCATTTATGGACCCTAAAAATTAGCATAACATGTTCAGATTTTCACTTAACTATCAAGTAAATACCAAAGGTATCTTTGTGAGGCGTTTAACAATGGAATCACATGTGACAACTTTCATGTGGGTAAACCAACTTTCATGAATACTTAATGCTACGTCTCTTTTTTTTCATTCAAAAACATTTTTAACATAGGAATTTTTTTTTTAGATTGTATTGTATTATAATCTTAACGAAAATGATATCAAATTAGCTTAACGAACTCGAGATACTTACAATTCAACCCGCCATTGTCATCATAAAAAAATAAAAAAGGTTAAACGACATAGAAATTTTGGTTTGACTCCAAAAAACAATGAGAACTTTATAGGACAGGTTAGGTGCTCATGGGACAGAATCAAAATCTCAGTGTTTGTTTGCACCTCCGCATTTGGTCGACATTCACCAATTCCTCCCTCAATATGAATTGCTCCGCCTTTAGGCTATGTAGTATTATCTAAGTGATATCAGCATACAATTAATTTAGGGATAAGCAATACATGATTCAATTGGGAAAAAAAAACAATATTAGTAGAAAATACATATACAATGACACCATTCCCACAGGGTATGATTCCACTAACTTTGGCTTCACATAAAGGAAAAACTTGAACCTGAACTGTTAGAGCATTCACCAACAACAACACCAATCAGGCCATAATACAAACAAACAAAAAACGTAACTATTTGAGACAATTGTGAACTTAATTTATGATGAAGAAGTAGAAAAACGGATAATGATCTCATCTATTAATAGCATTCAAAGATAAGAAAACTAAACGTACTCAAAT
The DNA here is from genome assembly GCA_023531295.1 of Papaver armeniacum. NCBI lineage: Eukaryota > Viridiplantae > Streptophyta > Magnoliopsida > Ranunculales > Papaveraceae > Papaver > Papaver armeniacum. Next base: position 166,658 of record JAJJWW010017886.1, read on the forward strand.
GCAACCCTAGAAAGGTAAATAAAAGAATTATGAGTAAAAAGTAATAAAATTATGATGAATTAGACGAAAGATTCAGGGATTACCATAATTCTGGAAACCGAGGGAGATTTCACTGAAAACGATATCAAATTAAACCCCTAAAAAAGGCGTAAGAGATTCTTTATCACCATAATCAAGACATTACGTACCGAGTAACTCTGAAGCACAATTTTATCTAAGAGGAAGAAATCGGCTAGCGAAGGACAAAACCCTAATTATCTGAGAAATTAAATTGTGAGAAGAACTAGTAGAAAAAACAATTCTGGGTTTCTAGACGTGAAGATGATATGAGATATTTCAACGAGGAAATTGCAGTTGGTACGTTCATGTAATCGTGTGGATTTTGAAATTGTTACTGCTAGAAAGAAGAGATAAGATGAGATAAATCAGGAGGTGGAGTAGTGCCATCGATAGTGGGGAACCTTGAGAATGTATACGTGTCCTAGGTAATCAACAGTAAACACGGTCAAAATGACCCCGTGTCCAAAGAGGTGAACAATGGTCACGAATATAGATTTAACCGGGACCAACACACTTTCAGTCACGTTTATAAGATAAACCGTGACAAGGTCAACCGTGACCGAAACCCTTTATTATACTAGTGTCGCAGCTTTTAAAGTGCAGCTTTGTTCATTTTTGCTGCAGTCCAGCTGATCGAAGTTGCTGCAGTCCAGCTCTGTTCGCAGCTCCTGCAGTATAGCGGACCGCTGCTGCTGCTGCAGTGCAGCTTTGCTCGTTGCTGCTGCATTCCAGCTGATCGAAGCTTCCGCAGTCCATCTATGTTCGCATCTCCTGCAGTCCAGCTGATCGCAGCTGCTGCAGTGCATCTTTGCTCGTCGCTGCTGCAGTTCAGCTGATCGAAGCTACTACAGCCCAGCTATGTTCGCAGCTCCTGCAGTCTTGCTGATCGTATCTGCAGACAGCTTTGCTTGAAGGCGTTGTAACCGATTTCTCCATCTGCGGAGGACGAGTTTTGTGGCCATCACGGTCCAAGTCTTTTCGCAATCATTGCAATCAAGTTCGCAAAGAACTATTGTGATCTAGCCGACATCATTCAGGCTTTGCTATCCTGATTCATATAACTCATCAAGACATATAAAGATCGATGTCACATCCGGTGAGCACAATCAAGACCATTGGAGGTCCAACAACTCACAAAGTCTGTTACCATCTCAACTACTAAAGGGTCACACCCTTCGCCGCAACTACCGTGTGGCTCCAGTCCGTAATTGACAGCAGCCTTTTAATACCAACTCACACAGATTCCATGAGTGACGTCAAATATAGCTCATCTTTTCCAAACAACAGTTACTAGTTTAGTTCTATGTAACTACCACGGTCTATTTTTCATCAACAATTACAACTCACTTTCAACACTCCGCTCCGGCATCACGCTTCCGTTGCAAACCAGATCAGCCTTCAGTCCTGTTTGTTTTTCATACAACAATGGTTCATTCCCAACTGTTTCCCGTCGATCTTCCAAACACAATAGCCTTACTTGGGGGCGACTTGATTACGATTTCCACAATCAACGAAGGCAGTTTTCTTTTCGCTTCAATAACATAAATTTACTCTCAGGGGTGTCTTGATTTCCGCAAACAACAAGGGAAGTTTTCCAATCACCTCAGCATCAATGATCCACACTGGGGGGCGAGTTTTGTCATTCACTAAGGAAAACGAAATTTTCTTAACCCCCAACAAGTTGGAGGTTAAGAGGGGGGCGATGTTTGTACCATAAGTAAAAATGCCACATAATGGGCCCAATTGGTACTTGAATCATATTTTGTCCCCCATCCAAGCCCGCTAACCAGCCAACTGAAGCATCCCACCAGCCTGCCCAGTATTACATAAATTCCATAACCAGTCAATGGTCAAAGTCAACGCCCGGTCAATGGTCAAAGTCAACGTCCGGTCAATGGTCAAAGTCAACCATCGGTCAATGTCAAGGCCGTGTTGCCGATGGTGCTGCCATGCAGTTTCCATCCATGTTGCCGATGGTGCTGCCATGCAGTTTCCATCCATGTTGCCAATGGTGTTGTCGGATTTTCACTCATGTTGCCGCTGATCTACGCCCAACCGATTCAACTAAGTACTCTATCGCTGCCGACCCAGTCAATCCATACTGCCAGCCATTATGCGTGTTAACCATCAATCCAGTCTGCCAGCATGCAGAATTTATTCAGAAAGCATGCAAAAGCAGTTTCATGTAGAATTAAACATGGAGGCATCAATGGCGAGTTTCATGCGGGAATTTAACATGGAGGCATGAATGAGCGATTTCATCACGAATTAAACGATGGAGGCATCAATGAGAAGTTTCATGCGAATTAATTC
>JAJJWW010017887.1:0-28421 GCA_023531295.1 Papaver armeniacum
AAATGGAGTGATATATGAATATTTTCCATCTATACCCTTGAGAAAAGTCTTCAAACATTAATTGCTATTAGTGCATTTAAGAATAAATTTATAATTCCAAGACAAAATGTAAGGGTGTTATTGGTAGTTTTGTGAAAAAATATGAAAACTTTCAAGTATTGTGGAACAAAAAAATAACCCTAAAACATCATCTAAAATGGAACAGAGGGAGTGGCATAAACAGAGATCCGGTTTCACATCTGTGCTGGCGATTATATATGAGGAAGAGAACAATAAGAAGAAGAGAATTGCAAGCATAATTGATGCTTTATGTAAAACTCTTCCAGAAGAATTAACAATCGAAAATGTGAGAAGATTATCATAAAAAACACTGGCACGATTCAGTTGCGCAAGTAAGTACTGGTACAAATAAATGAACTTGTACTAGTAATTGCGTACACAACCAAATCGGACCAATGTCCGTATCTATGGTGGTGATTATGTGTAGGAGAACAATAAGAAGAAGAGAATTGCATACATAATCGATGATTCATGTAAAGCTCTTCAGAAGAATTAACAATTGAAAATGTTTTTGATAATATTATTATCAAAAACACTGGCCCAATTTAGTTGTAAGTAAATACTGATACAAATAAACGAACCAGTACTTGCTTACACAACCAAATCGGGCCGGTGTCCATATCTGTGTTGGTGATTATGAGGTGGAGAATACCAAGAAGAAGAGATAACTGATAATTCATGTAATTCTCTTCCAGAACAATTAACAATCGAAGATATGTCTTTGAGAAGATCATAAAAAACATTAGCCCGATTCATTTGTGAGTAAGTACTGGTACAGATAAATAAACTTACACTAATACTTGCTTACACAACCGATCGGGCCAGTGTCCATATTTGTGGTGGTAATTATGAGGATGAGAACAATAAGAAGAAGAGAATTGCATACATAATCGATGATTCATGTAAAGCTCTTCAGAAGAATTAACAATTGAAAATGTTTTTGAAAATATTATTATCAAAAACACTGGCCCAATTTAGTTGTAAGTAAATACTGATACAAATAAACGAACCAGTACTTGCTTACACAACCAAATTGGGCTGGTGTCCATATCTGTGCGTTGGCGATTATGAGGTGGAGAATACCAAGAAGAAGAGAGATAAGCCTGATAATTCATGTAATTCTCTTCCAGAACAATTAACAATCGAAGATATGTCTTTGAGAAGATCATAAAAAACATTAGCCCGATTCAGTTGTGAGTAAGTACTGGTACAGATAAATAAACTTGCACTAATACTTGCTTACACAACCGATCGGGCCAGTGTCCATATTTGTGGTGGTAATTATGAGGATGAGAACAATAAGAAGAAGAGAATTGCATACATAATCGATGATTCATGTAAAGCTCTTAATAGTTCAACAATTGAAAATGTTTTTGATAATATTATTATCAAAAACACTGGCCCAATTTAGTTGTAAGTAAATACTGATACAAATAACGAACCAGTACTTGCTTACACAACCAAATCGGGCCGGTGTCCATATCTGTGTTGGCGATTATGAGGTGGAGAATACCAAGAAGAAGAGATAACTGATAATTCAAGTAATTCTCTTCCAGAACAATTAACAATCGAAGATATGTCTTTGAAAAGATCATAAAAAACATTAGCCCGATTCATTTGTGAGTAAGTACTGATGAGATAAATAAACTTGCACTAATACTTGCTTACACAACCGATCGGGCCAGTGTCCATATTTGTGGTGGTAATTATGAGGATGAGAACAATAAGAAGAAGAGAATTGCATACATAATCGATGATTCATGTAAAGCTCTTCAGAAGACAATTGAAAATGTTTTTGAAAATATTATTATCAAAAACACTGGCCCAATTCAGTTGTAAGTAAATACTGATACAAATAAACGAACCAAGATTTTACATAACCAAATCGGGCCGGTGTCCATATCTGTGTTGGTGATTATGAGGTGGAGAATACCAAGAAGAAGAGATAACTGATAATTCATGTAATTCTCTTCCAGAACAATTAACAATCGAAGATATGTCTTTGAGAAGATCATAAAAAACATTAGCCCGATTCAGTTGTGAGTAAGTACTGGTACAGATAAATAAACGTGCACTAATATACTTGCTTACACAACCGATCGGGCCAGTGTCCATATTTGTGGTGGTAATTATGAGGATGAGAACAATAAGAAGAAGAGAATTGCATACATAATCGATGATTCATGTAAAGCTCTTCAGAAGAATTAACAATTGAAAATGTTTTTGATAATATTATTATCAAAAACACTGGCCAATTCAGTTGTAAGTAAATACTGGTATAAATAAATGAACTTTTACCGATACTTGCTTACACAACCAAATCGGGCTGGTGTCCAAATCTGTGGTGGCAATTATGAGTAGAAGAAGAATAAGAAGAAGATAATTGCAAGATAATTAATGATTCATATAAAGCTCTTCCGAAGAATTAATAATCGATAATGTTTTTGAGAAAATTACTATAAAAAAACACCGTCCCGATTCAGTTGCACAAGCAAAGACTGGTACAAATAAATGTACTTGTACCGGTACTTGCTTGCACAACCAAGTCGAGCCAGTGTCCTTGATGGTAATATAGTCAAAAAACAATACTCCCTCTGTCCTAAAATTTCTGTCCTCTATTCTATTTTTAAATGCATCCTAAAAAATATTGTCCAAATACATTTATAGTCATATTTTTAGTCAAACTCTTAAATATATCCTTCAAACTTTTACAATTATAAAAAATTATTTTAAATATCACCAATCTAAATATTAAATGATATCTATCTCAGTAGGAAACAAATCTACTAAATTAATCCATAAAGATTTTTAATTTTATCTTCTATTTAAATATTTCTATAAATATTATAATTACCAATGTATTTTTCTTACATACTCCATATACTCTTTTTAATTTTAGTAATAATATATTATTTAACAAGGGTAGTTTTGTACACTCTTCCGGTCTCCTTAATATCTTGACTTAGTCAAAGCGGACTAATAATTTAGGACGGAGGGAGCAAAAAGTTATTGATTCCTCTAGAAGGAATTTTTATGAATCATCGCTTGCAATTCTGTTATTCTTCTTGTTGTTCTGGCCTTCATAACCAGCAACACAGATGGTTGTGCTTTTCCTCGCCGTGTGTGTTCTAGCCAAGAAAAATTATATGGATTGGGACAACGCTGAGAAAGAAATCAAGGAAAACCCTGGCCCTAATTATTTTAGATGTGTATGTGTCAGTTTATAGAACAAACAAATGGCTGGCTTGTGAGATTCAGAGGTATGGTTTTCTATTTCTTTACCCTGTACATGCATCCTCAAAACCACCTTTGATATAGAAGAAAAAATCATCGAGAAAACTTTTAAAGAAAAAAGATAAAATAAACGTAGGGTTTACAAACCTTTTTATTATGTGAAGATGATGAAGAAGATCCTCGATCGAGTCCTTTTAACTAACCAAAACGATAGATGCAAAACGATATTAAATGTCGGTAATGGAAATAGGGATTCAAACAAACATCAGCACCCAAAAATGACATATTTTAGATCTTAATTGACCCAAAGAGGTACAAGAAAATAAGTAAACTAAAAATAGCCATAACTTACTTTGAGAGGTAATATCATAATCCTATTTATGATCTTGACGAACCCTAGCTCCAAGATATATGCTTAGGCTCCATCACCAAATCAAAGTTCATTCCGAATCTCGAATCATAAACCATAAGGATTTATGTTCCTATCAAACTAGGAAATTAATTAAATACGCAAAATCGAAAGAAAATGGATGATTCCGAACGAAGATGAAGACGGCAAGGGAAAAAAAAACGGAGAAAAAGTTTGGAGATTATAAGGTTGTGTCTAAAGAGTAAGTAAACCCTAAAGCGCATACAATCCGATTGGGCTACCCATTACTAAAATGAACGGTGCTAAAACTACCGTTTTGTCTCGAAAGAAAATCCAGTTAATTTGGCAACATAGACGCCGTATGTGGTTCAATAAGCCAGAGAGGCCTTATACGTGCAGTTGGGAACAACTGAGCAAGTCTCATGGGATAGAAAGTTTCCACTCGAGCAATAAGAGATGGTAAGCGAGAGCCAAAGACTTCAACATGCATCTGAAGTTGAAGTCCACAAGTAGACCCCTTTGTTTTTGTCTATATAGAAGGTGCAAGTTATGGAGCGTCTTGTTCAGCGACCACGACCACACGAAAATTATTGCAATAAAGGTAACCTCATTCTTGTAGAACTGGATAGCTATACACAGAGACTCGGTGATCTGTCCGTAAACGACACCTGTCACTTGGGTGGCAGGCTGTAAGCTGAATCACCAAAAACTATCTGGCAATAGTATGTCATGCAGCTTGTTTTGGAAAATATCAATTGGAAAGATCCGATACAAAAAACATACACTAGAAAGAAAATGAAACTAGTCAAATCTATAATATAAGTCGCCACTGTTTGGGTATGCGTTCAGCAGATTCATATCAAATATGTAAATTTGGGTTAACAAAATCGGCAGCAAGGGTCCATAGCTCAGTGGTAGAGCATTTGACTGCAGATCAAGAGGTCACAAGTTCGAACCCGGTTGGGCCCTTTTGTTGTCTCTAATTTTTTTCGGACTGTGTAAGAGTACCAGAATAATGTAACCTGGGCAATGTTACATCAATTTTCACTGTAATTTTTGTTTTACATACTCCCTACGAATCATGTAACTCATATTCTGCCACCTATGGAAAAAACTAAGGCACATTTCCATGCTTCATAGGGAATGAGCTAGCTAAGGTTTTTGCATGGCTTGACTGTGTTACGCATGGCTTGACTGTGTTACTCTGGGACGTTGATAAGATTTTAGTTTTAGATTTTTCGTGCCCTTTGGTTCGCATATATTTTCATATGCATTTTATGTTTGAGGAAGCTTTGAGGTTTGAGCAACATAAGTTTTTAACTCTTTACTGCTTCAGAAGAGGAGTCACATTTGAAATCTGAAGTCCAAATGCAGACCCTTTGTCCTTAGAAGGTGCAGGTGATCTGGTGATGAAGCCATGCTATCTTGGGGGTAGTAGTTGTATATATAAAGGACAGTCAAGGACTCAAGGGTAGAGAGTGGAACTCAGACAAAAGTGATCTTAGAAGAAACAATGCGGAACAAAGATGTTGCGCCACAAGTTACAAATGGTCTAGAGATGTTTCAAAATTTAAAACAAACCCCAGCAACCAAAGAGAATTGAGTTCAAACAACTCTTAAATTACAAGGATAACAATAAAAGAAAAGAATAATATAAGTAACTGTTATTTTATTCCGAGAGGACAAATCATAGTGCCATTTATGAATGCAGAAATTTGCTAGTTTCCATTGCATCTATCAAGTTTCTTACAAAGGATTTCACATTTTTCGTTCTTCCTGCACCATGGGACAACTTGTGCAATTATGGGATGTAGAATCTTTTTCTAGCAGGCTCACAAGAAATCTTATGACCTTTCCTTTTGGGTCATTTCTTTGACATTGATGGCAGGATGGAGTCTTCCAAGAGATGGTAATTCAGTGGTGACAACTCAATCCTCCACTTCCTTAATGGAGGATTCATGCTACAATGTAAATGGTGATTCTGGTTGTTTTCTGACCAGAAATATTGTGGGATCTGGATTCGGTCCCCAAAACCATGGTGTCAAATTACACTGACGGATCCATATTCTCGTCTACGTTGCCATGTCAACTATCTACTCTAGGGAATGGAGTCTTCTGGATCCGTCCGTTACAGTGGATGGATATATAATACTTCTTTGCGCTGCTAGATCATCCACCCCTTGATCATACCATGGTGTGTTTCAAACTATCTGCAAGTTTTGCCATTAAAATTCATTACTAAAAAAAACAACAATTAAGCTGGTAAGGGAACTGGAATCCAAATAAACATCAACAACGGAAGAAAAAAAATTACTCATGGATTTCAAATTAAACAGATATAAGTCGGATGATCATAAAGTAAATAAATCCAATAAAGATCGATTTCCTTACTTTTGAGAGGAAATACAATCATGCTTTTTAACATCATCGAGTTTCCCTCCAGGCTATATGCAGAGGTTCCATCACACGATCAAAACTCACTCCGAAAGTTGAATCAAATGGGTTGTGTGTCTTTGAAACTGGAAAAGATAAAACCTAATATGATCTTAAAAACCAAAAGTTTTCAAGATTGTTTATGAAGGTAGTAGAAGACGGCCAAATAAAAAAAGTTTTCAAGACTATATATAAATATAAATATAAGGTATTAGGGTTTTAAAGAGTAAGTAAACCCTAATGGTAATGGGCATCCATGGCAAGAGCACAAGAGGACGACAAGTCCAAGTTATTCAGCCCAAAGGGAGACTTTCGGTGGGTTCTAAAACACCGAGGTTTACTAAAATATTCCATTTTTAATCTGATATTCGGCATTTTTCAATTTAAGAAAGAACACAACAAAGTAAATATCTTCAAATATACAGAAATAATGAATTTTTATTTTTATAAAATAAGTAAATTTAGATACAAAATAACTGAATTAATGGAGCGTATCAAAATGGTAAAACAACATATTTATGCAGAAGAAACATCAAAATTGGGCAGCCCGAAAAATCCAGATAATATCATCGTTGAAGAGCAAAAAGGGATAGCAAGAATGAGCCAAACACAGCAACATTTGAAAGTGGAAGTCCAAAAGTAGAACCACCATTCAAAGTGCAGGTTATGGAGCAAATTTTGGTCCAAATTTATGAATTTCTTCTGTCCAGCTTCATGAAATTTTCGGTCTATCAAAAATCCAAATTTATGAATTTCCTTCAACATTGCATGCACATGGATTGTAATCCTTAAGGCATTAGTATTTTGTTCCTTCTAAAATAGGCAAAAGATTAAATACAACAAATCAAAATAAATTACCTTATACAAAAAGTTTCGAGATTATGCTTTACGGTCTATCTAAAAAATCCAAAACTTTTTAGTACATGCCGTTTGGATTAGGCTAGGCGCTGTTACGAAGAGTGAAAGGTGATAGAAGATGGTGGTGGTGGTTTTTTTATACAGCGAGGGTAGTAGCATTTTTAGGGACGGTCAAGGACTCATGGGTAGAGTGTGGAATCCATACCTTCCCCATTAACTAGTAATTAGACGAAACATCTAATTGGGAATCTATGTATAAGTAAATCAATGTCAAGTTCCGTTCACACCTAGTAACATGTTCTTTTTAGGGAGCTGGTTTGTCTGTGTTCGCCGTGGGTTGGCTCCGCCACTGTAGCTAGCGCTTGCGCCATCACTTACAAATGGTCTAGAGATGTTTCAAAACTTAAAACAAACCCAGCAAACAAAGAGAATTGAGGACAAACAACTGTGACATATTCTGGATCTTAAATTACAAGGAAAATAATAAAAGAAAAGAACAATATAAATAATTTTATTTAATTTAATTCTGAGAGGAAAGATCATAGTGCCACCTATGAATTCTAAATTTTCTAGTTGCCAATGCATCTATCAAGTTTCTTACAAAGGATTTTGCATCTTTGTTCATCCTGCACCATATGGCACAATCTATGCAATTATCTTAGGCATTTTAAACGAACGAAGCGGTCAGACGGCGTGCTTTCTGCTCCTGGAAATGAATACTCCAATGGTGAAAAACCTCCTGAATCAGAACTTGATGTAATCACAAGCACTTTGTCGAATATATCTACGAGCCTCAATAGGATTCAAATAGTTAAGGGTAACTGATTCCTTCAGTGCAGGGTTATATACAGTTATCACACCATGTTCTTCGTCGCCCCTGTTCAGTGCTATAACACAAAATAAGCCATTACAATACCCTACTAGTTCATTTGGGTCTGAGTAATATGATCTTTTTAGTAACTTCCAATCGGCAAATACATCTTTATTGTCATTTGTTTTCTGTTGCAATTCTAATATGCAAAAACTTTCCTGCCAATGTTGTTCAGATACATTAAAGAGGCTTAACACGATTTTTCTATTATTTTGTTGATTAGCAAAGTGTAGTGCAGTAAATCTTGCATCAGCAGGTTGGGAAGCCGAGAAGAAGCAGATTTGGTGAGATTCTGCTTATACCATGGTGTGCTTGAAGCTATCTGTGGGATTTTCCATTAAAAATTGTTACCAAACCAAACAATATATAAGTGCTACTAATGGGAACTGGAATCCAAATAAACAACAAACAACAGGAAAAATAAAAGTAGTCATGGATCTTAAGTTAAAGAGATATAATCATCAAATAAATAAATATAATAAAGCGGATTTACTTACTTGTGAGAGGACATACGATCATGCTTTTTAATATCATTGAATTTCCGTCCACGCTATATGTAAAGGTTCCATCGCACAATCAAAACACACTCTGAAGATTGAATCAAAATGGCTGTGTTTCTTTTTAAGCTGGAAAAAGATAAAACCTAATATGATCTTAAAAAGAAAACTTTTCAGAAGGTAGAAGACGGCAAAATAAAAAAAAGTTTTCGAGACTTTATAAATATAAGGTTTCGTGGTTAAAGAGTAAAGTAAACCCTAACGGTAACGGGCATCCATGGCAAGAGCACGAGAGGACGACAAGCCCAAATTATTCAGCCCAAGGGGAGACTCTCGGTCGGTTCCAAAATACCGAGGTTTACTAAAAAAAAAAACATTCCATTTTAATCTGATATTCGGCATTTTTGATTTAGGAAACAACATAGAAAAGTAAAAATATTCAATTAAAAAAAAAATAACGAATTTGTATAAATAAGTAAACTTAGATGCAAAATGAATTGATGGAGTGTATCAATTGTATGCGGAGGAAACAAACACCAAAATTGGGATTTGCCACAAAATTTTAATGTCGATTTGCCACAAAATTTCCCACTCGATATTTCTCCGTTTATTAACAGGTATAATCAGGTTGTTCGATTGTATCTCATGAAGTACTTTAATGTTCTTTCCACTTACGTGGTAAAATAGGGTCTGGTTGATCAATTACACAATGGATGAACTACATGAATGATAATGGACAACTAATATGAAAAAACAATGAATCTTTATTGACAAACTCACTTTGTTGCAAATCAATGATACTGTGATGTATATAAATGATTTAGGTACAAAATAAATATATGAAAGGGCAAAAAAAAAAAGGAATCACTCTTCATACAAAACATTGTTTAGGATCAATTTAGTGCTTTAGAAGAAGAGCAACAGCAGATAATAGAAGAGAACCAAAGACACCAACGTTTGAAAGTTGAAGTCCAAAACCAGAGCCTTTATCCATTGAAGGTGCAGGTGATGGAGCCATGCTGTCTTGTGCAGGGACCATACTGACGAAACCCAAGATCATTGCAACAAAGAAGAAGGCCGTTCTTGATGAACTAGATTGAGACATTACTATATATGAATGTAGAGAAAATTAAAGGATGGTGTTTTATGGATGCAAAATGTGGTGTGGTAGAAGATGCTGTTGCTGCTATCGTTTTTAGAAGGATGGGGTAATCGTATTTATAGGTTTAATTTTGGGACCTTTGATTCAAGGGTAGCGTGTGGACTCAATCCACACAAAACGTGTGACAACTGTGGGCACTTCAGTATATTCTGAAAAAAACAGCTAATGCCTTTCTTCCTTTCTTTCTTTGTAGTTGTCGTTTCACACCTAGTAACATGCTGTTTTAGAGAGGTTTGTTTTGTAACATGCTGTTTTATGGAGGTTTGTCTTTATGTTTTGGGTCCTAGCTAGCACTGTCTGTCAAAGATGGTGCAACTGTACCACATCGTGCCAATGGTTTAGATAAATTTCAAAAATCAAAACAAACAGCAATACCAAGAAATAATTTGAATTCGAAAACCATCAAAAACCAGAAAAGCATTATGGATCTTAGCTTAGGAGTAAAACAACTCATTCTTACTTTTGAGAGAATAATCATTATACAAGTTCAGGATATACTGAAGTGTAAATTAAACACGGTCAATTTTACTCACACTTATTCTTTTTTTTTTTATCGGTAAAGAATTTGGTTCAACTCAGATTATTGGTATCATCGCCCAATCACTTTACCGTAGTTTTTTTTTTTTTGATAGGCAAAAGGCGATATATTAAAAAGGACTAATACTCATCAAAATAATGAGCAATAGTCAAAAACATGAAAGAATACAAAATTTTAGCTTTTATCAAATACAACTTCCCAATTACAAATTAGGGTATTCAAGGAGACCCTTAGAAATCTTAGTATTCAAAGACCAATTATAAAGGGTGCATTTAACACAAACTATTATCTGGTTAAAAAAATTTCTCTTGTTTTCATAGAGCCAGCAATTACGCTCCGTCCAAATAGTCCACCAGATTGCAAACGGCAAGATACCCCAAATCTTTTTTATCATTTTGCTGCTCTTCTTGTTAGCCCATTCCCAAATATTAGTTTTTATGCTCTCAGAAAAAACCCACTTTACTCCAAAACTGTCTAAGAAATATCTCCATATCTTCCTAGTCCCAGCACAATTCTAGTTAGTAATTTTCTTTCTCTAAACTACTATAATGTTTCTCTGTAATGGCTTTGGCTGTCTTACCGACACCGGAATCAAGCAATGATAATAATTCTTGATGATGAAAGCAATATGTACGCCAGGTACCTTAAATAGCTAGCAGACTCCACCTCCTTGCTCATTTGTTCTAAATTTATTAATTTCAACATCGGAGAACACTAGGGAGCCAGTCCAAAAATCCTTTTTTTTGAACCATTTTTTTGGGACCATGTTTTTTTTTTGGGGACCATGGTCGTATTAGGCCAACCTCCCTATACTTATAAGGGGTGTCATAAAGTTAGGTAAATACACATTTACCCTTTACTTTAGTTTAAATTAAAACTAACCCAATAACTATATAAATCTAATCATATATATCTAATCTAAATGAATCTATTAACCAAAATCAAAATCAAAATCAAAATTAAAAACAGGGGGAATCCAAATCAAAATCATAACCAAAATCAAAATTAAATCAAAATCAAAATCATAACCAAAATCAAAATTAAATCAAAATCAAAATCAAAATCAAAAAAAAAAAAAAAATTCTCTTCTTCTTCTCTCTTTCCTTGACGTTCCTCGTTCGATTAAAAAATGAGTATTAACCATCAAAATGGAAGTTGCAGAGAGAAGTTCGGCTAGGAATTATGTGAAAAAGTTTGTCGAACTAACCGAACCTAATAGAAATAATGAACATGAAGAACAATTTGGCTATTTCGCAGAAAAAAATTCCCATCCTATAAGACTCAAAATCAAATATGAGATATATAATTTACAAGAAAACTCACAAAGAAAGCATAAACAATATATAAATATCAAGGTGTTTTAGACAACAATTTTATGCAGTAGAAATCAAAATAATATATAAATATCAAGGTGTCTTAGACGACATAAAAATGTCCAAGCCGAACTTGCAGTTCGGTTACGTCGCAAAAAGTACAGTTACGCCACAAAAAGTTCGGTTATATGGCAATTTTTTCTCCTAACCGAACTTTAATGGAGGTTTTTGTTTTCAGAGAACAATTCGGTTATGTCGAGAAAAAATGTCCAAGCCGAACTTACTGATTCGATTACGTCATAAAAAAATTAGGTTACGCCACAAAAAGTTCGGTTACATTGCAAATTTTTCTCCTAACCGAACTTTTCTTTGAAAAACCAAAGACATCTTGAGTTGGTTACGTCGCAAATTTTTTCCTAGACGAACTCCTAGTTCGATTACATCGCAATATTTCTTCTCGTAACCGAACTTTTCTCTGAAAGAAAAAACTCCATTAAAAGCCGAGTTTGGCTACCTATGTTTTTTAAATATTAACCGAACTACACTTGCGGTGAGTTCGGCCACATTCTTCAGATGTCGTAACCGAACTTTTTTAACCAAACCGAAATTAATTTGTAAATTGTTCATTTTTAGGAATGTTTTGGCCAATTCAAGCACCATTAACTAAATTTGAAGTACCCGTGAGTACCCAAAACATCATACTCTTGTTGTGGCTCTTAAAGAAAAAGATCGTAATTTTTTCTCTTCCAAAACCCTCATCTTCATTATCATCTTCATCTTCTTCTACTCCCTCTCAATAATTCTTCTTTTGAAAAAAAATTATTAATTTAATCTGACTAATCATTAATTAACTCACTAATCATTACACTAATTTAATTACTAAGGGGTGACTTAATATTACTTCTAATATCCATCCCAAAAGTTGGAGAATAGTCCCCACCATTTTTGAGTAGTCCCCGAAATATGGTCTATTTTTTCATATCATATGATAGCTCCCCAAAGCCCATTTCGTTTGGTGGATCCAAAACTGAGAAGATCGTGGCATGTTGACTAATCCCATCTTGGTATGCCGCTTTTAAATTACCTCGGACTCCGACTCTCCGAGTTGTTTGATTGGCGTATTAATTAATTTATGGTATTGAATCTTTGGTGCTGAAAGTATTCTATTATCTTTGTCATTTAAATAAATAAATAATCAAGATAAATACCGACTTGCTGTTTTGCCACTCTAATAGAGCAACATCTGCAATTATTTTATGATATGATAGTCATGAAAATAACTATCCGCTCCGGGATTTGGCTCAAAGTAGCTAACCGTGCATTTTTAGCATACAAGTAATCATCACAATACTAGTGGTTACAGGTCCATATCTAACTAGTATCTTTCTTGTCTCGAGATCTATTATTCTTTCCCGATACAGTTGATGAGTTGAATGATAGTTGCCCTTCATTCCTGTAGTTATTGATTGTTTCCTTATAAACTCATTCAGCTAAGATCAGTTTTCATCACAATCAAAATCATTCTAGTATCCAGCTTAGGCAACAGTCTGTATCAACTACCGGCCGGCAATGGCTCATCCTCATGGTATTTCAGGTCTAGTTGGGAAACTTATTGCTGAATCGGAGGTTAACTGCAACGCCGATAAGTTTTACCAAATATTTAAGCACCATGTAGATGTTCCAGAAGTAATCCCTCATATTTATACTAGTGTCAAAGTTGTCGAGGGACATGGACTTACTTCTGGTTGTATCAAGGAATGGGGCTATATTCATGGTATGCATGTTTTATTCTACTTTTTATATATCTTCGTATCGTGTGCTTCAAATTGATATGGTTATATTTGTGTATGTGATGCATCCAGAGGGTAAAGAACTGACCGTCAAGGAAAAAACGACCTATAACGATGAAACAAGGACGATACATTTTAGCCCAGTAGGAGGAGACATAATGAATGATTACAAGAAGTTCGATGCAACACTTGTAGTTAATATTAAGGCTAATGGACATGGATGCATTGTGAAGTGGATCATAGAATATGAGAAGATCAGAGAGGATTCCCCGGTTCCTATTCCTTATCTAGCTCTTTGCAATCAGATCACTGAAAGCATGAACTCTCACCTCTGCGCTTCCGATTAAATTAATTATCGATGGTTATGTCCACAAATAAATATGCAATCAGTGTTTAATTTATGGTGTGTGATAGTAAGACCTAATAAATTTGCTCGACTGGCATATGAAAGTGTGGTTTGTATCATTTTTTATATGAAATAAAGGACAAGGAATGTGTTATCTATGTCACTGCGCGCGATTGTTATTTGGATTTAGCAGCTTTCATATTTTATCAGAAGCAAGTAAAGAAACAAATTAAGAAAAAAAAATTCTGCGCAGTATACTAATAATTAGGATCAATATTTTCTACTTCTACTACTACTGCTGCTTAATTTACACCCGAGATCATTAACAATGCTGCTTATGTTGTTCCATATGTAATGGTAATATGCTTTTGTTCTTCCATATGATTTTTTTTCGTTTACGGTTCTACTCCCTCCGTTTTAGGAAAAGTGATACTTTCACTTTTTCATTTTTGCCTAAAAATAGGCCAAATTGAAAAAGTGAAAGTATCACTTTTCCTAAAACGGAGGGAGTATTAATTAAATCATGATAAATATGACGAAATTTGTGTTGGAAAATACACAAAAATTATGAAAGCGCATCACCATTAATTAGTATGAATGATTGAATACACAAAAATTATGACGACTGCTTGTCAAATTGATCATTGGGTACTAATTGATTGTGTAGAAATTTTGCTTTTTGAGTTTTATTTCTTGGATTTGAATCTTTGGGGTTTTAGGTTAAATTAGGGTTCTATCATCAATTTGGGATTATTCCTGATAGCATTTTAAAGTCCAAACAATCATGTCGGATTGTCAACTGGAGATGCACATGTTTATAAAGTTTCTTCTGTTTAATAAAATGGAGAAGAACAGAGGATGAAGATGAACTAATGGGGGTGTCAAAATATGTAATACTTTGGATAATTTAAAGAGCTTTCCAAATATATTAATTTGATGTGTGTTAAAGATATCTAAGTTTTAAATTTTTTGACCATGACCGATATTGACTACTTAACAGTTTTTTTTTAGACCGATGGGAGAAGATTTCTAAAAATAATTTTTTCTAAAGGGTGTATATGGGAGAGAATTTCTTACTGATATTGAACGCATTAGTGATAGAAACAGGATATATTGAAACGCCAATTTTCCCAATTTTCCCTTTTGAATAAGGCTGGCACTTTTACACAAATGAAAAAATGTGTTTGTTTTAACTCCACGTGCACATGGTTTTCCACCTTTGCTAGCTAGGCCCTCCATAGATGAATACAAACCAGCTCCCTAATTCACCATTTTACTTGGTGCATGAGTTCGGTGAAAGACCCACCAAAAAGACATTGAATTAGCATTCTATACCATTTTTGTATGGAAAAGGAACCAAAACAAGATAGAACTAAAAACATTAAATCAATGGAGTTTTTATTGATAAACTGTCTTTGTTACAAAAATAAATAAATTAGTAGTATATGAATAATTTAGGTACAAAATCAATGTAAGAAATATAAGGTAAAATATAATCTCTCTTCATATAAAACTTTGAATTTTATCTTTAGTGCTTCAAAAGAAGAGCAACCAGAGATAGCAAGACGGATCCAAAGACACCAACATTTGATAATTGAAGTCCGTAAGCTGAACCTGTGTCCATTGAAGGTGCAGGTGAAGGAGCCATGCCGTCCTGTGCAGCAACCATACCGACAAACGCAAAGATCATTGCGATGAAGAAGAAAACCGTTCTTGTAGAACTAGATTTAGCCATTAATAGGATAATGATTAATGCAGAGAAGAAAGAAGATTGAAGAATGAATTTGGTTTCTGGTCTTTGAAAGAGTGACAGGAGAGAAGATTGCTTCAGATTTGGTTTGATGGGGGGTGGTCTTTATAGGTTTTTGGTCTTGAGCTTAACCGTGTGGACCCCACGGGAACGTGGGTGGGACAACTGTCAGATTTGTTTGGTAGGCAGCTTAGGTGGTGGTGGTGAGCAGGTTTCATGTATGAACGAATCGACGTATCGATACTTCTGGTCTCTTCTAGTAACATGACGAATGTCGGTGGGCTGACCGTCCGATTGATGTGGGTCCCAGCACCGCCTGTCTATGGTGGTGAATCTTTACCACCGCCACCGCCAGCAAATGTGCACGTCAGATAGCTAGGTTGCGTTTCATGTCGATGACCTACTGTTTGAATGACGACCAGAAAACACAAGCGATACTAGTTAGACTCTTAAATAAGGATGGTCATGGGGCGGACATGCCAATCTCAATCACTGTCTCGTTACCCATATGAATTTGACCGGGGCAGGTATGGGGAATACCCATATGAGGCGGGTTTCTCATGGGCTTCCCGTCAGTTAATACATAAAATGATTATAATCAAAATTTAAATATGATTCAAACAAAAATAATAATTTAAGAACAATGCATTATGAAATCTTAAAGTAATTTATCTTATAGTGAACAAAAGAATCTATTAATGACTTATTAGTTTTTCGGTTGAACTATACTTAGCCATTAGGATGGGTTTGGGTATTGCCATCGGGCCCATCCCTACTCTTAAATTAAAATCTCTTAAATCAAAATCTACTTGGTAATGTTAGTAATTATCAACCTAATACATACGGCGCCTTGAGATAAATCCATTGGCGTTCAATTATCTTCAACATTATTTTTGGAATAAACGTCGGTCCTCATTCGAGATTTTGCCACGGAATTTTGCACACGGTATTTCTCTGGATTTTATCAAAAGTAATCGAAAACAACAATAATCCTTAATGCATGATTGTATTAGTAACACCGTGTTTTAGACACACTTTGTTTTTCTCTTACATTTTTGTTTTATCTTTCTATCCTTAGATGTGTGTCTAGGATGTTCACACGTGTTAACCATTCTACGGTATTTCTTTTATATCGTTATTGGTCAACATTGTCAAGTATCTTTGTATTCATTCAATAGAAATACTTTCCTCTCTTCTCGTGTAACTATGGTATCGAGATGAGAAATCATGAAATTTTGATTTCTCAAGGTTCGATCTTCTCGCTTTACGCTTCTGATTTAATTCATCATCATCTTCATCCATCGTCTACACTTCACTCTTCTCATTCTTACTTTCGAATAATCTTCTTGATTTTATTCTAGATCTCATATTTTCTTGATTCTTTCTCTTTTCAAGCTTTCTTGATCTTTCTAATGGAAAATCCAACTTCTCACTCAATTTCTAAGGTACCTTTTAATCAATTAACCAGTATTGTTCAATTAAAACTCGAGATGACAATTTTCGTCTCGAAAGCTTTGATGTTACCTCGTCATTCGAAAATTCAAGATAATGAAGTATCTTGATGGATCTACCTGAGTGTCCACCCCAATTCACAACTCGTACCAATGCTAACAATGGAGTAGAGAATCCTTTGTATGTTGATTGGATGGATGAAGATGCTACGATCATGATGTGGATTACTTCAACAATTTCGATACGTCATCTCTTATTTTGCTTTCTTGCAACATCTTCATATGAACTTTGGAAAGGTATTTTGATCGTTTTGCTCGAATTTCTTCTACTCATTCTATACAATTGAGAACAAAACTTTTTAATGTCAAGAAAGGGAACTCTACTATTTTTGCTTATACTAGTGAAATCAAAACTATTACTTGATCAATTAGCGACCCAACGGATCTGTTATATCGATCTTTGAAGTTGTAGTTGTTACTTTAGGAGGATTAACATTGATTATGACTCATTTGCCACCTGCGTGCGAATGCGAACTCCTCCGTCTCTAGTCTTGAACTTCATAATTTGCTTCTTAGTGAAGAATTGGTCATTAATAACAAGATTGCAAGTTCTTACATTGAGTCAACCAATAGAGCTTTCTATGCTTCTAATGCTAATCTGGTAGAGGAAATTCAAAGAGGATTTCACGGGGGAGGCCGCAACTCTTACTGCAGTAGAGGATTTGGTAGAGGTTCGGTATTCTACCCTCTCCAACCACATCAACAACTTCTTTTCCTTCATCGTACAAGACTCCGTTTGGTTTTACCTCTTACTATATCTTCGGGTGAAAGACCAACTTGTCAAATGTTGTCACAAATATGGTCATGCGGTGATGAATGTTGGAGGCAGGATGAATTTCTCTTATCAAGGCGAAATCCACCACGAAATTTACAAGCAATGCTTGCCTCTGCAAATATTATGGGTCAAAATCCTTGGTATGTTGATTCGGGTGCAACACATCACCTTACTTGAGATGCTTCTAATATTGCTTCCACTTCTTCTTACAATGGTGATGAATTCATTACTCGCTAATGGACAAGGTATGCCTATTATTACTTGGGGTTCTTCTAATATTTCGGTTCCTCATCAACGCTTGATTACATAATATACTTCATGTTCCTTTAGCTTCGCGTAATTTAATTTCGGTGCACAAATTCACAAGAGATAATAACTTGTTCTCTTACTTTTTCGCTTCGATTTCTTGTTATGATTTCTTGTCCCAGAGGGTTCTCTTTCAAGGGCCCAGTAGAAATGGTCTATATCCCATGACATGTGACATTTTATCTCCTTCAACATCATCAACACTGCTTATTATCGCCTTGCATTGTGCTAAAGCTTCTACAACAACTTGGCATAGAAGATCAGCACATCCTTCTTTTCAAATTCTTTCTAGACTCTCTAGACTTCTCAATGTATCCGATTTTACAAATAAACCTTTACATTGTCTTTGAATGTCGAGTTAGAGGCGATGTCATAAGCAACCCTTCACTATGTCTATGTTCTGTTTTCAATTTCCATTACAACTTCTTCATATGGATGTATGGGGTCCTGCTTTTGATTACTTTACGTAAATGGATTCAACTACTATGTTAATATAATTGATGATTTCACAAAGTTTTGTTGGGTATTTCCATTAACTTTGAAATCAGATTTTAAGCATATTTTTATTGGTTCAAAGCTAATATGGAGAATTTATTGAATCTTAAGATAAAGATCATCAGAACAGATGGTGGTGGAGAATTTGTAAATAATAGCTTGAAGTCTATTTTGATAAACACTGGTATCTCTCATGAAATTACTTGTCCACATACACCTGAGCGAGAATGGTGTTACGTAATCCAAGCACAAGCACTTATTGGAAATTACAAGGACATTCTTAATTCAATCCAGTTTATCCTTTGAATATTGGTATGATGCTCTATCCTTTGCTAATTACATCATTAACAGTTACCAACTAGATATTTATCTTTTAAGACTCCCTATGCCACTTTGTTTCACAAAGAACCAGATTATGCTTTTCTTAAAACTTTTGGTTGTTTGTGCTTTCCATCATTTGAAACCTTATACTTCAAATAAGCTTGACCAAAGAAGTGTTAAGTGTCTTTTTCTAGGATACGACTCTCAAAACAAAGGTTATAGGTGTTTAGATCCTACAACGGCAAGGTGTTTATATCCAGAGACATGTGGTTTTCATGAAGATATTTTTCCTTACTCCTCATTGCACAATACTTTTCTATCGACCTTTGCTTATCACGGATTTTCCTCTTACACCGCTACATTGGATATTATTCATACTTCTCGGTTGGATACTTAAATGCAGTCACATCTTCTACTCCTACAAATACTACTTCAACTACTTCTCAGTTGGATACTACTTCAGACAAATCTTTATCTGAATTTGGTATTACCACTTCAACTACTAATTCTATTACATCTACCGGTGATTCTATATCTAATCATTCTATGCAAACTAGGGCTAAAAATGGAGTTTTTAAACCAAAGGTTTACTTAGCAACAAAGTATGCTTTATCTCTCGCTCATCTGTCTCATTTAACGGTTCAGACTCCAACTTGTTTTTCTCGGGCGGTTAAAATTCGGTTTGGCTAAAAGCTATGAATACAGAACATACGCTTTAAAAGATGCGAGATACACGGACATATGTTCCACCTCATCCTTCTCGAACTTAATTGGATGTAAGTGGGTCTTCAAGATCAAGTACAATCCAAATGGTACTATTGAAAGACACAAAGCAAGACTTGTTGCAAAGGGTTTTCACCAATTGGAGGGCTTGGATTACACGATACTTTTAGCCCGGTTGTCAAACCTGCTACAATAAGGTTAGTTCTATCTCTTGCAGTTAATTTTGATTGGCAAATCAAACAACTTGATATCCAGTAATGCTTTTCTTCATGGAGACTTAAAAGAAGAAGTATATATGACACAACCCCCTGGTTTCCAAGACCCGAGACCATCCAAATTATGTATGCAAGCTCAACAAGTCTTTATATGGATTAAAGCAAGCTCCAAGAGCTTGGTATGAAAAACTATCGGATGCTCTTATTTCATTAAATTTCATACCATCCTCGGCTGATTCTTCTCTCTTTGTTCGAAAATTGGTCATCAACTAACTATCATATTGGTTTATGTGGATGACATCATTATTCACGGCAACAATTCTTCTCATTGTGCATCGGTTATCTCATCTTTCTCTTTTTCCAGGTCAAGGACTTGGGCAATTTGCATTACTTCTTAGGGCTTGAAGTTAAAAGAAATGCAAATGGGTTATTTGTCACAAACCAAGTATGCTTTGGATTTACTCAACAAAACAAACTTGGTCGGAGTAAAACCATGTTCTACACCATGTCCTGCTTCTTTCAAGTTGAGTGCTAATGAAGGTGAATTATTATCAAATCCTACGAGAATATAGGTCAATTGTTGGTTCTCTACGAGTATCTTACTTGGACAAGACCGAAATATGTTTCTTTGTCGATCGTGTGTGTCAATTCATGCATTCTCCAACATCTTCTCACTTGAGTGTCTTTGCTAAACGAATACTTAGATATATTAAAGGTACTCTTGATCATGGATTATTGTTTACAAAGGGTCTCACTGCCCTTCAAGGTTGTTGATGCGACAATTGGGGGTGATCCACGATGTGGGGAGATCTACCAAAGTGGCTCTGTGTATTTTTTTGGTTCAAATCACAGCCAGTTTGGGTGCTAAAAAGCAACCAACTTGATTTGGGTCTAGCACCGAGGCTGAATACGGGGCATTAGCATCTCTGCTGCTGAGGTTATTTGGCTCATTAAAACTTCTCAAAGATCTACATGTCTTTCTACCAACATCACCAACAATTGCATGTGACAATAAAGCTCCATTGCATCGGCTTCAAATCCTGTGTTTCATAGCGAGAATGAAACACTTAGCTCTAGACTTTCATTTTGTCGAGAATTAGTGCGGTCTAAATCCTTACAGAGTTATTTACATTTCCCACCTTTGGAACAAGCTGCGAGACATCTTCACCAAAGGCCTTTCTGCTCCTAGGTTTGATTTTCTCAAAAACAAGGCGAAGATTCTAACACCTCTTCGGTTTGAGGGGGCTAGTAACACTTGTGTTTTAGACACCTTGTTTTTCTCTTACATTTTCTGTTTTATCTTTCTATCCTTAGATGTGTGTCTAGGATGTTCACACGTGTTAACCATTCTCTGGTATTTCTTTTATATACTGTTATTGGTCAACATTGTCAAGTATCTTTGTATTCATTCAATAGAAATACTTTCCTCTCTTCTACTGTGTAACTATGTATCTCATAAATTGGGTCTAGTCGATTTATGAAAAAACATTCCATTGGCAGGTCACTTGCAGGATCCACCCATTAGCACAGACGCAGTAATTTGGTAGATGCAAAAGGAACCAAAACAGTGATATAATGGACACGACTAATATGGATACACAATAACTGTGTTACTAAACAGAGAAAATTTACAAAACAAACCTAGACCGTCAAAATGAGCAGAAAGAAAAGAATCTCACTCTACATATAAAAACATTGTTTCTGATCAATTTATAAATAGCAATAAGAGATAGTAGCAGAGAGCCAAAGACAGAAACATTTGAAAGTTGAAGTCCAAATGCCCAACCTTTATCCATTCAAGGTGCAGGTGATGGAGCGTCTTGCCCAGAGACCATACCAACAAAGAAGAAGGCTATTCTTGTAAAATGCTATTTCAGGCTTGTCTTTACGCTTAGAGGCCTAGGAAGCACCGGCAGTCAAATACGGTGCCCATCACCTGCCAAAGGGTTTAGGGTTGAAAATTTATACTCCCTCCGTTCCAATTTACTTGCTTTTTTAGGGTATCTTTTATGCGGGGCGGATCTAAGAGCGGGCTTTACACGGCTCAAGCCACCCCCAAAATTGCAAAACCATCTTTTTTACTACCTATTTTCATTGGACTTAGTAACTATGTCCTCAAATTAGGCTTAAGCCAGGCTAAAAAACATCCAAATTAGATGATAGTTTTAGTATTTTTTTCCCAATTCTCACTAATTTACCACCGCTTTAGAATCACACCAGAGAATTAATACTCATCGTAATCAACACAAAAAATTACTTATATACCCCATGGAGGATATATACACAATCTTGGAATATTTGGTATTACATCCCAAGTAAATTGTTTCGGGATCGATAACTTTCCTAGAATCTAGAAACACAAAACTAGGCTATTTAACTCTTTAAGTAGAAATTAATATGGGTATTATTGGAAAGATTTTATTCTCTTTGATATTTCTTAATCTCCGTGAAAAACTCTACAACGTCAAGTAAATCGGAACGGAGGGAGTAACAAACAGCAACAACTAAAGATAATTGGAATTCCATCAACAAGAAAAGCATTCTGGATTAACTCTTACTTTTGAGAGGAAAAATCATTGTGCAATTTACGATATATGTGCTTAGCAAACCAATTACATTTAAGCATCTCAGGCCATGGGTTGCAGTTCCACGCCAAATTTATGACCGCCAAAGTATCCAACCAATGTTCTGTAGTTCATACAAAATGATAAAATCCCATGCAATAGTCAGAAACCAAGAGACCGAGTTTCAGCAGTTAACCAACAGTCATGAATCTGGGCTATTGGAACGAATGGGATTACTCGTGTGTAGAGTGTAGTTCATCCAAATGACAGATTTCGGATTTTCACCCATATCCAGATCATCGACGGATTTGGCGCATGCAGGTGAATGGTTACGTAGATTTGACACCTGGCGGAATGGATAAGCAAACTGGTCACTAGATGTGGATGAAATTTTGTACAAAAACGGGTAATGTTTAAGACTAAGTCTTATGGGCTAGATTGGAAGTGCTATATTAGCACTTAAGTGTTATAATTCAAAAAAAAAAAAGTGTGGTAAAAAAGTTAACACTAGTTCTCTCTCCTACCAGTTGCTAGTATGTGAACTAGCATGCTAGATAGTTACGCTGAATAATTCAGCGCTTGAAAAGCCACCTTTTCGCGGAATGGTTCAGCGTTGAGAGACTTATTTTTGATCTGACAGCTGAGATTTAAAGCGCTGAACCATTTAGCGTTGGACGTTGAATGATTCAGCGCTGGGCTGACATGGACTGCTAATCTAGCAGCTAGATTAACTCAACATTGTAATTAGTTGCAGTACCCAGGACCACGGCTAAAGCCCCCAAACATGCGCTTGGCCCATCCCGCAACATACAGCCAGCGCCTGCAGACCAGGAATAACGGGCCCCTAGCTCAGCTGGTCATCCCCGTTCCCCAAAGTTTAATGCGCTCCAGGAGGTCCCAGGTTCGAGTCCCCAATGGCGTAATATTGCAGGAATTAACATGGAAGATAGTGGTAATTTGCCCCCTTGTGACACAATCTCGCCCCCCCCCGCGTTTCGGCTCCTTTGGCAAGGTTTCCCATGAGGCCCGCTGGTAGACTAGCACATCAACCTGTTCAATTAATGTAGTAGTATGTCGTTGGAGCTTAGCTTGTTAGGCTTCCAACTAGTTTCATATAATAATAATGGACTATAATATAATAAAATAATAAAAATATATTAAAAAACTGTTTATCTTTCGCATCACGCATCCAAAATTCACAAACTTTATATATTTGGAAAACTTTTTCCGAGATCTACAAAAAGAGTACCCATATGACTATATAATTTTTCATTTTAAATTTTTTTTGATTTACACTGATGTACATATATACACATCTGTAAAAATCTAATATCCATGATATCCAGACTGCCACTCTAATCTACATACCGACAAAAATATCAACCACGCCAAGCTCTAGTTGGATAATAGCCGGATTTGCAGAGGTTGGTTTAGCAGTCAACTTGTATCGAGGACAAAACGATAAAACATAAGAAATCACGGGTTGAAAAAGAAGTGATTAACTTTTTACCAAAAAAACGAATAAGAAACAAAGCAACAACGATCAAAGTAAATAGTTAGTCAGTTACTGACTTAAAAGGCACCGTCCATTTGGGCCTACAGAACATGCCACGCATTCATCATACAAAATACCAGCATACAAGTATGCACACATCTACAAAAAAATAACAAAGAGCACTGATTCAAACAAAACAATCCATGCATTCATCACATAATTTCAATGTATAAAATATGTACACATATACCAAAATAGGCTTGAATGCTCACCATGATTCATAATAAGATAAACAACCTTCTCGGACATGGTTGATACCTTACATATTACAAAAACATAAATAAAATACATAAACAGTGTATATTAAAGTGTACATGTTGTATAAACAAAAACACATACTAGTGTACAAACATGTACACCTCTACAAAAAACTAACAAATTCTAGTGTCCATACCCGCATAACATGTCATCCGTTCATTACAGAGCATACTAGTGTGCAAACACGTACAAATCTACATAAACGTAACAAAATCTAGAATCCAGACGCACATGACAGGCCATATACCTAACAAAATCTAGCATCCATACGCATATGACACACCATATATAAATCATAGGGCATTTTAGTGCAAAACCATGTACACATCTACAGATTAAATAACCAAATTTCGTATCCGTAAACACAAAACAGTCCATGGATTCATCAATAGCATAGTAGTGTACAAGTATGTACACATTTACATTATCCAACCAAAACTTAATGTATTACAAAGTCATTGCTAGCTAACTAGTCTAGTGACCCATAACTTCTCAAGGACGTGTACAATTATATATTTTAAATATTCAGATTGCTAGCCTGATACAATCTAAGAATTAACATGTTCACTCATAAGAAATCAACATGTATATAATCATGTGCACATTAACGATCAACAAGTGTACAATTATATACACATTCGGAATGAAAACATTAATCAACATGTATACATCTATGTACGCATTAGTTAATAAGTCTTAAACCTGTAATACTCGGGTGGAGCATCAATTTCTTATTAGAACAAGAATTTCTGCATGCAATCAAAAGTGATAAGGTAGCGCATGAGGTCACAATGGTGTAAAACTGTGTACACATCTATAAAATCCTAGAAAATCCAAGATCCATACAATTAAACATGACATACATCCATGGGAAAGAACAATGGTGTACAACTATGTACACATCTATAAAAGTCCAGAAAAAGGATATTAAACTTAAAGATAAAAAAACTTACCCTAATAATATCCACCATTTATAATCAGAACAATCAAAAGGAAATCTTCTCTACGCCGTGTCCATGTCTAGCGGTCTTCATTAACTTCGACCAAGTGATATGTTGGCTATGATTCACTCATCCTCTACAAAAAAGATTGATATCAAAGATGCATCAAGGTATAATACAGTAATGATAATCAACATGTGTACAACTACTTTTACATGAACAATCAACAGGTGTACAATTATGTACACATTAAAAATCAACATGTGTATAGTTATGTACGCATTAAGAATCAACATATATGTATAAATATGCGACAGTAACAATTAAAAAACAAGATGTGCACTAATTGGAAACACAACCATAACCTCACAAAGTCGTTTTTTCTACACGTGCACCAATAGATATCTATGCAGAATAAGCTTATCAAGTCAATTTTTTTCCCTATGTGCACCAATTTGTACACCCAAGTTACTTATGGAAGAATAAGCTTATGGAGTCATTTTTTCACATGTGCACCAGATTGTACACCCTGGTTATGGTTTTATTAATCACTACTTAGTGATTGTTTAAAACCTGCTCGCTCTATACTACATTGATATTCAAGCATTCCAATCTTCCAAGAAAGAATGTACACACTATAATGATCCATAGTAGTTGAAAGTAATGGATGATATACCTCTTTGGTACTAATCTGAAGGAAAGCGGAACCTCATGGATCTCCTCACTTTGGACCACGAGTGCGCCATAAAATATCCTCCGACTCGATCCTTTCATGGAAAAAACATCTTGATTAAAACCGAGCTATAGTTATGAATACAAATTCAGCGACTATTAGTACTAGTATAAGGGAAGAGAGGGAGGGAGGGAGTGACACATACTCGGTTATTCGTTGATCAAGATTATTTATGTATACATTGTATAGCATTCTTTCAAGGAACCATATCTGGACTTGATGAGCAGCAATGGTGAGAGGCAAACGGTACGCAACAATGATAAGAAATAGTCGTGATCCAATTTTCCCCTTCACCTGAAAGCAATCAATATAATTAAGTTTTTTAGATTAGAAGGTCCAACACCGAAGTAGAAGCAAAGATACCTAATATAACATACACTAAAGAAGCTAAATAAAATTGTAAGCATATTCCATCATCAACTTTTTAAAATCCAAAAGCATGACAACCCCTGGTAAGCATCATTTGTTGTTAATAATGAGTACTAGCGGTGACATTATAACTATGTACACATTAACAATGAACAAGTGTACAACTATGTACACATTGACAATAAACATGTGTATAATTATGTACACATTAATATTCATCATGTGTATAACTATATACACATACACGACACACGTCGACGACTTCTAGTTTGGGTAAATTGGAAAGTGATAATGCTAATAATGCTAAAATCTGGCTTGCTTTTATAAAATTATGCACCGTTTATTGACAAAAAAACCAAAAAATCCAAAATGCAAAATAGAAGAAACAAAAAGAAGAATGAATACCCTTAATCAATACCTTTTAAATGTTTCTCCCTGTGTCTCGGCTTCAAATGGTGAAACCGAAAAAGAAATCCTGATAGTGCAGGTGTCAAGTGAGTAGTGGAATTGTAGATGCTTTACAGATCTTACAAGGATTAAGAATGTGAGATCGCCACTAGCAATCATACAGAGATGATGAAGATGTAGAGTGTTTAATGATCACCCTAGTTATTCACACCGCTCCAACACGTCTTCTCTGCGTCAGTCCAAACTCTCTTCCACGTCAGTCCAAACCCACCTTCCACGTCGGTCCAAGTTCTCTCACATACGCCTGTCCAGCTCCCCCTGCCGTAACTTCATCCACACACCCACTTCAGTCCATCCTACCTCACCACCTTCCCCCCACCCACTACTACACCTACACCCACTACAAACCCTCCACCCTCAACTTCCCCTCCACCCACTACAGACTCTCCACCCTCACCTTTGCTCCTTCCACGACCTGTGACTCGAGCTTCTCGTGGCATTCACAAACCAATCCACCGACTCAATCTTCAAGTCCAAACTTTACAACATATCTCCCCAATTCCTCGCTCTCACTTGTATTCTCTTAGGGATATAAATTGGAATGCCGCCATGAAAGATGAGTATAATGCTATGTTGAAAACTAATACGTGGGAACTTGTACCACGACCACGTGATGCTCATGTTATTGTTCCTTGTGGCTATTTCGGCACAAATATAATCTTTGCTCGGTTCTCTCAATGACACAAGGCACGTCTTGTTGCTAATGTTAAACCTCGGCGGGTTGGGGTTGAGTTGTTTTGAAACGTTTAGAAAATGCAGTTGTCAAACTTTTGCTACTATTAGTACTATTCTTACTATTGCTACTTGCGTTCTTGGCAATTCATCAACTAGATGTTAAGAATGCTTTTCTCCATGGCGACCGACCGAGACATTTTACATGCATCAGCCTCCGGGATTTGTTGATTTGCTCACCTAATTATGTCTAGGCTACGAAGATCCCTATATGGTCTCAAGCGGGCTCCTCGGGCGTGGTTTTCGAGAGGTTTGCCAAGTTTATTACTAATTGTGGTTTTCGTGGTAGTGTGTGTGATCCATCTCTCTTTGTTTTTATCAATCCGGCTCAGGATCGGCATATTTCTTGCTATATGTAGATGATATTGTTTTGCTGCCTATAACAATACTCTCTTCTACACCGCTTCATTGATCTAATAAAACGGGAATTTTCCATGTCGATCTTGGTAGCTACATCATTTTTAGGTATTCTTGTCCTCGATCATCTTCGAGGGTTATTTTTGTCTCAGTCATGATATGCTCAAGACATCATTGCTCGTGCCTCCATGACACAATGTAACCCGGTGGCTACACCAGGTCGAGCCACCAACTCCAAGTTTAGTGCAACTTCAGGTCCTGCGATTAAGGATCCAACTCTATACAGAAGCCTGGCTGGAGCATTACAATACCTCACCTTCACCCGACCAGATATTTCATATATTGTTCAACAGTTATGTTTATTCATGCACAACCCGCGAGAGCACCACATGTAGGCCCTCAAGCGAATCATTCGCTATCTTCAGGGCACCATTAATCACGGTTTGTTTATCTCGTTCTCCACTACTTCTAATTTAACGAAATATGGTAGGTCTGTAAAAGTGTATTTCCTACGTCTTAATCTGCAAGTGCACAGTGCCTTTGGAGGCAGTGGCAAGCACAGGTCATTCCACAGAGAACTGGGGTGTGTTATGTGATCTAATGGCTCTAACCGATTTCTAAGGTTTTGTAACACAATTATGGATTGAACTTGGTGTCGATACGGTGAGTTGAACTTTTCAAAGCTAAAAGTAAGATGAACTACAAATGTTGAGGTTACGAGGCACTAGGATTATCAAATCCACCTATTTCATGTTATGGGATTCAACTAGTTTGAATGTTTTGTTCTGTGACAGAGACAAGGATAAGGTGTCAAATTTATCACCTATCTAAGGAGTTTCACCAAATGAAAGCTCAATTATCAGCTAAGGTACTAAC
>JAJJWW010017888.1:0-107190 GCA_023531295.1 Papaver armeniacum
TTAGTAGAGACATTCGGAGATTTTTATGCAAGAGATTTTGGGTGACTCTGTGAGTTTAGAGATTTTGAGAGACTCTCACGAATGATTTTCAAGAAATTATGGTGATTCATTGAGACAATAAAACATATATGAATTTCGGCTTACACACAATGAATATATTTATTTATTTTACAAAATGAATATATGAATATTTCAATGAAAATGTATTAGTCGCATGCTAACGAAATTTGTAACAATTTTCCAATAAAATCAAAACTAGATGAACGAATGGATTTGAATCTCTAATAAACTTATTGGGTTTTGGAAGACAATAAAAAAAATTCTTTATGAATTTAAATGTATCTTATTTGGTTATTATTTTTAATATTTTAATATTTAATCCTTAAAGAAAAGAGAAAGAACAAAGTCTCTCAAAATATCACCTACTTAGGAGAGACTTTTTTTTAGCCATTTATGGTATGTTTTGTAATAAAGGTCTCCACAAGTCTCTCAAAACCATAAATCATTGATTTCACATTCCAAATCCAGTAACAGATAATTACGAAGACTTTTAGAAAGTCACGATCCAATAAGCGAAATTGTTTGAGATTTTGAAGAACTCTCTATGAATAACAAGAGATTTTACAAGTCTCTAAAATTCTTTCAACATCTCCCCAAATCTCAATTGACTAACCCCCCTGTTAATTTTGATGCATATCTTCATAAGTAAAACAAGAATTTATGTATAGGACTATTTATATTTTTCCGCATGGGAAATGTTGAGGCATATTATCAATACTAGGCTTAGATCAAGATGAGGAGCAATGAGGCCTTAGCAACACTTGAGGCAATCAAGTGGGCCAAGGAGGGTTGTGTAATGTATGCACTTGGAAGGAGATTGACGAAAAGTGGTCAAGGCAATAAATTGTAGTGTTGGATCTATTAGATGAACAAACAATAATGTCATCTCGGATTGTAAAATTTCAATGAGACATTTTCAAGTCTGGAACGCATTTTGTGCCTAAGGAATCCAACGAAGTTGCAAACATCCTAGCAAAAAATGCTGGACAAATAGAGTGTTGGGATCGTGGTTTTTTATTATCCTAGTTGGTTAAAAAATCTCTCATTAGAAAGGAACTCGATATAATTGTTTAATTATTTTTTTCAAAATAAAATCTCCATTACTATTTAATAAAAAGAAGAAAAAAACAAGAAAGTGATAATAACTTTTTTTCAGAAACTTTGATGAGTATTTCTTTTTTCACAAAATTGGTTAAAAAGACCAAAACCAACAATTCATGGGTGAAACAGACTTGTGCATTTTGATACTGTTTATGTGGACATGAATCAAAAAATACTGTTCAATTATCCATTTTAGATATTTCACCCAGAAAAAAAAAAAAAAATGTTCTACCTAAAATAACCCTTAACCTTCTATACATGTGTTCTTCTTCGTTACTACTGTCGTCTTTCTATGTTGTTACCACTGTATCCACAACCATCACCACAACCACTTGTTTAATCACTTCTTACAGCCAATCCAACCCCTAATAACTCAACCATTGAAAACCCAATTTCACCCAAATTCACCAAATCTATGAAGCTAAAAGAGGGAACAAATACAACAATTTTACGGAATTTGAGATGTATTCTGATTCGAGAAATTGTGTGAAAAATCAGCGTGAATGTGTTGTGCCGTCGTTGATGTTTGTAGTCAGTTGAAAGGGTTTCAAGTGCAATTCAAATTCTGTTTGGAGAGGGGAATAATGGGTTGTGGTTGGATAAATTTTTTAAGAGAGATTACCCCTAGCTACTTAGTTCCCTCAGTATCCCTGCGCCTTCGACTTCTAGAGTCACGCACGTGAATAGCAAGTCCTTTGTATCGTATTCCAAAGAACAAAGGAAGAATCTGTTTGGTAACCACTCTAATCAGTCTTGCTAAAGATATATGATGAGTCGTTGACAAAGACTCTTATATATCATCTAATAAACTCTGTTTTTGGTTAAATCAATTTATCCTATGACTACCCAAATAATAAACTTTAGATTCGCACTCAATCGATACGGATCTCAAAGAGAAGTGAAAAGAAGAGGGTACCCAAATATACATCAATCTAAAAAAATTCCACCTATAAGTCCTTTCTCCGAAAGTGATTATCTATGGGATCGAGTCGAGACAATATAATCGATCGGTTCACACTTCGTGTGATCGTCTATGAATACGGTAGATCAAGACAATATAACAACAAGATAACTTGTGTGATTGACTATGGATACAAGATCGAGGAAATACCATAACGAAGTATGTTTACTTGATAAATGGTTCGACTTAACCAAACACAATAGGATTGCTATAAAGTAAGTAGGAATTAACGTTTGTGTATTTTACTTCTAATTATAATAAAAACAATTATAATTGCGGAAATAGAAAAGTAAAACACACAACAAGATTTTGTTAACGAGGAAACCGCAGTGCAAGAGAAACCCCAGGGACCTTGTCCGCAATTGAATACTCTTAGGATCAAGCCACCAATACAAAATATAAACCAACTTCGTATAGTTGAGACCAAGCAACTAAACCTATAGTTCACTTAGTTCCGTCTGTATCCCTGCGCCTCCAACTTGTAATAAGTCAGGTACTTGGAACAATTCCTTTGGTTCGTATTCCAAACATTAAAGGAACAAAAAAGCTGTTCGGTAACAACTCTTTTCAATCAACGTGATATGAGTTTGACAAAAGGCTCTTCCGTTTATCCCAATAAACTCCTTTGTCACTTATATCTATCTTATCAACAACTACCAAAGTAATTGTTAAGATTATGCAATCAATACTTTTAATCACAATGAATTGTATTGATCCGATCTACTCAACTAATCAATCAAATCTATCACAAAGATAAACCGATTATAGTTGGATCCCCAACCGATCAAGTTTTTGCACACCAAAGATTATGAACCCAAATCGAAATCTTCTTCGTCTTCAAATCTTCTTCGATCTTCAATAAATACCCGCACACAATCAACTTGAATCTCTTGTGATCAATCACACACTTAACTGAGTCCGTTAACAATGTATTATCACAAGACGTCTTTAGATCTACAAACGATCTAAAGATCCCCGTCAAAACTTCGATCTAGTTTGAGTGAATCTTATATCAGAAGAGAAGATTCTCAAGCATAAACAAACTAGGTGCAATCAAAGTTCAACAACCGTTAGTCAATCAAATCAATCGAAAAATAATAATAAACTGCAATTATCTAGTTTCCCACCAAAGGTACTAGTAGAGATTCCCAATCCCAAAGAAGTCTTTAAAATGAGCGGTCGTAAGAGATTTCACCTAGTAGGTTACTTTCCTTTCCGAATAGATGGCTCCACCGAGACACAACAAGGTAGTTTTGGCTGCTCGAGGATTAGTTTGCTTGAAATGCAAACTTCAATATTTATGACCAAGGAAGTTTAGACCAAGGAAGTTTGGACACCAAGGAATTTCCAAAACCGAAAATATTCTCAAGATATGGAATATATTACCAAATTCGGTTTCCATAATTCCCGAAATGCTTTCTCCACATATTGGCCGAAATCTCGGTAGAAAATCTCCAATTAGTAAATGCACATTACCAATTTTATTTTCTAAAGATATGCATTTTAATTCTTTGAAATTAAAAGCATATAAAACTAAAAAACCTTAATTAAAAGATTCTCAATTTATTTCGATCCTGGATTCTCCTTTAACTTTAAAGGAATATCTTTGAACAATAAAAGATAAGAGTTACTGCACATGTTCAAAGTATGTCGACATCTTTACTTAGTAAATCCTCTTTCATATTTATTATCTTGGAACCAATTTGCCACACTTCCAAAACGAGTTTAGAATTGGTTCATCTGACTTCCAAGAACTATGTGATTGATTATCCTATCAAATCACCAAACATGGGTTTCACGGTTCTACCAAAAAAAATTTTGGTTCTACCTCCATGTGGGTACTAGAATTAGTCACTCTAGTTACCAAAACTTGGTTGACTAGGTACTAGGATCGGTTCCCACATATATATGGTATCTAACTTGTATTTGGTGCACATGTCCATAGGATCGATTCCCAATAACTAAAAACGTGTTGCACATGTTCATAAGATCGGTTCCCAATAACTAGAAACTTGTTGCACCTCTTACAAGGATCGATTCCCTTTTGTGATCGGTTGCACCTCTTACTAGGATCGGTTCCCCAATGACGAGTTGGTCATACCAATTACAACAAATCGATCATACCATCTCGTGTGATTACTTAAGATCGGTTTCCACTAATAAAAGTCATACCAATACAAAAGTCAAGCCTTGTGAATAGTTTTACCAAGATACATAAACAAGTTATGAACGGTTATACTAAACACACATATTGGTCATTCAAAATATTTGCAATGAATAACAAATACCAATAAGACTAGCGATTTCCCTTTCGATTCACAAAACAAGTATATAAATGTACTAGGACGAAATCTTCACCCATACCCATACATAATCACAATATCATTCAAATGATTATGTCGATGTCTTATATACGAAGTTCAAAAGATAGACGTTATACTTCATATTGCGATTCCTTAATACTATGTCTAACTAGAGTATAATCATTCACGATTCATGTTTTCAATATGACTTGAAGATACGTTAGGGAATAAACAGTTCAAGTCAAATATTACTAACCTCAAGTGGAAGGATGATAGCTCCTTACTTCTTCACATTCTTCAAGTCTTCATGTAATACTTGTAATGTCTCATATCCTAATACTTTCAAAGCTAACTATACGAAGTTGACTTTTAGTAAATAATCAAGAGACTTTTAAATGAGTTTTGGTTCACTAAAATATGACAACCAAACTTGACGCTTGGTGGGTTCAACCGAGCTATGCTCTAACAATAAGCTATATAGAGTTTCCGATCTCACACAATTAATCAACCAAAGTATATCAAAGATAAACCGATTCTAGTTGGACCCCAGCTGATCAAGGTGTGTGGACTAAATCCACAAGATACGAAAACTAATAAGAAATCTTCTTCATCTTCTATTTCCTTCAAATACCTGCACAACACCACTTGAATCCTCTTATGATCAATCACACAGAAAAAAGTTTGTTAACAATGGATTATCACAAGATGTCTTTGAATGGAAGATGGTTCTAAAGATCCCTTTCGATAATTTGATCTATCTGAGTGAATCTTATATCAGAAGAAAAGATTCTCAAGAATAAACAAACTAGGTACATTCAAAGTTTCAACAACCATTAGTCAATCAAATCAATAATCAAAAACTAATAACACTGCAAATATCTAGTATCCAACCAACGGTACTCGTAGAGCTTCTTGATCCCACAGAAGTCTTTAAAGGCGCGGTCGTAAGAGATTTCACCTAATTAGGATACTTTCCTCTCCGAGCAGACGGCTCCACCAGAAACAACAAGAAATGAAGTTTGCCTGGTGTTGATGGTGGTTTTTAGCTTAGGGTTGAAATCGTAAAACCTTGCATCTGATGTGACATCACTCAGAAGGAAACAAAGCGTGAGTGCTAACTCTCCACCGGCATATTTATTGAGCCGTTCAATATACTTACATGAAATCTACGCTGCAACGGCGAATGTAGCAACCATCCCAGATGTTCTGTAAATTTTGGCGCCTCGCCTATATTCACTTAATATAAGTTCCTTTGAATGCCTTCTATGCTATGTTCTCCGGCTGAACCCTTCATGTTGATATGGCATGCCGATTTGTGTTCGCTCGTAGCAGAGTAACACGAATTTCCAAATATCGAGGATAAGGTCTATGCATAAGGTATTCAATCAGAAAGGCATGCTGCTCTCTGGCAATAAACTTCAAAGAACTCTGTGTCAACACACAGTTCAATCAATTTCCCGACTAACTGCCGAGAAGTTAGGGTTTTGCGACTCGCACAGTATATCATACCTTGCTTGTCGAAATTAAGCCTAGGCGAACTAGGTATTCAATCCGTCATGGATTAGCAGGTGCAAAACCTTTCCCAGAATCAGAAAACAGGAGCCGCAAAGAAGAAGGGAGGCGTGGCCATGCCCAGACCAACGGCGCCACTTGCCCCTTCCCTAAATCTACCTATTTCTCTCGACCAATCGTGCCGCCTCAAATTAGCCACACGCACATAAGTTGTGGCTGGGCACATAATCGCAGGCCCCACTTCCCATCGACCAATTAGGTCGCTCTAAACCCGCCACACTCTCACCAGAAGTGTAGCCACGCCTATGCTTGGCCGGACCTCTTTTAATCGACCAATCGGTCGGCTCTAAAGCCGCCTTTCACCAGAAGTGTAGCCGCGCCTTATGTTTGGCCGACCCCTTTCCTCGGCCAATCAAGTCGCTCCAAACTTGCCACCACACATTAAAGGCCAAACGCACCCTTCTGCGCCACCATACTAACCGGCAAGCCAAACACGCCTTACCACAACAACATATGATCGGCATGCCAACATGCCACTCTGCCGTGGTAGCATGCCACTTTAGCTCGCCACGTCGCCAAGCCTTAATTATTACCACGGATCCAAAATCAAGCCTCTCGCCACGCCGCCAAGCCCTAATTCTTACCACGACACCAAAACCTAGCCTTGGCCACGTCGCCAAGCCCTAATTCTTACCACGACGCCAAATCCTAGCCTTGGACACGCCCAAATTCTACTAATCCCTAGCCTTCGCCACGCCGCCAAGCCCTAATTCTTACCACGGCACCAAATCCTAGCTTTGGCCATGCTTCAACGCCACAGGCGTGGCCATGCCACAACGCCAGCGGCATGTTGCCATGCCACGGCTCACTAGTATATCCGCTATGCTCCCGCCACCGGCATGCCGCTATGCCATGGCTCCACCAGCGCTACTATGCCAATGGCGCCACTTCTCTATACAACAAGATGCGACCATAATCAACGCCACTCTTCCTCATGAGATGCAATCTAAAACCCATCCAAGTTCGCCATCAACCCACCTGGGACTTGCAGAAGTCCCGGGGAAACCCGCTACGCCACGACTATGCCGGGCGCCCAGCGCCACTTTGTTACACAACATGCTATTTTCTTATGGAAAAGTCTCTTGACTTTGACTTGCCACACATAGAACCCTGCTACACGTTTTTCCACGAAAACACTCGAGACATCAAACATGTCACAAACGGGGATACTCATCGGGGTATTGGTCTCAAGGCGGTTTACGGCGTGCGGCGTGCAATGCGCCGTTACAAAGAAAGTGTCATTAAGTAGGACAATTAGTGGTGGTGAAAAGTAACCTGTAAACAATTCATTTCCTTCATCATGGAAGCGTAATGACTGATGGTTACACGGATTCACTTCCCTCATCATGGAAGCATAACGTCTGATGGTTACACGTTACTCTATTCTTCCACCACTCAATCGTTTCCACTTCCTACGAGACCAGGGTACGTTTCAATATGACTTGTATAAATAGGCTTCACCTATTTTTACCAAATAACAAGTTTGGGTCGGCAACAATACAGTATCTAGAAATCACCTGGTAGCTTTCCATTCTGCTAGTACAATTATGGTCTTTGGTCACGGTGCTACCTATAAACGAGACTAAAGTTTAGTTTGTCACGGGAAAATATGGTTCCGTGTCTAAACACGAGTCCATGTCTTTTAAACAGGATAAAACTGCCTTGGTTTCTCAACCCACCTTCTATACTCCCACGATCTACAACCCCACGCTCACCCCACTGGACTTCCACTTCATCTTCTCTCATCCTTATGTTTTAGGGAAATCATTCCCCTCTTTCTTCTCCCTGTCATTCAAACTCAATTGTTTTTTTCTCTGCATTTCCTGGTCAATCTGATTTCATTTTCTTGTGGAGTTTGAATCGGAAGTTCCAATCGTTATTATCTCTTTCTATTACATTGTTAATTTTTTTTTGTATCAAACCTAGATGAATATGCAGTAAAGAACAAGTATTTCGTTCAAAGGTTTGGGGTTTTCTGTTGTTATCTTATGGATTTAAGGCAAACCAATTTGATGGCGAAACTGATGTCGATTAAGTTCAAGCGGCTTGGATTTTTTCTGGTAAGATTCTGAGATCGTTATTAAGTTCTTGAACTTGGTTTTGGTTAATTGATCTAATAATTTGAAATTGTGAAATAGGGGAATTCTTTGTATCTTGGGGTTTAATTTCTTATCTAAAATTGTGACGAATTATTTTTCCAATTTTATTGTAGTTAGAATTTTTAAATTAGGTACCCTTAAATAAACATTGCTAGAGTGTCGGAGATGCATCTTTTTTTCTCATTACATCTGAAAGGTACGCTAGTATCTTCCTTGGCATTTTTTTTTTTGCTGATACCTATTTTTAAGATGAACTGGCTTCCATGGTGCAAAGATCAGAATGACAAGTAATCCAGTTGAGACATCAGAATGGCTTTCATGGTGCTTTCTTAGTGAAGGAAGAAATCGAATTCCCCTTCTTGAAAGACAAAAAAATCCAGTTTGCAAATATGATTTGGTACATTTATATTATCGTTATATTATTGTGTGGGTGTAAACTACTTAACCTTGATCAAAGCTGGTTAGGGTATATTAAACATGATTTTGTTATCGTTCAGTTTTATGTGGTTGATTTGGAGGTAACTTTTTGTTTCCACAGTGGAGATATTCAATATCTTTGTAGTTTCAGTATGATATGTTGTGCTGATTTTTTAAGTCGTCCGATTTCTTCTTTACTGCATGTATTTAATCCTATTAGCACGCATTCGATTATTTGAATAATCCGAAGACTTGAAAGTACAATACCCAATCAAGGGCAATTGATGTTTACTGCTGTCGGAGGTGTTGCTCAGCTTTTAGTTAACAGTCCATGCAAGGATGAGGATTCAATTTTAATCTGATATATTATCTTTCTTCACATGACCGGTCAGTTCTGTCCTTAATGTAGCTGGCTTTGTTTCAGTAAATGTGGACGGTATTATATCTGATATGTGAAGTTGTTATTTTCTATAGATGCGGGATAAACTATGGCTTTGTTGATGAAGGCAAATTTTATGGGTGCATTTTATTGAGGTGAAAACTGATTTTATTCTGACAGTTTTCTTGTAACTTGTAAGCCTTCTTTTTCCTCCATTTATACCTTGTAAGTCTTAGTTCTGAACTGGTCTCTTTGACCCAGGCACCCTCAGCACCAAAGATCCTCAATACCATGATAAGGTATTGTCTGCTCAACGAAATGGAAAACTGGCTAATGCCTATACAAGTCATACGGGTATGTGATTTAATCATTATCATTTTTCTGTTTTTTTACTATGTAAATCTTTATGCATCTAAACTTTCTTCGGGACCATTTCATGAGCAGCCACAAGTGCCTGCTGGCAAAGAGATAAAGAAGCAATTTACAACATGCTTCCTTACCTTTGAGTGTAGGCCATGTTGAAGATCCATCCAAAATGCAATCTGTAATTTGGTCTCAGGTCCCCATGTTCTAGTTATAGATGACTTACTGTGGCTCTATTATACACAACAAGCATCTAACCCGGTGCATATGCACCGGGAGTGTCTAAAGCCTCAGCCCTTAAAATGCAATAATAAACCCTAGTGTACTATCATAAAATGGATGTTGCCTATGAGTCTCATTAAAAATAAACAACTTATCTTCAAAAATATATGGAGACATGAAACTCTAATTAGTCGATGTCTCCTTCATCAAAGAAACATGATTTATGCTTCGTGAATGTGTCCCTTTTGTGATATTTTGCCTCACATTTCTCCATCTGAATAAAAATATTATGCATTGCCATAAAACTTGGATGAAATTCGATGTTCCTCTTTAAGATTTTAATCCAAATCCCTTTTGGTCGATTATCTTAATATCTATACACTATTCAGTCCATTCTGGGTGTTACCACTACCTACAATTAGAGCAGGCACGTCTAATACAGATGGTAGTACTGGCGCCCATCTTTTTTTTCTGGATCCAATAATTCTCATCCTAATTGGTACATTTTCACATAATACAGTAACCCTTGGGAAGAGGATTACTTTCATCTAGCATTTCGATCGGTAAAACCATTAATGGCATCTGTATCCAACAACTTCCCAGATATGGGGTCTCTGGAAAGGAGTGTGCCACCGTTATGATGATTCTTGCCACTGATTAGGAATTGTACGATGCTTTTCCATAATTTCATTTCTGTCTACTGTTGCACCCAATGGTGTGAAAGGCAACATGAATTTTGTCTTCTATTTTTAAATTATTTTGACCTTGGTCCACCCTTACATTCAAAAATTGTGGACGTTGTTTCACCTGAGGTAATTTAACCTCTCCATCATCATATTGAGAATTTCGGATTTGAAGTTTTCTTGCTCTTAAAGTTTCTTTCCCCATACCATACCATAGATATGGGTGATAAAATGATGAAGCGGCAACCTTGAAGCATTATGACTTCCATGGATGAAGAGGATATCGCTCGCATATGCATTGAAACATCCATGTCAATTCGTGTTGCTTATTAGTATTTAAACTGAAACACTAAAATCGATTCAACCTTACCTCGCAAATTAGCGCAAAATTAAAGTAAATAATCATATAGGCAGACAATGAGAACCAACATTAAAAAAGGAGTGAAACTCACCAAAAATAAAATCAGAAAAAGATAGAACGCCAACCCCAGCGACATCTCCTTACCAACTGATTCCTCTCTGCAAATTTAGAAGATATAAATCAGCATTGATCTAACCAAAGGACAAACAGAGAGTACCATTCCTCCTAAATACGGACATATCTTTTTGGATCCAAAACTGAATATTTCATCATTGTGGTTTATTATTCAAATATCAAAAAAAAAAAAAAAATGAATTAGAGAATCTTTCCTGGTTGTGCCTAGAATTATCAGTTTCCATTTTGTCTTCACGAACTGGTTGGTATGTGTTGGGTTGGGTAATTGTCGGGTCCTTGTGATGTGGTTTTACTTATAACTGTTCCATTGTAGAGAACCATTTGATGATAAAATACGTGATGCATGTTTCCGTTTGTTGGGTCCGCTCTTTTTGCTGATAGTGTTATCCTTGAGGCCCTCGCCTTTACATCCCGAATATCCGTTGATACTTCGCCATTACTGCGCATAAGTAAAGTACCCTTCTATCAAATTAACACGTAAACTCTAAATATTGAACAATTAATTGAAATGTTTTTCTAACCACTAATGAAAACATCTGACCTACTTTTTCTATCGCAATATAAGTAAGAAGATTTGTTATCATTTGAGTACCAAACTATTGTTATGGAAAAGAATACAACAAAAGAATGGATGTTTTCCTTCCAGCGTGAGTCCAAATAAAATCTTTTTTTTTTTTGAAAATGAATGTTTCCCTACTTTTATACTTCTCCAACCGACAACCTTGGATGGAAACAGGTGATCAGATTTTGGACGATTGGTGAAAGGTTGTTTCTTATCAAATATAGAAATGAAATCTGAAAAGGTGCTTCTTACTTTGGTTACCAAAACGTTGTTACCTATTGGTCATGAGCATAGTTGATTAGCTTACTTTCATAGACGAAACATTGTTACTTGTTGGTGATGAGCATAGGTAATTAGATTTTGGACGATTGGTGAAAGGGAAATTCTTCTTATCCAAGACAAAAATGAAATTCGAAAAGGACCAAAACGTTGTCACCTTTTGGTGAAATGGTGTGTTCGTATAGCTTTAAACTTGTATTTTTCCATGTTCAACCTAACCTAAAATGTGTCTCTTTGTACACGAAATGAAACTCTTCATTTTTGTAAGTGGAACTTGTTGCGATCATCACCATAATAGACTCACAGGGATTGATTCTCCGAAATTGTAAAAAATGGCGATAGGTTTGAATTAATCTTTATCCGTTTCAAATAAAGAGAGACTTTAATTGTTCCTTTTTGTTCATCCAAACAGTGTGATAGCTGTAGTCTATTAAGATAATGCAACTGTTCATTGCTGCCTATTAGGGTGAAAAGTGTCTAATGACATGATGCTGACAGGGCTTCACTAGGTAGCAGAATGACTGTGGTTGCGCCTATAAACCTTAAAACTGACTTTCCGTGGGGGGTTGTGTCTTTTGGTGTTTATCCTAACATATTAACTGTCAGGTGCCGTGAAAAGCTATATAACATATAAAGTTGTCAAGATGACATCTTGAGTTTCCAATTAGCGTGTGCATTCATAATGCTATGAAACGATGCGATGATTTGAGATTCAAAATTTACTTTCTGTCGTGGGACCTATCCTATCACTGATTTAGTTGTTGTTCACCTGTAATTCCTGTAGCGCACAATATATAATCTGGTGATACTCTACTAGATGTTAGGGGTACATAATGCACAATCTTTCAATGGATCTTGATGAAGAGGTGCGTCACCTAGAGTTAGCAATTATCTATTCTTTTCAATCTTTGAAAGGTTGTGATTTTTTTCTAATCAGGTAGCGGTGACACAAAATAGTTAGTAACTCTTTAAGTTGCCTTTTTTGATTATCCAAACAATAGTAATGACTGTTGGAGGTGGAAGTTAGGGAGGTGCCAGTTGGATTATGTCTTATAGGAATAGTCAATCAAATAGCGATGACAGGGATTGTCAGTTCTTACATGGCTTCACCAAAATCAAGTTTGATTGTGGTGATGCCATGTGGCACTTTTGGGGTCTCTTATTATAAAGAAAGATAATTAGTATTACTCTCTTTCATGATTAGTTTAACTTCCCCGAATATCAATTTTCAATAGCTTTCTGTATGAATAAGTATAAATCAACTTACATCAACATATACTCTAGAAATAATACCTACTCTCTCATCCAATCTTCAACATTGATACAAGTTTGTATGCACGTTATATGATTTTTTTGAGTAAGGGTATTTCTTTTCTGTGGATGCTCACTGGAATAAAGTGATCGGCTTTAATTAACCAAAGAATTAAACTTAACAGGTGATCCCATGTATGGAACATGCAGTTCTGGATCAACTTTCATACTATTTTACCGCTTGGCTAGCTGCTTATGCTTATCCAACTAGTTAAACGAAGACGAAGTCCTAGTAATTTAACCC
This sequence comes from Papaver armeniacum, assembly GCA_023531295.1. Taxonomy (NCBI): domain Eukaryota; kingdom Viridiplantae; phylum Streptophyta; class Magnoliopsida; order Ranunculales; family Papaveraceae; genus Papaver; species Papaver armeniacum. The sequence continues at coordinate 13,053 of JAJJWW010017888.1, forward strand.
TGTCAAGTTTTCAGATGTTAGACTAGTACTCCTTCATTAAGCCTTGCTGATATGTATTTTGTGATTTATCTCACTGCTGGGCTAGCTGCTTATCCCACTACGTTAAGGGAAGCCTTGGTAATTTAACCCTGCTGAGTTTTCTGATTTTAGACTAGTATTCCATTGTTTAGCCTTGCTGTTATGCATTTTGTGATTAGTATGCCAGTTAACAGAGTCCAGCTTGGAGAAAAACAAAGAGAAGAGTTCTTACCATATCTCCATGTCCCGCTCCAAACGCCCTTCAATTAAAATAAGGGATATCCTCTCTCAGGGTACCTATTATATGATCGTCTGTCTGTCTATCTCCCATCCTTTCTTAGTTCATTTTGGATTTCAGGAGTTTCGGGATTTGGATCAGTCTTCTTATTGTCAATAATCCAGTAATAAACAAAGATGTAGCAGGCACTTGTAAGTTGTAACTGACAAACTGGAAGTGGGGCATAAACTAGGTAAGGTAAGTCATAGGGCACTTAAAATTTACAATTTTAACCAGAAAAATAAAACCTATTCAACTTTTTTCCTAATGACCAGTAAGAAAAGAATAATGAGAAAAGTTTTCTTTGGAAAGCAAGTTCTCTCCTTGTTTTTGTTGATATATATGGGGAGATTCTGCTCTAGTCTTGTTTTCTGTTCTAGACCTTTCCACTTGACAGGCAATCTGGTCTTCATTTTCTGGCAGAATATTTTGTTATTTCAATGTTCATCTTCAAACGTTTTTCCGCTAAGTCATTTAGTTAACAAGCAGATTACCAATTTAATTTTGGAAAGGGAAAGTCGGGGAACCTAAAATATGGAGGAACATATATAAAGCCCCAGAAATACTCTCCAAGTCTTACTTTGTGACGTTGTATATAAATTGCAATATAAGTTCATAAAATTTTCTGTTAATTCTCTGCCTATTTTTAATATTTGTGGTGTATGGATGTCTCTGGTACCTGCGCAGTGTAAGATCTTTTATTGTAATTTGATGACGAATACACTTTGTTCATTTTTCTATGCTTTTACAGTCAAACTACATCCTAGTGGCAGGGTTTGGAGGAGCTCTTGCAGTATGAGCCTGCAGAGGCATATGATCAGTAAACAAGACATGGAGTAGGTATGAGATGGAAGTGTCGCTGCCTTCCAAAACTTCTTTGGAGGCCTCCCTTGCTACTCTTTTATATGGGCGTGTTTACTTGTTTTGATAATTATTGGTTATATTGATATGTCCACAACTGGTAGAATACTAGAATCCATATATCAAGAAAGATGTAAACTATTTTGCACGATATTATCAGATTTAATGAGTGGTAATTTCATTCAGATTTTGTTACTGTGTTGCTTATTTTCTGTTTTTGCAAGGCATAAATTAAAGATATTTTGAGGCTTGAAATTATGCCTAATATCTTCTTACGTGTATGTTTGATGGTTTGGACACGACGGATAAATAAAATTCTGAGACCAATACGCAAATTGGTCACGGTATAATATAGAAATTCATGTCCAGTAAACGAGTTTGGTCACGGTGTATACATCAGTTCGTGACCTAATAAGAAAATTCGTCACGGTGTTGTTGATGGTGGATTTTCGTTCAAGGTTGAGTTTGTAAAAAACCAGAAAAATCATGCGCTGACATCTTGTAAAAGATAAAGCCATTTATAAGTGTTGGATACTCCTCACTTAATTCGGCCTTGTATTTCTGTACTCATTGCGGTGTGGCATGATGGCGAGGTGTTACTCTTATGCGGTAACACGAACCTCCAAACACACTATAATGAATCATTATCAGTGTGGCATGACCAGTGTTACTCATACGAGTAACACGAACCTCCCAAGCACTATAATGAAACCATGCGAAATGCCCGTCTGGCTGATTCTCGGTGTGTTATACTAGCCAGAGCCCTCTCGGTGTGTTATACTGGCCGATTGAGCCCTCTCGGTGTGTTATACTATTTTGATTGAGCATCAGGGCTTGGTATATCGGTCTCGGATATGATCGATGCAGTCATCCAACTCCACAAGCATGATTGGATGACCACAGATCAATTCCATCACCCTAAGCATGGTATGGAATACCCGGCCTTAGCTTGCCGAGATATGACGATCGCAGTCATCCAACTCCACAAGCATGATTGGATGACCACGGATCAATTCCATCACCCCCAGCGGGTATGGAATACACACGGCTAACCCATGGTCGACCATTGGCCTTTGCTTGCCAAGAAACCGTCCATACCAAGCATTATGGGCGGAAAACCTAAATTAGGGTTTGCGGCATTACATGTCTTGCAAAAGCGGTCTCAACCATCCATCTTCGAGGTATAGATGGAGGGTGTAGATGCGAACTCAAAGGGCCGGAGCATGTCAACACAATCACCATGTGACCGCTACACACTTGACTAATTCGGTCAAAACCAACCATGGTTGGTTACAACACATTCGTCACTTTGAAATAGCATGGTCGCGCGGCTTTGAAAGCCAAAATTAGGGTTCAAGCCATCACGCGCGTCCATCTTCTCCTCGCACGAATGGAGGGTCCTGATTAGATTAGCGGTGTCCGGTCATACCGGCATGACCACCGTGGGCCCATCTACCTCTTCATGCGGTCGGCCTGAGGCATATCACGCCCGGCCAATCCAAAACGCCCGCTCAAACATGCGTGGATACACTTCCCAAATTGCAAATCGATCTCGACCACTCAACTTCACTTAGGATTAATTGGGTGGCTTAGATCACGTTTTCATGGGACGGTGAGACATGGGCGTGAACATCAGCCTACCATCTTCACGCCAAACCAACCAGAGCCCAGGACCAAGCTAGGTCGTCTTGGAAAATGCGGCTTGGAAAAAGAGTATGGTCCTTTGGCTTCTTGCGGTATCAAAATCTTATCGCAAAATCGATCTCGACCACTCCTCTTTGGGGCCAAATTGAGTGGCCCCGAGATCGCGCTTTCGTGAGGAACGGAATACAGGCACCTACACCATCATGCTGTCTACACGCATGTATGGTCGGCCCCTCTCCAAAATACTTCCCATACTTGGTTTCGACCAAGGCGAAGAGTGATGCTTGCGCGCCTCTTCAAAACCTAATATTCATTAACAGATGAGTGTCTCCAAACTCATCTCATCCATCCAAATTCACCGACTTGGTTATACAACCTGTCATGAGTGTGGTCCGAAGGCGTCATTACCCATCGCCTTACCACACCCTGTGCGGTACAATAAAATACACACGATACTTCACAAGTATCGACTTTACGAATAACGCGGTTATTCAATTCAAAGATTACATGCTATCTTTCGTGGATCCACGATCCACATTCGCATATCAATCATGTCACAAACTAGAGGGATACATACTGGGTATTGGTGCAGCGGTTTACGGCGTGCGGCGTGCAACGCTACATGTCACAAGAATGTGTCGGGAAGTCATGGACGGTTAGAGATGAACAGGAGAAGTGGGTAAGACTGGTCGTGTATCACCGACACACAACCCACTACTCCATCATTCCACTACCTCCACTTCCCCGAGAAACGTGAATGAGGCTCAATGACTTGTATAAACAGGTTCTCCGCCCTATTTCAAACAGGAGAGAGAACAACAACACAAGTTCGGACGAGATGAAAAACCAAGTGTTAATACAAATCGTATTCAAACACCCGAGCCTCGCTTGCATGGCCGCAAGCTTGCTCATCTTCTGTTACAAGTCATAAGCAAGCCAACATCTTCACAATCTCAACACCTTCTTCGCTTCCCTCCTAAGATCAACCCCATCTCCTTCACTTTGTGACCAAACAAGTCTGGAACGGCCATTTCTTGGTTTAGGCCGGACTTGCACGTATTGATCTCTCGAATCTACAAGCACTCACCAATGCAGATGCATTTGTTTAAAGGTTTAAATTCATTCCTCATCCACACCCCAAATTACCAAATTCTGCAGGAGTAGTTTTCACCATCAACAATTGGCGACCACGGTGGGAGATTGATCTCTCGGTTACAAGAATCGAATTCTCGGGTCGTTTTCGTCTCACGATGTATCTCACTCGGAATCCTGAGTGGTTCGGATATCATGGGAAGCATAGATAGAATGCTGGAGGATGTCTTGGCAAATCAAGTCGGTATCACCGGAGAGGCAGAGCGAGACATTTCGCCTTTTGAATGATATGCGGCACAATTACAAGAAGCATCGACAAGCATCCACTTTCGGGTAAAATGATGAATCTTTAACAGAGTCACATCTTACTGGTGGAGAAGCAAAAGGGCGCACAACCGGGGAGACCCGTGGAAGATGAACAACATGGTCCGGGTCAACAATGGAAACCGATGCAACTCCACAGAGAGGAGACTTATCCAGAATGCTACGATGTTCCGCATGATAAAAGAAGGGGAACGCGGCCCTGGAGCCTTGCCAGAGGATTTATACCTCAAAGCTCTAAGCCGGCTCCTAAGACTGTCCAATCGCGTCGGCCTTCCAACCAACTGAAGAAACGCTTGAGGAAGGAGAAATCAATCAAGAAATGCCTGAATACACAGAGGATGGGAGTGTTCAATCCGGTCACTCAAAGAAAATGACATTACGACACCTTCTACATCCTCTACTTAGGAAGACAACTGCAGACATGATGGCGCTCGCAAGTCTTCCAACTTCATCTCCTGTTCCATATCAAAGCCACGGGAGACATCGCAACGCCGCTAACGCAGAAAAGCCGGGACACAAGGTACTTACATTTTCCCTTCCCAATGAAGAAGATTCTGAGCTACTGGAGACGTGGGAGTGAAACTTGAAGAGATAAAGCTACCCCCCGATACGGCGCCCACCTATCCAGTCAAGGAGTAATGGACCCGAGGTCTTGTCATTACCACCGGTCCCTTCATCATCCCACCGGTGGAGTGCAACGCTTTGAAGCGCATTGTTCGGAGAAGCTTGGCTCAGGGATAGCTTTGAGAAGTTAAAGTGAGGATTTTTTGGAGAGGCTACTCCGGTTTGATACAAATGAGGCTTCAAAAGCAAGTAAGTTCTACTCAACAATTTTACAAGAAAGATAGTTTAGAATTCATCGGGACTTAGCATCCCACACGTGGAGAAAGAGGCTCAATGAATCAAACACCATGTCTGTTTATTATGCTTTCCTTTCACACAACGTTGCAACTTCATGTGACATGTGCAATCATTCATGACCAAGATGCAAATTTCATTTAAAATAACCTCTTTCAGAAAAAAATCATTCACCAAACTATCTCAAAATGAACCAATTCAATTACCTATTAATTCAAAACCGTAGTCAAGGAATCCTCACTATCACTCAAAAACAAGAACATCTAAAGGACAAGTAGGTAGCTACGATCCTTCAAGGAAAGTCCTTCACAGCAAAGAACCTTTCGTCCTTCCTGGGCAAGAGACTTTCATCCTTTGAAGTACAACCCGTTTCACTTGATTCCTTAGGCAACTTTTCAACCTCTTCTTCCCTGGCGAGTAACAAAGTATATGAATGGGCTCCGTCCTATGTTTCCGGAGCTACCGTGGTCAATACACCTTATGCGCGTCACTTCTACCACGGTGCTGGGCGTAGCGAGGAGATGTTCAGTAAGTGTAACACCTCCCGTCACCGTAGTCGAGCAGCAAATCCCGCAACTCCTCAAGCTTAACGCCTCCGAGTAGTCACGAGCAACAACTTTCACTCCTGCATCGGGACGAGGAGCCAGGAGGGACGAGAGGAGGACCACCATCCATTACCATTTCAGACTTGATGGAGAAGCGGAAGTTCTTGCTAAGACTCAACGGATATGGCCGCCTTTCGAAGATGGTATTTCGGCCGCGCCAAGCGGACTCTACGTGGGACACGATCAAATGAGCGACATCCGATATGAACGGTCCTGTCATGGAGATTCCTACACTGGGACCGATCTCACAACGATCCTCCCTGTGTCAACAGATTTACTACGAACTGAGAGACCTGAGTGGATTAGGAAGCGGCATCTCTAGTGGAAAGCTTGTGAACTCTTGCGCCTCTCAAAGAATCAACGTGCAGAGATGTTTCCCGTAATTAATAAAATAGCTCGACGTACACCTGACTCCTTCACGTCCGTAAGTCTTAATCGATCGAAAACACTGTAAATAATGTTACATTTACAAGACGACATGATGGCAGAAAAGATCACACCTAGGCCCTACATGTTACCGCACACATCAAGGGTTGAGTTCGTGAGGGCCTCACACACGGAGCACCTTCCAATGTGATTTCTCAAGACTCTCGTGGGCCAAGGTTAGCCCATGCAAGATTGTGCGCCATCCCACCACAATGACGGACTTCGAAGGAAACCAGCATCAAAGACATACGGTGAAGCTTCAACCCATACTCACACCAAAAAAGGGGACGGACTTCGAAGCAAGACATGATTAGAAGGGGAAGACAATATACCTGTCAACAAGTTAGCAATTAGCAGAGAGACTCGACACCCGGTCTCCGCCCAATGGAATGCTCCAAAGCGATTCTCCCTACTGAACATCGACATGTTAGTAGATGCAACCAGCGACACGGCATGTTCTCCTCCATGGATGGATGTAGCGGCTACAACCAGATAAGGATGTACGAGCGTGACGCAAGGGCATATATCTCACCAACGGGCGATACAACCTTCACCTTCCGTAGCCCGGTTCCCTCACAGACAAAAGGGGAAAACCACCGAGATAATATCTGCGTGTCCGCCAACTCCAACTCCAAATGCCACATGTACGACTCCCGCAATGATGCAACAAACGTCGAGATATTCCATACTGTGCTCGACAAAAACCACTACGAACAAACCATGTAAAACCACGCTTGGGACTGAGGCTTTATGAAGTTCCTTCCACCGGCTACCAAGGATTTTCTTCAACACGAGAAAGATGGTCTGGTCAAGAATCATGGAATTCGCAAGGGTAAATCGAACGGGAGAGGAAGCCACTTCAACTCTCCCTCCTTCCAGAGCTTCGCTTCAATAGTCTATTCAAGAGGCGCCTCAATGCTCTCTCCGGACCCTGTTCGCTTTGGAATCCCCGCTCAACACTCTCCGAGATCTACCTCAATGTTCGCACTAAAAACCACTTTAACATCCTCTCCCAGTCGTTTCAACACTCCAAGCTACATCAATAATCTGCACTCTAAGTTATCTTTGATGTACTCATTGCTTAAACGACGTCTCATCCATCCTTAACGGAGGGAAGGAGCATGAAAACTCGAAGTCGATAGGAGGAAGGTTATCCGTGGAACGGATGTTTTCATATAGTTGAAAGGGCGCGGTGAACAATTCATCATCGATGTTCGCATATCTTTGAAGGCTGTCAACACTTCCCGACTTGGCACCAGCATTATCTCCTTAAGACATCTCAACGAGGTTCTTTCTACCGCAATGAAATAAAAAGACAGGAGTTAGAACTTGTATGAAAGCATGAGAAGTGTCGCCACACACGGCATGGACACAACTCACACAATGGCCACCAAACATCATTCAAGTCCGGTATTGATCAAGTTTCGAGATAACTCAAGTTTTCAAGTCTTGGTATTGATTTCAAGTCCGCATAAGTTTCACCGTATTGATTTCAAGTCCGTACAATTTTTAAGTATAGTACGTTTCAAGTCTGGTATTGCTCAAGTCAAAGGCTAGTATTGCTCAAGTCGCAAAGGTGGTGTGTTAATCACGACATAAAGGCTGGTATAATAGGCGCATACGCTAGGCGGTTTCCAATGGGCCAACACATGGCCGACGTTTGAAGCATGTACACAAGAGACCCACTTTCAACCGGCGAGATACAACAAGCCCACGCTCGATCAAGCAGCGCAGAAACCCCACGAACAAAGCAGGCGCAGATCGGGCCGATTAGGCACATCCCCACGATTGAACGGCAGCGCACAGCCCTCGACCGGGCAGTCATAGCAAGGTCGATCAAGCATGCAAGACCGACATCATGCTAGGGGAACACTTTTCTGACGCCTTCTTGAACGTGACATGCTCGGCGATGACAGACGACCCGTCTCTCCCCCGGTAATATCTAACATTGTCTCATAAGTTTTATCTTTAATTGTCAATATCTCATGCCTACCACACAATAGTGTAACCATTGTGTGCTAGGCAGGGACTTAATGTTGATGGTGGATTTTCGATTCAAGGTTGAGTTTGTAAAAAACCGAAAAATCATGCTTGTTGACATCTTGTAAAAGATAAAGCCATTTATAAGTGTTGATACCTCATTTAATTCAAATTTTTGTATTTCGCACTCATTATCGGTGTGGCATGATGACCGAGTGTTACTCTTATGGAGTAACACGAACCTCCAAGCACTATAATGAATCATTATCATGTGGCATGAGACTCGAGTGTTACTTCATACAGAGTAACACTAACCTCCAAGCACTATAATGAAACCATGTACCGAAATACTTCGACTGGTGATTCTCACAGTGTTATACTAGCCCGAGCCCTCCTTCGGTGTGTTATACTAGCCCGATTGAGCCCCTCTCGGTGTGTTATACTAGCCCGATTGAGCATCCAACTCCACAAGGCTTGATGACCGTATCAATTCCATCACCCTAAGCATGGTCTGGATATGATCCGATCGCACCATCCAACTCCACAAGCATGATTGATGACCCGCAGATCAATTCCATCACCCTAAGCATGGTATGGAATACCCACGGCCTTACGCTTGCGCAGATATGATATCCAACTCACAAGCATGATTGTCATCCAACTCACAAGCATGATTGGATGACCACTTTAGAGATCAAGTCCATCACCCACAAGCATGTATGGAATACATCACCCGACCCCGCATGGCTCTAACGGTCGACCATGGCCTTTTGCCAAGAAAACCGTCCATACCAAGCATTATGGGCGGAAAACCTAAATTAGGGTTTGCGGCATATTACATGTGCCCAAAACTGTCTCAACCATCCATCTTCGCGATGGTATAGATGGAGGGTGTAGATGCAGACTCAAAGGCCTGGAGCATGTCGACACAATCACCATGTGACCGCCACACACTTGTGTCGGCCAAAACCAACCATGGTTGGTTACAACACATTCGTCCGCTGAAATAGCATGGTCGCACGGCTTTGAAAGCCAAAATTAGGGTTCAAGCCATCACGCGTCCATCTTCTCCGGCACGAATGGAGGGTCACAGATTAGATTACAGTCGGCCATACCCAAGATGACCACGGTGGGCCCATCTACCTCTTCATGCTACTCGGCCAAGGCATATCACGCCCGCCAATCCAAAATCCCGCCTCAAACATGCGTGGATACACTTCCCAAATTGCAAATCGATCTCGACCACTCAACTTCACCGGACGAATTGGGTGGCTTAGATCACGTTTTCATGGGACCGGTGAGACATGGGCGTGAACATCAGCCTACCATCTTCACGCCAAACTAACCGGCCAAGACCGACCAAGCTAGGTCGTCTTGGAAAACGCCACGGAAAAGAGTATGGCGCGCTGGCTTCTTGCGGGTATCAAACTTTTATCGTAAAATCGATCTCGACTACTCCTCTTGCTTAGGCCAAATTGAGTGGCCCGTATCGCGCTTTCATGAGGGAACGGAATACATGCACGTACACCATCATGCCGCTCTACACGCATGTATGGTCGGCCCTCTCCAAAATCCTTCCCATACTTGGTTTCGACCAAGCTCAAGAGTGATGCTTTGCGCACTCTTCAAAAACCTAATATTCATTAATCTATTCGCGGATGAGTGTCTCAAGCTCATCTCATCCATCCAACTTCACTAGCTTGGTTATACAACCCTGGTCAGGAGTCAATTGGTCAGTAAGGAGTCATTACCCATCGCCTTACCACACCACAATGCGGTACCTGCATAAAATACACACGATACTTCACAAGTATCAACTTCCTCAATAACGCAATTATTCAATTCAAAGATTACATGCTATCTTTCGTGGATCCACGATCCACATTCCGGTTATCAATCATGTCACAAACGGGGGATACATACCGGGGTATTGGTCCAGCGGTTTACAGCAAGCGGCGTGCAACGCGCCATCACAAGAATGTGTTAGGAAGTCATGGACGGTTATAGATGAACAGAGAAGTGGGCAAGACCGGGTCGTGTATCACCGACACACAACTCCACTACCCATCATTCCACTACCTCCACTTCCCCAGAAACGTGAATGAGGCTCAATGACTTGTATAAATAGGTTCTCCGCCCTATTTCAAAACAGGAGACAAGAAAACAACACAAAACAGACATTTGAGATGTTAAAAACCAAGTGTTAATACAAATCGTATTCAAACACCGCAGCCTCGCTGCATCGACCATAAGCTTGCTCATCTTTCTATCACAAGTCATAAGCAATCCAACATCTTCACAATCTCAACACCTTCTTTCGCTTCCCTCCCTAAGATCAACCCCATCTCCTTCACTTTGTGACCTAAAAACAAGTCTGGATTGGCCATTTCTTGGTTTAGGCCGGACTTGCACTGATTGATCTCTCGAATCTACAAGCACTCACCATGCTAAAGTGCATTTGTTTTTAAAGGTTTAAATTCATTCCTCATCCACACCCCAAATTACCAAATTCTGCAGGAGTAGTTTTCACCCATCAACAGGTGTTCAATAAAAATCCGTGACTATTGAAGTGCTGGTCACGGTGGATTTCACGAAATAGCCACGGTAATATACCGCGTCCAAATGTCATGACTTTTGGCCTCGGAGGCTTTGGCCACGGTTTTCCTAAAAATGAATTACCGTGACCATAGACATTTGGACGCGGTAAACTACCGTGGCCGAAAGGCATTTTTGTACCAGTTCTACTTCCGATAAAAGTCATAAAAAAAACCACACCTTCAGAATCAACTATTCTGGTCTCAACACTCTCTTCGCTTCCCTCCCTAAGACCAACCCTTCTCCTTCACTTTGTGACCAAGCAAGCTCGGGAAACGACCATTTCTTGGTTTAGTCCAGATTGTATAGATTGATCTCTCGAATCAAAAGTACTCCCGCACAAAAGATATTGTTTTTAGGTTTAGATTCGATTTCTCATCCACACACCCAAAATTACCAAAATCAGTAAACAGTTTTCACCCACAAAAAATTGGCGACCACAAGTGGGAGGTCAAATCTCTCGGTTGCAACTCAATTTCCGTAAGATGGCCTGTCTTAGAAACCGAGTCCGTGATCCCAAATTCCGCTCCGACTCTAGCGAATGGAGATGTCTCTTTCCCCAGTACGACACCTAATGACGCAGCCGATGGAGGAATTCCAAGGTTGGCTGAATTGGTACGAGTTCAGGAAATCCACACAAGGAACATGGACCTGATGAAGGAGACGATAAACAACATACTTAACTTTGTTATCGGTTACATCGATTGAGCGGTTCACCCGCTTCAGGAATTCCAACACTGGGGATCGACGTCCGCATGATCATTCTCAAGTTAACACCTTCACCACTAATCGAGACCGGTGAACCGGGGAAAGCGGCTGCGTTGATGGAAAGTTTATGCGAACTTCCTGCACCTTTCAAAGGACCAAGCGAGAGGGAGACATTCATCGCGATTAATCAAATAGCCTAGATGCGTGTTTGGTTCCTTTAAGCTCGGAGGCTTCAAGAATGTCGAAATGTCCGTCAACAATGTTACATTTATCAAGACGACATGGTGGAATAAGAGGGACATAACCGAGCCCCCGCATGTCACTTTGCCGCATCAATGATTTCGAATTCAAAGGGCCCTTATCGACACGGGGGCGTCCTCCAATGTTATTACTCTCGGAACACCTCCCAGGACATCCAAGGTGCGCCAAGTAAAATTGTATGATGACTACCATGATGAGATTTGAAAGGAAACCTAACCGAAAGATGTATGGATACGTCCCAACTTGAATCGCTTGGGTAGGACCAATCCGATCCAGGTAAAATTCGAGGTAATCGAAGGAGCAGGACTACCATAATGCGGGAAGGAGCTCCATGATAACAGGATCATTCCTTCAACATATGAGGCCTCAAAGACCATGTTGAATGAAGAATTTATTCGCATTCCCACGTCATTATCTCCTTTATGGCAATCGTGGTATGGAGATGTTCAACAAAGGAAAATTCGCGGGATCACAAATTTCTTTGCACTGTTTGCATATTTTGCACATATTTAGTGTCGAATCCATGCTAGTATTTGCTATATTTTCTTACAAATTATTGTATATTACGTTTGTTTTTTCTTTATTTGTTGAATCATGAAGTGAATTTATTTTCGCATTAGCCGCAAGCGGAGAAGGCCAAAGACCAAGTAGAGCCTATCTAGGAGTTCCATATGCACGAAGCAACGCAGGAAGAATGGGGTCAATGGAGATGTTGCGCGAAACAAGGATGAGGAAAATTCGTCTTGCGGGACTGACGCTTAAATGTGTTTTAAAAGGCACCGACTATTTCTCGGTCGCTGCCATCATCTTCTTCACTCCACAAGTTCGTGGAATCAATGTAACTACCATTGGTAGTTGACGGAGATAATGGAGCTCGGAAGATGAGAAGGAAGAGATGATTATCGATGGCAGAGTGAGTTCGAGGCGTAACCTAATGATGTGCGATGGGGCCGCCCGTGAATTATCAACGAAGGAGGAATTAATGCATGTGGTGTTGCATGGCAATCGATGGAGTTCGGTTTCGAGAGTTTAAAGACAAAACAGATAGCTCGGCTTAGGTAGAGAAGAAAGGCAAGTGACAAAGCTGTGGATTTTATGATGTTACCAAAAATCTCGAAATCACATGGAATGGTACTTGTGGTGTTGATAATTGCATTATCGTGAGATAGAAGATGATTGATGGAGCTAGTGGTATGGCAAGAGGGTTTTGGCAATGAGATTGACCATGGAACGAGTGGAGTTTGAAACGTAATGGTGATTCGTTTATGGTCTTGTGGATTGTGGGGAGCAAAGCCGTGACAATGGAAGATGATGATGCAAACGAGTTGAGCTATGGTGATGGGTTGTCGAATGATGCCTATAAAAGAGAACTGCAAAGGAGGCTCGATGTTTTAACGAGATGTTGGGTGACTTAAATAGAGCCCATTATCTGCGTATTTGGGTATCTTCACAGACCAAGGCTTGATATATTCTCTTACAGGGCTTTGGCAACCAACTTTTACACGGCAATACAACTATAAAAGAGACTTCTTAACCTTTGAATATATCTCTTACATCTCATAATTCTTCATAAAATATTTTAGGGTTTACCCTTTAGGGGGAAACCGTGAAACGGTGTAAACATGAGAGGCTAAAATTTTGTTGATTGAGGATGAATTCAATGTTCTAGCGTGAAGCTTCTATTATTATACAAGTTTGTTCGGAGTTTTAATCACATCATCGTTTGTTTTCACTATTTGATCTTTATGAGTGATTCTTAGATTGATTTGGGATGCATACTAGATTAGTCTATTAATTATTCTATTGCTAGTATTGGCTTAGGAGATAAGTAATCGTCGAATAATTCATACACAAGTAGAAATCGCAAGACCTTGCGAGAGGGATTCGTGGAGCAACCATGGTGAATACAATACCAGCAAGTGGACCTTTGAGCTAAGAGTTTAACTACCGGGATCAACCTAATTCACAAAGCCTAAGCGTTCGATCGGATTACACCTTGAGTGAGCTACTACTTGGTGGTTCGGTTGGATAGAATCGATATTGGAGAGCTTCCGTATCCGTGGTAAAAGGAGTTTGAGGATAGCACTCGAGCTAGGCCGCTTTCCTACGGTTGGTGATGAATGGTTCTAACGAAGATAGATAAGTATACTAATCCGCTTATCTCTTGGTAATTCGCCAAGGATTCCTTGATCATATCTTTCTTTTATTTGTTATTCTTTTTATTTCACTTTAAAACAATCCCCCTTGTATTTTATTATTTTGCTATCTAAATAACATATCAATTACACAAACTGCCGTGGGAACGATCTTACTACCGTATATTACCGGCTAATTAGTGGGAAATATATTGAATAATTTGTTGTGGTTACGACACGCATCACACTCCACTCCCGACATGGACATCAATCGAAGAAGAGGACGAGCTCACATCGCTGCACCAAGAGACTCAATCTCGCGCCATCCCTCCAAAAGAAAAGCACACCAATTTCCATTCATCAAACGAAAATATGACTCATGCTCATACCAAGAGGGAGCGGGCTTTTATTGCAAGTCATGACGAAAAAGGGAAAACCATATATCGACGCCGCTGTTAGCAATTAGCAAGGGAGACTACCACCTAGTCTCTCCGCCTAATGGAATGCAATCACAACAACGAGCCACAAGAGGAGGTGCCGGATGCACCACGCCAACTGCAGGACGGAACCAACTCCACCATAGATGAACCCGAAGTTGTCAACATCGGAAGTGAGGAACCTCCACGTCCTGTCTCCATCAGCTCAACTCTATGTGCTGACGAACACGAAAAACTTGTGGACCTTCTTAAGGAATATCAAGATGTATTTGCATGGACGTACGAGGAAATGCCTGGCCTGGATGAGAAAATGGTCACTCACCATCTACATATAATACCCGGATCCAAACCGGTCAAACAATCTCCGAGATAGTTTAGACACGATGCGGAAGAACAGATCAAGACCGAAGTTCAAAAATTACTAGCCACTGGTTTCATCAAACCCATTCACCATCCCACCTGGTTGGCCAATGTGGTTCCAGTAAAGAAGAAGAATGGCCAAATCAGGTGTTGTGTTGACTTTAGGGATCTGAAAAAAATGCTGCCCCAAGGAAGATTTTCCTCTCCCTAACATTGATATACTGGTAGACGCCACCAGTGGACACGGTATGTTCTCTTTCATGGACAGGTATAGCGGATACAACCAAATAAAGATGTACGAGCACGACGCAAGTAAGACAGCTTTTCGAACTTCTCTCGGAAACTTTTACTATACCGTGATGCCTTTCGGTTTGAAAAATGCTGGCGCCACCCACCAACGCGCCATGAACGCAATTTTCCATGATATGATGCATAAGCAAGTTGAAGACTATGCGGATGACATAGTGGTTAAATAAAAAACTCGGGCGGCCCATACAGAGGTTCTGCGACAGGTGTTTGAAAGGTGTCGTGAATACTAACTAAAGATGAATCCTTTGAAGTGTGCCTTTGGCGTCTCTTCGGGCAAATTTCTAGGTTTTCAGGTGACCGCCGAGGGAATCAAAGTCGACCCAGACAAAACCAAAGCCATCCTCATGATGCCACCTCCACAAACTGTGAAAGAGCTTCAAAGCTTCATGGGTAAGGTAAACTACATCCGGCGTTTCATACCGGGTTTATCTCAGCTTATTGCTTCATTCACCCCCCTGTTGAAGAAAGGGGCAAGTTTTGTTTGGACGACACTACAATAAGAGGCTTTTCGGAAGATTCAACAGATACTGTCATCCCTAGCCGTCATGAAATCTCCTGCACAAGGAAGACCGTTGTGTCTCTACACCGCTTTTAGTGATACGACTGTCGGATCTCTTCTCGCCCAAGAAGATGATGAAAGAATTGAGCACCTTATATACTACTTCAGTCGGACTTTGAGGGATGCTGAACTCAGATACCCTAAGGCAGAAAAAGCGCGCCTAGCTCTAATTCACTCCATTCAGAAGTTTAGGCATTATCTGCTCTCAAACAAGGTGGTGCTGATATCCAAGTCTGATCTTGTGAAGTTCTTACTTTCAAAACCGGCCCTGATAAGAAGGCTAGCCAAATGGCTCCTCCAAATGTCAGAGTTTGATATAACGTGTGCTTTCCCAAGAGTTATCAAAGGACAAGCGGTCGCAGATTTACTAGCAGCTTTCCCAGGAGAGGGTACCACAACACTGCACGAAGTCTTCCTGAAGAATTTCCGGAAATCTCTTTTGTCAAAGAAGAAGCATGGCTACTATTTTTCGATGGATCCGCCACCCCTAGAAATAATACCGGAGGAGCAGGTGTGGTTCTAGTATCTCCAACCGGTGAAGTTTTCTCGCATTCCTTCAAGCTAGACTTTCATTGCACCAACAATTCAGCAGAATATGAAGCCTTTCTCATAGGGTTGTCATTAGCCAAGCAAGCTGGAGCCACACGTCTGGAAATAAGGGGTGATTCTAAATTATTGGTTAACCAGATGAACGGAGTATACGCACTAAAAGAGGTGACGTTGGCCCCATATAGATCCGAGGCGCAAAAGCTGCTAAATTACTTTGCTGACGCGACCATAACACATGTTGGCCGTAGCAACAACAGATATGCTGATTGCCTAGCCACATTAGCATCAAAGCTGCAGTTCGAAGGTTCGGAAGAAGCCCTGACGGTGAAGAGACGAACCGTGGCATCAACATGGCTTTCGCAATCTAAGGGGACTGAAGCCAGCGACTGGAGAACACCGATTATTCAAGAACATAACAGCTCGCTTTTCCAAGGAAAGGTCGGCCTCAAAACCTTGCAAAACTTCTTCATGCTTCATGGGATGTTATACCACCGGAACCCAGATGGTTCCCTGTTAAAATGCCTCGGAGATGAAGAGGCACAACAGTAGCGTAACCGTATTCATAGCAAAATTTGCGGACAAACGTTGCTGGTAACACTTTATCGTCACCTGCAACGCCTTGGCTACTACTGAACATAAATGGAGGCTCAATCTCGATTGCTCCAAGGATCTTGCTCCAATTGCCAAGCACCGCCGCATCAATTGGAAGTTTTTACTGTTGACCACGCTGGGGACTGGCAAAAGCTGTACATTAGTTATCTTCGCGACGGCGTACTCCCTGCAAGCAAGAAAGACGCAACCAAAGTGAAGCAAAGATGCAAGAGATTCATACTTCATGAAGGAATCCTGTATCGAAAACGTTTTGGAGGAGATTTATTATGATGCCTGGGCGATCCAGAAATCCCAATCATGTTGAAAGAAATGCACGAAGGCGAGCACCAAGGGAAAAAGAAGTTGTTTCTCCAAATACACGAGCGATACTACTGGGCGACCATGGAGGACGATGCGGCTGCTTTTGTTCAAAGATGCCACAAATGTCAAATTCATGGAAATATTATCCATGCACCCTCAACTCCCCTGCATTTGGTAAGTAGTCCTTGGCCGTTTTATAGCTGGGGAATCGACATCATTGGGAAGATCAACCCGCCGTCATCAAAACAACATGAGTATATAATAACCGCAACAGAGTATTTCACCAAATGGGTTGAAGTCATACCTTTACGAGGGACTACTGGAGCCACAATTGCAGCGTTCATTAGGGAATATATCATTTATCGTTTCGGCGTGCCCAAACACATCATCACCGACAACGACACTCCTTTTGCCAACAAGCAAGTACGGGAGTTACTTGAAGAATATGGAATTAAACAAGTCTTCTCCACTATTTACTACCCCCAAGGGAATGGGTAGTCCGAAAGCACCAACAAGACTCTAATACGAATCCTCAATAAGGACAAAGTGCACGATAACCCTCGGACATGGCACGAACAACTGCCAATGGCGCTTTGGGCATATCGGACATCACCAAGGAGCTATACTGGCGCCTCCCCCTATTCTCTCGTCTACGACACAGACGCCATTCTCTCAGCAGAAATTAAAAACCCATCGGCTAGGATTGCCAAGGCAAACGGAGTTCAATGGAATGAAGCCGAAACAACAAATGCCAGGGTAGCGGAGCTAGACACTTTGGATTCCAGAAGAGCAAAAGCAGAAGATCACGCGTAAGCATATAGAAATAGAATTTCCCAAGCATACGACAAAGCTGTGAAACCTCGAATTTTTCAAGTAGGGGATCTGGTGTTGAAGACCGCCAAACACATCCAACAAGACATGTCAGCACCAAAATTCTCCCCAAAATGGGAAGGGCCTTATGTGGTCACCAAAGAGTATAACAGTGGATACTATAAGGTCATCAAGGAAGATGGAGGCAAACTGGAAACAATCATCAATGGAAAATGGCTCAAGGCATACTACGCCTAACCTTTACCCCACCTCTCGCCGTCTCATAACACGGCTAGCCAGGCATTTTTCTGTTTCCTTCACATCCCAGTTATCAAATTTAATTTAGTCAAAGCATATTCATGAAAATTATCTTATTTCTCCAAAACCAGTACAAACAAAAATACATATGTTCGAGACCGGAAAGAAAACCAGGCGTCTCATAACTACATAACTCAGAAAAGCCCGTCCAA
The DNA here is from genome assembly GCA_023531295.1 of Papaver armeniacum. Taxonomy (NCBI): domain Eukaryota; kingdom Viridiplantae; phylum Streptophyta; class Magnoliopsida; order Ranunculales; family Papaveraceae; genus Papaver; species Papaver armeniacum. The sequence goes on from JAJJWW010017888.1 coordinate 31,243, forward strand.
TAGATTGTAATTCCTTGAAAGCATCATTTTCAACCTGTTTTGATATATTTCAGTCCTACTCTTCAAGTCCTGGATAGCCTTTTCCACCTTTTGGGATTCCACGGCCAGAGCCTTCTCCTCTTCCAAAATGGCTTTTGTGGTAGGAACAACGTTGGCAAGAATACCGGATCTGTCAACCTTCACAATGTCAAGGCGATGCCGCAGCCAACTTACGTTAAACCCAAGGGATTCACATGTAGACACCATGTTTTCCCACCTTTCAATAGTTGATTCCGTGACGTTGCGGATGGATGTGCCTTCCATTTCAACAATCATAGGCAGGAGACAGTTCACTGTGGTAACCAAAGCAGGCGAGCAATGCTTCACCACGCTCCTGGTGGCAATATGGCCATATCTTCTCCATAATTTCGTATACAGAGTCACGAATTCCTTTCGCACTAAGAATTTACCAACGCTTCGGTAGCTAGAAGATAACCACTTCATGCGGATTTCGAATGACAAACCTGCATTGGGATATTCATGGCAAGAGATACCCAAATCAGCATTTTCCAGATCTGCAGTGGTCGATGTGCTCGGATTCGAAGAAAGGGTGGCGGTCAGATCATCATCATCGACAACGGTAACACATGTTCCGATGGATATCTCGCACAAAAGAAATTCTTTTCTCACTCTTTGGTGGTAACAAACAAATATCTATTGGTCAATGAAAAAACGATTGGTATGATCTTCTTAACTCGGATGATCCAGGACAGGGAGTTTTCGCTTTAATCGGGACGCTGCGTTTGACCAAAGAATCTAGTCGACTTGAAGATGATTCATCTCATTTCGACATGAGGAAGGAAATATGAATTCAACAGAGAAAGTTTTGTCTTGAACTAAGAAGGATAACCTAATTGCACCAGCATATATACTGCAGAAACCCTAAAGAGAAACGAATGCTGAGCAAACACAATGATTTTACACGGCGGCCAAAAATCAGCCTCAAACAGGTGAAGTCTCTCGTCGAAACCCTAATGTAGAACGAGCTAAAATGGTCAGATAGCCAAAAGAGCGCCGCCTTCACTGCTCGAAGCAGCCCAATCTCCGCGTGCTCCACCAGACAAGGAGCGCTATCTCCGCCCGCTCCACAGCCTAGCAAGTAACGATATGACTACAACACTCCGTAATCAAAGCCACACTATCTCTGCCCATTTTGCGAAAAACGCCGGCTCCATCTTCACTATTTGATAGCCAATGTTCAAAGTGTTGTTTCCACCATTCCACGGACATAGCCAAAGCGGCGCCATCTTGGCCATTCAAAGCAGCGCCTTCTACCTTACCTTCCCTAGCCAACCAGTGCCCGTTCCGCGGGCCAAGTTGCAATGTCACCTCTGCCGATCAATAGCCGAAGTTTCAGCGCCGACGCTAACGCCCTATGGCCAAGATAGAATTACGCAGAGCCGCCAACCCAGAGATCACGGATTCTCCATGCCTTCCGCTAAAGTTTAGTTGAATTTCCTCGGCAATCTCTTCACGTCTTGCCCTTTCGATTTTACTCTTGTCTGTCACTATCTCATGCTTACCCCACAACAATTCTACTGTTACGTGCTAAGCATGGGACTTAATGTTGATGGTGGTTTAGCTTAGGGTTGAAATCGTAAAACCTTGTATCTGATGTGACGTCACTCTGTAAGGAAACGGTGTCGTGAGTGCTAACCTCTCCACCGACATATTTATTGAGCCGTTCAATATACTTACATGAAATTTATCTAGACTTGCGAATGTAGCAACCATCCCAGATGTTCTGTAAGTTTCGGCGCCTCGCCTATATTCACTTAATATAAGTTCCTTTGAATGCCTTTTATGCTATGTTCTACGGCTGAACCTTTAATATTGATATGGCATGACGATTTGTGTTCGCTCGCAACAGAGTAGCACGAATTTCCAAATATCGAGGATAAGGTCTTTGCATAAGGTATTCAATCAGAAAAGCATGCTGCTCTCTGGCAATGAACATAAAAGAACTCCGTGTCAACACATAGAGTTCAATCAATTTCCCTGACTAACTTACAGAAGTTAGGGTTTTGCGCCTCGCACAGTATATCAGACCTTGCTTGTCGAATATAAGCCTAGGCGAACTAGGTAATCAATCCGCCATGGATTAGCAGGTGCAAAACCTTGCCCAGAATCAGAAAACAGGGATCCGCAGCAGCAAAGGGAGGCGTGGCCATGCCTTAGACCAACTGGCGCCACTTGCACCTTCCTAAACCGTCCCTATTTCTCTTGACCAATCGTGTCGCCTCAAATTAACCACGTGCACATAAGTTGTGGATGGGCCCATACTCGCAGGCCCCACTTCCCATCGACCAATCAGGTCGCTCTAAAGCCGCCACACTCTCACCAGAAGTGTAGCCACGCCCATGCTTGGCCGTCCCTCTTTTAATCGACCAATCAGGTCGCTCTAAAGCCGCCACACTTTCACCAGAAGTGTAGCCGCACCTTATGTTTGGCCGGCCCCTTTCCTCGGCCAATCAAGTCGCTCCAAACTTGCCACCATACATTAAAGGCAAAACGCACCCTGCCGCGCCACCATACTAACTGGCAAGCCAAACGCGCCTTACCACAAAAACATATTGATCGGCATGCCAACATGCCACTCTGCCACGGTAGCATGCCACTTTAGCCTTGGCCACGCCGCCAAGCCCTAATTCTTACCACGGCGCCAAAACCTAGCCTTGGCCACGCCGCCAAGCCCTAATTTTTACGACGACGCCAAAACCTAGCTTTGGCCATGCCACAACGCCACTGGCTACTAGTATGCCGCTATGCCACGCCACTGGCATGCCGCTATTCCATGGCTCAACCAGGCGCTACTATGCCAATGGCGCCACTTCGCTATACAACAAGATGCATCCATAATCAACGACCACTCTTCCTCATGAGATGCAATCTCAGCCATCCAAGTTCACCACTGAGCTTACGGACTTGCGGCAAGTCCCGGGCATCCCGCTACGCCACGGCTACGCTAGGCGCCACTATGCTTATGGCGCCACTTTGTTACACAACAAATATGTGGCCATAATCAACGGCTACCCTTCCTCATGAGATGTAATCTCAGCCATTCAAGTTCGCCACCAAACTGACGGACTTGTGGCAAGTTTTAGGCGGCCGAGCCAAGGAAAGTTCAATAGCATCACATGCTATTTTCCTATGGCAAAGTCTCTTGACTTTGACTTGCCACACATAGCAACCTGCTACACGTTTTCCATGAAAACACTCGATACATCAAACATGTCACAAACTGGGGGATACTCATCAGGGTATTGGTCTGGCGGTTTACAGCGTGCGGCGTGCAATGCGCGCGTTACAAGAATGTGTCATGAAGTATAGGACAATTAGTGGTGGTGAAAAGTAACGGTGTAAACAATTCATTTCCTTCATCATGGAAGCGTAATGACTGACGGTTACACGGATTCACTTCCCTCATCATGGAAGCATAACGTCTGACGGTTACACGTTACTCTATTCTTCCACCAGTCAATCGTTTCCACTTCCTACGATACCAGGGTACGTTTCAATATGACTTGTATAAATAGGCTTCACATATTTTTACCAAACAACAAGTTTGGTTCGGCAACAATATAGTATCTAGAAATCACCTGGTAGCTTTCCATTCTACTAACCAGTTCTACTTCCGATACAAGTCATAAAACAAACCACACCTTCAGAATCAACTATTCTGGTCTCAACACTCTCTTCGCTTCCCTCCCTAAGACCAACCCTTCTCCTTCACTTTGTGACCGAAACAAGCCTGGAATGGCCATTTCTTAGTTTAGGCCAGGATTGTATAGATTGATCTCTCGAATCAAAAGTACTCCCGTGCAGTACATTGTTTAGGGTTTAGATTCGTTTCTCATCCACACACCCAAAATTACCAAAATCAGCAGAAACGGTTTTCACCCACAAACACCTGGATCTTAGGATAGTTTGTAAGAAATGCAAACTTAAGTATTTATAGACAAAGGTTGTTTGGACAACGAGGAAATTCCAAAACCGAAAATATTCTCAAGATATGCATTAAAGTACCTAAATTTGGTTTTCCTTTTCCCAATAAATGTTAACCAATATTTCCGAAAAATCTCAATGTAAAAACTTCTATTATTAGTCTAGCACATGATCTAATAATATTTTCCAGAAGATATGTTTTAAAAGCTAGTAATTAAAACATATATGATGAAAATAATAATTAAATGCTTTTCACTTTTTCGAACTAGGGATCACCTTGAGTATCAAGGAATATCTTTGAACAATAAACGATACGAGTTATGTACATGTTCAAATATGTTGACATCTAAAAGTTTCTTAGAGCAACTGCAGCGGGGCGACTATAACCAAAGACTAAAAACCAAAAAAATTTGAAAGAAATGGGTTTACTCCGTGCACAGACGCTACGGTGGGAAAACCAAATTTGGTGGGGCGCACTTTCAAATTACGCTCCATTTTTATATATTTTTTTTTTGTTAGGCGTAACTTATGAATTACGCCCGTCATCGGGCAGACTCAAAACCTTACGCCCACCATCAGGCGCAATTTATACTTACGCCCAAATCAGGCGCAATCAAAACCTTACGCCCGACTAAAACCAAACCAAAGACCAAATATACTCTAGTATTTGGTTTTACTCTGGTATTTGCTCTTTACTCCTCTCCGTAGTGTCTGGGTTTTCGACCAAATATTTGGTTTTAGTCTGCCACTGTGGTTGCTCTTAGAAAACCATAATTCCAAGCTTCACACAAAACTTACAGAGATATGTGAACATTGGAAACTCGGTTTTGCTTCTTGGGATCAGTTGTACTAACCTCACAATATAAGTTGTGATCAATTATACCATGTTTCCCAAACCAGGTTATGACCGGTTACACCTTGCTTCCCAGAGGTAGCTTGTGATCGGTTACCCCTTACTTTCCTAAGTTAGCTTGTGATCGGTTACACATTACTTCCTAAGTTAGATTGTGATCAGTTACACCTTGCTTCCCAAGGTTACAACTAGATTTACAATGAATCTCATGACCGATTGCAACAAACTATATTATATAGGCTATGACCGGTTATAACATAAATCTCAACAAGTTAAGATAGGTCTACCAAAGTAATCTTCCATCGGTCATCCAAAAAATATTCAAAGAATAACAAAACCAATCATGGTTTCCTTTTGATTATGAAACAATTTCATAAATGTACTTCCTTTAAACATATGTTATAAAATATTGTTTCCTAAGATGAAATCATTCCTATATAATGCACACATAATTAAATAACTATATACAATAGATTATGTCGATGTCGTACTTACGAAGTTCCAAAAGATATGCGTTCATATTTCGTAATATATTTTCCTTGACACTTTGATCATATTATTATGACCAAGTCACTTTACTAGAGTATTATATACAATATATACATCGTCACATGTTATGTTTTCAATATAACACGATTTCAAAAATACGTTAGGAATGGAAACAAGATCAATTCAATATTACTAACCTCAAGTGGAAGGATGATGTCATCGTTGTAGTCGTTATTTCTTCTCATTCGTCAGATCTTCAGAGTAATACTTGTATGTATCAACATTCCTAGACTTTCTAGTCTAACCTAAACGAATTTGACTCTAGTATTTAATCAAGCGACTCTAGATGAGTTTTGATACTAAAATATGACAACCAATCTTGACATACCAACGCTTGGAGAGTTCTGCTGAGCTATGCTCTAAACGAAGTACTAAATAACTCATTCTTCATACGCTTGATTCCAAGTTTCAACAACACAATATCCTGCATATATTCAATAAATAAATTTCGTTGTTGAAATTTGAATAACAAAAGATTTTAATCCCCCTAAAGGCAAGTGAGGTAAATATTCAATCCGAACATCTTTTTTATTCCCCTTTTGTAATCATATTTTTTTCCCCCCTTAGTATATGCTTTACTCTTTCGTTAGATGTAACGTTTAAGCACAATTGTCATTTCCTAGTGATTAAAAAATTATTTGTTTAATCCATATATTTCTCCCACTTTTTTTCACAAAATGACAAAGGTTCGAGCAAATAAAGGTCAAACCGAAAGGATCTTAGAAATCTAGAAGACTTGTACAACCTATAAGAGTTAAGCACTAAGGTTTCACATACCATTTTAGATAACCGATATTAAAACCGAAACTACAAAAGCAATTTAGTTTCAATATGTTATAAAGAAAACAATTGCCCGAAGCATTTTTCCATATAGTTCAACAAATTGACTGAGATACTTAATTTCATTGTTTAACCGATTGCGTATGTACAATCGCTTATTTCGATAAGACCAAAATAAAGATCAGAATTAACTTTATTTTTCTCATCAGGATCTAATTATTCTGAAAATAACTTAGACCTTTCCCTTTAGACAAGACAAACAATAGGTTAGTTAACTAGTTTTTCTTGTCAAGGAATTCGATTAGACTTGAATTACTGAACCTCCATTTGATAAGTCTAACTAAGATCATAAGTAACTTAGTTTCTCTTATCCAGAATCATATGGACTAATCAAATGATCCTGTATTTTTGTTAAGTCAAAAACAATAGATACAAATCAAAATAATTTGACTTGCAATTATTTTCCTTAACCAGAAGCAATTGAAACAAATATAAGCATTGCAACACCGCAATTGCACCGAGTTTTGTTAAGCAAAAACACTTGATATCCAACAATAAAGAAGATACCAAATCATAAGCCAATAAATTGACACAGTTTTTCTTAACCGGAAACAATTGAATCATATAAATAATCCATACACAGCATAATGGAACATATCAATTGTACAGAAATTTTGTTAAGAAAAAGCAAAATATATGCATTATAAACATGCTTTTCTTAAAAAGGAAAAACGATTAACTAACATTTAAAATCGTTACCTCAATTTCCATGACCACTACTCCCTAGAAAGATATATCATTAAGCGTAAGTTCAAATAAGAACTCTCCCCAAGTGTGTTGTCATCCTCTCGCAAGAACAAAAGAGCAACAACAAAAGCAACCTTTACCAAACAAAGGTTGAATCGGTTTTAACTAATGCATGACAATAGAAAAAGTCTAAACCCGAAACACATATGTTATGCTAAACACAACTTATGTAAACATAAATTGATTATCAACATATGAGTATCAATCGGAACACCTTATGATCCTTTGATTAACGCCTACTGGTAGAACTGGAAAACCTACAATTATATTATCCGCAAGTATACAGTGTCTACAATGTAGAATACAATAAGCACGGATCGTTCCCATAGGGACTTGGTTGGTTTGAAGTTGAATTTCTAAGCCTAACTAACACTGATTCGAATAAGAAGTAACAACGGGGAGTTTGTGTGTCGAAACGACAAGATGCTGGAAAAGATTAAACTAGAAAATTGAAATTGAAATATGGATGCAATGAGAGTTGAAAAACAGTTGATGATAAAGTACAAGGGCAATTGAATCCGCCACCTAGACTGCACTAGAATTCAGCTACTGAAATTGTTCTTTTCCCTTATAATGGATCAGCAATGAAGATACGAGTCTTTCGCCTTTCCAAAGGGTTCTCAAAGATGGATAGTTCAATATCAACCAAAGCATTAATCCCTAGTATTAGATGTCTTCTTGATAAGCACGTAAGTGCTACATTTTATACCCATATTTATATTAGCCAGGACTCGATATTTTTGTTAACAACACTATTTTAGTGCTTTTGTAGAAAGTACGAGTGAATTCGATCACCGGGTCGAAGATGGCTAATTAAGAAGCTAAATGGCGTTCGCGACAAAAATATCAAAAGTACTACTCAACATGCCAAGGAACCAGGGCTTCATTAATCGCTATATGCCTAGGATGGTCGTACCACCAAAGCCTCATCAAGGCCTGAAGTTAATATGGTGAAAGAAATTCTTTTGTTTGTCGAGCACGTGAAACCCCACTAAGGAGTAGGCAATGAGTAGCACATGACTCATCACTACCACATTTCTAATGTGAAGTGTTAATTTCTTAAGGAAGCAGGTGAAGTTCTTATCCAGAGATGAAGATGGTGCTGGCAAGGTCTGTAAGAAGATGAAGAAGTAACAGTTGCATGAACGGATTCCAAGGGTCTTGTTTGGCGTTAATTGATCGAGGAGATAAAAGGAGCTGCTGCCATGTTTGCTGTTATTAACGATGGAGGAGAATGCAAGATGGTCAGAGAAGTAATGTGTTGGTTGTTCGAGAGTTTACTGCGGCCGTGAACTGCAAGGACAAAATGAAGACGCCCACCACTGCAGCAAAGCTCAATATTGGTGACCCTCGAGTCTGCACAACAGCAACAATGGATCTGGTGATGTTCATCTCATTTGAAAGCAAGGGTACTGAGAGCAAATGGTTTTGGATCAGCGAAGATTGATGGTGGATGTCGGCTGAATGATGGTGGAAGATGAGTGTGGTACTGAACTTGTTCAATCTAAGAAATCAGTTGGGTTTAAACGAGATGCTGCGAAGAACAACGATGGGTTTTGCTGTAAGTTCTTGGTATCTCAATTAACGACCGATTGCGGTGGTGCTTACATGAACGAGTGCTGATAAGACGGGGAAAGGAAGGAGAATCTAAAAAGGTGGTATGGCAGTGATAGATGGAGTCAGCGATATTGATCGGTTGATGCCATTAGTTGACGGATATGGTGGAGCTTTGCAAGTTGAACGTTATGAATCATAGAAAAGAAATGGAAGTGTAATACGAATGGAGATGGGTCTTGGCATGTGATTTATCTTCCACAGCAACAACAAAAGTGTGGAATTTTGGAACGAGAACAAGAAGATGCAAGGGCTAGTGGCACGAATTGCATGGTTATTGGGTCGTACTTGGCATGATTTTGTTGCCGTTCAGAGAAGTGACGAGTGAATGGGTTTGGACGGACAGAAAAAAAGCTGATGTTGTGACCAACGTTTGGTGGACGGAAACAGTAGTTAGCTGGGAATGCAGCCGGTGGCTAGATGGACTTAGGTGCTATGGTTGGTCGAGTTTTGAGTGGAGCCAGGATTTGGAGTTGTGTGGCTTTTGGATTGGGCCCCCTTGGGCAGTATTTGCTAGGTTTTCTTTAGACTTTTCGCCAGCAACACCTATTTACATCGACAGAGACTGAAGGACGAAAGAAGGCCGGTTTGGAGTTGCGACAACAGGCGGCTGAGAGCCGAAACCATAGAATAGGCAGTTTTCTACAGAATCATAAAGAAGAAGCCGGTTTGAAGTTTCATTATCTCGATTCCATTTTGATTTGCTAGTGATTCTTTTTTATTTGTTTATGGCTTTTGAGAAAGCCATGTCTAGCTAAATCTTTATAACTAGGGTTTATGTTGAAACCATATGGAGTATTAGGCTATTTTGAATCGGATGATATTTAGCAAAAGACTATTATGATTTGAATAGATTACTTCTATGATTTTACTTATTGATTTAACGATGATATGAGTTGTTGCTTCACCGGTTACAATAACCTTTGTGCGTAATTGTTAGGTTCATAATATATTTTTGTCTCATTATTTGATAATTCCATGCTTGGGTTAATATCTTTGATGGGTTATGCTTAGAAGAGTCATATAATAGTTGTGAATCAATATTTTCGTTTCGTATAATTTTCTCGCTAATGCAATTTGATGGTGCATGCTTTGGTTTAATCTTTTGATGTGTCATGCTTAGGGCGTCCCAGTGATATTTGCGACTCTAATACATATAATAGGTGATGTCGATAGAACAAACGATAAATAATTCATGAATTATGTTTCATTTTAGTAATTGAATAGAAGTTGTGGTGGATACTATAAACCCTGGTTACCAAGTTTCTCATTTGATTCGTTTTGTTACTTTAGTTTATTTTTATTTTATTATTCTTTCAAAAATATAAAAACTTCAATTCTTGTTAGTCAATTAGGAATAATGGTTATTGATATTTCCACCGTTCCTCGTGGGAACGACCCGTACTTGCCCCTGTCTACTAGTTAGACACCGTGCGATTGCGGTTATTATAATATAGGCAATCCCGAAAGCTTATCACTTCTCACAGCACATCTAATCACAAACTAAAGATTTCAATTAAATACAAGTTGATGGACAATGTACAAGTGTTCTAACAACCTAGGATACATGATATACTAGGTGAAAGATATATGTATATTGCTCAAAAATTGAACACCTCCTAACTCAATACAGCACAATCAAGAACATAATCATAACATGAAAATCCAGTAATAGTCTAAGGGTTTCATCTCAACCCTAGCTTAAGCAATTAGAACATACTGGAAACCTGGGAAAAATGGAATTCAAATAAAGATAGACACATTGAAGTAACTAAACCCAATTGATTTATCCCTGATTTCTTAAGATCGCTCAAAACAAAGAGAGCTAATTAATGTATTTTCAGATCCCCTCCCCTTCCTCTTACAAATACATTATAACAGCCCCTATTTATACCATTTTCTCTCCTCAAATTTCAATCCCTATTCTCAACAAATACAAATATAAAATTCTGGGATTTCATGTTCTCGGACTCACCACTGATGTAACACTCTTCATTCACAACCACCCTATTTCTTTCAACAGACGGCAATTTTGATGTTGTACATAAATTAGGTTCAGACCTAAATTGATAACGCATGTAGCTTGTGTCCACCGCACCCACTTTATTGATGCCAATTTCTTCTGCAGTTATTGGAGTTATAGAGAGAATCAATCAACATCTTTTCCTTCCTCTTGTGCCCTGTATAAGTCACCCTACCTAGTTGCTAGGTTATTGTAAAGAGTAGTACAACTGATTGGCAATGGATGGAGGAATAGGTTTAGAAAGAGATGAAATAGGGTAAAGCAGGTATATAGGGTTTGAATCTGATACGACAATTGCATGGAAATTGGGAGAGTGTGTTTTCTGTCAAGGTGATGGGTTGATGATATGAGAGAAGGTGAGACGGAGTGATTTGATATCTTGGTAAAAAGATGGGAGAAAGAAAAGATAGACTGTGGGAGAAGAAAGAGGTTTGTTTCTTGTGAAGGAAAAATTGGGAGAAGAAAAGGTTTGTTTCTTGTGAAGGAAAATGGGATTTGGGAAAGATAATTGATTCTGCACGTATCTCCTTAAAGCATGAATACCTTGCTGCCAGGACCGATATACAAGAATGGCTTTTGGGCTTAGTTTGCTCAGTAGTTTTTATTGATGATATTTCACAAAAAAATAAATAAATTGATTCGGCTGAATCAAAAACTAAAAATCTGGATCACATTTAATAATAATGACTTCAAAACCGGTCACAAAATTAAATTGCAATTTGAGTTCTAATTTTGGCACATTGATTTCTTCTTCTAGCTCTTCTTGTTTCACTATCTTTTGGTTTCATTGAATTCATAAATCTGCTCAGTTTCACCCCAACTGCCTTCTCCATTGCACGTATCTCCTTAAAGACAACTTGACATCTAGCTAGACAATGCATAGCAGCCCCATTTTGTGCAAATCCAATCTTCATTCCCTAGCATTACAAAACAAAATTAGGGACAATTACCACAAATTTACTTGCAAACGAACAAGTGATACAAAATACATGAATTGGCACAAATATAAGCAATTAACTTGACATCAACAAGATCACTAGCATTACAAAACAAAAAACACCTATAAAATGATAAGAATACATACAATATTAGGAATACATACAAAATGATAAGAATACATACAATATTAGGTGCCTATCAAATACCCCCAAACCTGAATTTTGCTCGTCCGCGAGTAAAACAAAAGCTAAAAGAAAAGTCCTACCTACACCACTGTCGCTGGTCTCTCGATTGCATTTAGCGAATGCAATAAGCCTTTAAACCACTAAGTGTCCCTAGTGGACGAGTTGAAGTCTCGTGAGGGCTTGCTTAGAGCATACCCACAAAGTTCTAGGACAAAATATAAGCTCTGATTCCATGAAAGTGATACCTGCATTCAGTTTTAGCTCACATTAATTGGTTATGTCAATCTAGCTTTCAAAGGCACAATTCTAGCACTGAAACAACTAAAGACATGTGATAAGAGTGTAAAGTGTATCACTTTAGACATGCATAGAGAATGGTTTACTGTAAGAAGTTATGACTGCCAATTACTAAGAGATAATTTTTTAGGCTAAGAACTAAATTCAAAGCCAAGCTAGCTGTCCGGCTTTACGAGAATTGTGAATGTTCAAATGAGGAGTTGGTGATATTTTAGCTTACCCGCGTTGTACATCAATGGCTACACCCTCCTTTCTTATTACTACATTATTTACAACATATAACAAAAAGGAACATCGATTGCATGTTTACATTGACTGCTCTCTTGATTTGAGGCAAAAGAGGAACTTTAACTTTTTTTCACTGAAACAGAACATAACAGACAATGGATACTTCTTCTTTCTTTCTTCCTTTTCATTTTTTCATTTTTTTTTTTCCATTTGATTTTTTTTTTTTTTTATGAATTTTTCTGATGACTTTTTTTTTTCAACTGATTTTGGAATAATGAAAGATACAAACTGACACAACAAACTTTACACAAAAACAGAAAATATAGATTACATGACACTTTTAGAAATAGGCATCCCTTTTCGATGCACCCGGTCAAATTCAATGGTTGCTTTTCTTAACGTATCCTCCACCTTCTATCCCAGCCAACCAAAGAACAAGCTAGTCAAGTCTCATTCAGTATTCTAGATGACCGGCAACCTATGCAACACCGACGCTATACACGCTTGGTAGATCGTGCATGTGCAAAATTTCTATATGACATGTGCATTGTACTAGAATCAGGGGTGCCTCATCATCTAGACTAAGAACCCTAAGATATCATACATGCACAGGTATCACAATTCAAGGTAAATGAGCTCCATTTTTCATTTTTTCATTTTTTCATTTTTTATTTTTCATTTTTCATTTTTTTTTCTAAGATGTTGTCTATTCACAAGATTCAAGCATACCAAATCACTACAAAGTTCATGTGATATCTACTCCCACCCCCAAACCTATGTTAAACAGTGTCCTCAATGTTTCTAAGGATTCATTAAGTTATAACAAGCCATGAATTTCATGAAGATAAAGAAGAGGTTAGAGAGTACCAGATCCAAAAAGTGTTGCCAAACCAGATAGTTAAGCAGTAAGGTGGATATCACAAAAATAAAGATTATATACAACAAAAGCTAATCTAGCAAACTGAAACCAAAAGAAAGCAAAGGAGAGATAATGGAATTCTAAACCTGGTATGTACAAGGGGTGAACCAGTTCAGTCCACATAAATGGGATCTTCCAGGTCAGTTGTTTCAATTTCAGGTGGAATTGGTTCAAGGAACGGCTTCAGTCTCTGCCCATTGACCTTGAAGACATTCTTAGTTGCTACATCTTCGAGTTCTACAGCTCCATGAGGGAATATTGTGCGCACCAAGAACGGGCCTGTCCATCTAGAACGCAATTTACCTGGAAAAAGATGCAAGCGAGAGTTGTACATTAGAACTTTCTGGCTAGGCGTGAATGACTTGTGCAAAATGCGCTTGTCATGGAACACTTTCATTCTATCTTTGTACAGCTTAGCACTAACATAAGCATCATTTCTTAGCTCTTCCAATTCATTGAGCTTAAGCTTCCGTTGAGTACCTGCCTTATCAAGAGAAAAGTTAAGCTTTTTGATAGCCCAATATGCTCGATGTTCAAGTTCAAAAGGTAAATGACAAGTCTTTCCATACACAAGTTGGTAAGGGGACATGCCAATAGGGGTTTTATATGATGTTCTATAGGCCCATAAAGCATCATTCAATCTCAAAGACCAATATTTTCTAGACGGGTTAACCGTCTTTTCAAGAATATGCTTAATCTCCCTATTAGAAACCTCTACTTGGCCACTGGTCTGTGGATGGTATGGGGTTGCAACTTTATGAGTTATGCCATACTTGTAAACTAATGACTTAAAATACCTATTGCAAAAGTGTAAACCACCGTCACTGATTATAGCTCTAGGGGTGCCAAAACGAGAAAATATGTTTTCTTTTAAGAACAAAAGTACCACCTTGTGGTCATTTATTTTGGTTGCAATTACTTCTACCCACTTAGAAACATAATCAAATGCGACAAGGATATACAATTTACCTTCAGAATTAGGAAATGGTCCCATGAAATCAATTCCCCAAACATCAAAACGATTCAACAATCGAATAGGGTGCAATGGCATCATGTTTCTCTTGGAAATACTTCCTAATTTCTGACAACGTTCACAAGCAATACAATGAGCATGGCAGTCTTTGAACAATGATGGCCAATAAAACCCACTCTGCAAGACTTTTTCAGCAGTCTTCTTGGCACTGAAATGGCCTCCACATGCTTGGTCATGACAAAAAGATATCACATCTTTTTGTTCACTATTGGGGACACATCTCCTAATGATTTGGTCCGGGCAATACTTAAAAAGGTAATGGTCATCCCAAAAGAAGTATTTTACTTCAGCCAAGAACTTAGAATGGTCTTGTCTAGAACAATGCAAGGGCATGCTTCCCGTAGCAAGATAATTCACAATGTCAGCAAACCAAGGAAACTCGGACACAAGCATTAATTGTTCATCGGTAAATGACTCTCTAATAAGCAAGAACTCATCCACAGACTCAGTATTTAACCTAGACAAGTGATCAGCAACCACATTTTCAGAACCTTTCTTATCTCGAATTTCGAGATCGAATTCCTGCAACAACATAATTCATCGGATAAGACGTGCTTTAGCATCCCTTTTAAAAAGAAGGAATTTCAGAGCAGCATGATCAGTGTATATGATGACCTTAGACCCTATAAAGTATGACCTAAACTTATCCAATTCAAAAACAACAACAAGAAATTCCTTCTTAGTAGTTGAGTAGTTAAGTTGAGCATCATTAAGAGTCTTGCTAGCATAGAATATCACATATGGACGTCTATCGACGCGCTGTCCTAAAACAACACCAACAGTAAAATCAGACGCGTCACACATGATTTCAAATGGCAATTTCCGGTCAGGTGGTCGGACTATGGGGGGTGAAGTTAGAAGAGTTTTGAGTTCTTCCCATGCACGCACACAAGCATCATCAAATTCAAAAGTAACATCTTTACCAAGTAGATTACAAAGTGGTCTTGCGATTTTACCGAAATCTTTCATGAATCTACGGTAGAAACCAGAATGGACTAAAAATGATCTAACCTCCCTCACAGAGCGAGGTTGTTGAAGGTGTTGGATTAGGTCGACTTTTTCTCTATCTACTTCTATGCCTTTTTCAGAGATGATATGTCCTAAAAATATGCCTGACTGAACCATGAAATGGCATTTTTCCCAGTTCATAGTTAAGTTCTTTTCTTTACATCTGATCAAGACAAGTGCACGATGATGCAAACATTCATCAAAAGAAGAGCCACAACACATAAAAATTATCCATAAATATCTCAAGAAACTGATCAACCATGTCAGAAAAAATGCTCATCATACAACGTTGAAACGTAGCGGGTGCATTACACAACCCAAAAGGCATGCGACGATAAGCAAATGTACCATAAGGACATGTAAATGTAGTCTTTTCCTGATCTTCGAGTCTTTATGTGAATCTGGTTGTAACCAGAATAGTCGTCTAAGAAACAGTAATGACTATGTCCAGATAACTTTTCTAACATTTGATCTATGAAAGGGAGAGGGAAGTGATCTTTCATGGTAACTACGCTCAACTTTCTATAATCGATGCAAACTCGCCACCCTGTGGTTACTCGAGTAGGAACTAACTCATCTTTATCATTTTGAACTACAGTAATACCTGACTTTTTCGGCACAACCTGAATGGGACTAACCCATTTGCTATCTGAAATCGGGTATATGATACCCACATCAAGAAGCTTAAGGATCTCACCTCCAACAACTTCTTTCATGTTAGGATTTAGTCGCCTCTGCATTTCCCTAGATGTTTTAGCATTATCTTCAAGATTTATGTCAAGCCGCATACAAACTGTGGGACTAATACCCTTAATATCTGAGATTGTCCATCCTAAGGCTTCTTTATGCTCTCTAAGTACTTCTAAAAGCTTACTCTCCTGTTTTATATCTAAAGAAGACGAAATGATTACAGGTAAAGTATTAGAAGAACCCAAAAATGCATATTTAAGAGTATCATGCAATGGTTTCTGTTCAATCTTTGGTGGATCAACAAGAGACAGGACAAACTTGGATTCCGAGAGTGGAAGTGGCTCCACTCTAGCTTTCCATTTAGTGGTGTCCATGAGAGGTGCAGATTCAAGCAAAGAATTCACTTCACTTATGTACTCATCATCAAACAGATCCAAGTTAAAATTATTCAAACAAGCATGCAAAGGATCAACAAACATGTTATTCGACAATGAGTCTTGAATTAAAATCTCAATCATGTTAATCTCATGCACATCATCATTAAGATCTACATGTTGCTGGCCAACATTGAAAACATTTAACTCCACAGTCATGTTACCAAATGACAACTTCAACACTCCATTACGACAATTAATAATTGCATTGGATGTCGCCAAGAACGGACGTCCCAAAATGACGGGAATGTGACATGCTGGTTACGCATAAGGCTAAGTATCTAATACAATGAAGTCCACAAGAAAATAGAACTTATCAACCTTAATCTAAACATCTTCTACCACACCACGTGGAATTTTAACGGATGTGTCCGCCAATTGCAGAGTTATAGGTGTTGGTTTTAACTCTCAAGACCCAATCGCACATATACCGAATATGGCGGTAGGTTCACACTTGCCCCTAAGTATAGTAACGCCTTATTTACCGTATGGTCACCTATCATGCATGTGATTGTGGGACAACCTGGGTCTCTAAACTTAGGTGGAGTCTTGTTTTGAATGATAGAACTCACATGTTCAAAGCAAGAAAGGCACGCTTTGTGCACATTAAGCTTTCATTTTTTGTGTACATAGGTCCTTAAGGAATTTCGCATAAGCAGGAATCTTCTTGATTGCATCGAGAAATGGAATGTTAATATTGACTCGCTTAAACTATTCTAATATCTCGTTATACTGTGTTCCTTTATTTTGTTGCTCTAACCTATGAGGAAAAGGAGCTACAGGCACATTTGATGGCACTGAAACATTAACATTAGCAGACTTTTTAAATCTAAGGACATGCTCAGCTTCATTTTCCACAACTAGTGTATCATGCGATGTTGTATGTAATGGTGACTTAGACATAGACTCACTCTTTCAGGCATGCTTACATTGTTACCAACTACTTTACCACTAAGAAGAGTAGTAATAAAGTGAAAAGGCGAGGGTACCCAAATATACCTCAAGCTAAAACTTTTCCTACCTATAAGTCCTTTCTCTGAAAGTGATTGTCTATGGACTGAGTCGAGACAATGCAACTAATCGGTACACACTTCGTGTGATCGTCTCATGGATACGAGATCGAGACAATACAACAACGAAGTATGTTTACTTGATACAAAGGTTAGGACTTAACCAAACACAATAGGATTGCTTATCAAGTAAATAAGAATTAACGTTTGTGTGATTTACTTTAATTATAATAAAACAATTATAATGCGGAAAATAAAAGTAAATGACACAGCAAGATTTTGTTAATGAGGAAATCGAAAATGCATAAAAACCGGGACCTTGTCCGAATTGAATACTCTCGTGAGTAAGCCGCTACACAAAATTACACCTATAGTTCACTTAGTTCCGTCTCGTATTCCCACGCCTCCGACTTGTGAATAAGTCACGTACTTGGAACAATTCCTCTGTTCGTATTCCAAACAAGAAAGGAACAACAAATCATTTAGTATCAACTCTATTCAACCAAGTGATATGAGTTGGACAAAGGCTCTTCTGTTTATCTTAACATAAACTCATTTCGGGTCCTTAGATCTATCTTATGTTCAATCACCCAAAGGTAATCGTTTAAGATTAAGCCAATCAATACCTTTACTCACAAGGAAACGTATTGATGCTTTTTCCATCTACTCAATTAATCAATCCAATCTACCACAAGGATAAAACGATTATTAATTGGATCCTCTTTTACTGAAATAAATATTGTGCACACCAAAGATTATAAAACCCAAGTCAGATCTTCAATATCTTCTTTGTCTTCAAATCTTCTTAAATCTTCAATAAAAACTTGTACACAATCACTTGAATCTCTTGTGATCAATCACGCGTAACTTGAGTCAGTAACAATGGATTATCACAAGATTGTATTTAGAACTAACAACAATCTAAAGATCCCTGTCGAAACTCTGAACTAGTTTGAGTGAATCTTATATCAGAAGAGAAGATTCTCAAGAATAAACAAACTAGGTGCAATCAGATTTCAACCACCGTTAGTCAATCAAATCAATCGAAAACAAAGATAAATCGCAATTATCTAGTTTCCCACCAACGGGTCGCGCTAGAGCTTCTCAATCCCAAAGAAGACTTTAAATTGAGCGGCCGTAAGAGATTTCGCCTAATTAGGTTACTCTCCCCTCCGAATAGGCGGCTACACCAGTAACAACAACAACAGAGTAAATATGTTGTTACGAAGGATTAGTTTGCTAGAAAGGCAAACTTCGTGTATTTATAGACAAGGAAGTTTGGACACCAAGGAATTTCCAAAACCGAAAATATTCTCAAAATATTCATAAAAGCACAGATTCGGTTTTCATAATTCCTGGAAATGCTCTGTCCAAAAATAACGATCGAAATCTCTCGAAAAAAATATAATTAGTAAAATGCACATTACTAATGCAGTAATTTCCTACAAAATGAAATAATAACCTTAATTAAAAGATTCTTAACTTACTTATGTTTCGATCCTGGGATTATCTTCCCTTAGCCATTAAGGAATATCTTTGAACAATTATAGAAATAAACATTCACAGCACGTGTTCAAAGTTTGTCGACATCTTAACTTTGTAAGTTATCTTTCACACTTACAACCTTGAAACCGATTTGCCACACTTCCAAACAAGTTTAGAATTAGTATATCTGACTTTCAAGAACTATGTGATTGATCAAACCAACATTCAATCACAATCATGGGTTTACGGTTCTACCAAAACAAGTTTCGGTTCTACCTCCATGTGAGTATGGTGCATAGTTACACTAGCTTCCCAAAAGTTCGGTTGACTAGGTACTAGATCGGTTCCTCATATATATATGGTATCTAACTTATACGTGTTGCACATGTCCATAGGATCGGTTCCCCTTTCTGCTATAAACCTTGCTGCACTCATACAAGGATCGGTTCCCTTTACCTTACAAGGTCAGACATACAAAATCCGATCATACCACAGGTGATTTTTTAAGATCGGTTTTACTAATAAAAGTTATACCAATACATAAGTTAGGCCTTTGTGAACAGTTCTACCAAGAACACAACAAGTTGTGAGCGGTTATACTCTATCACACATATTGGTTGTTCATAAGATATGCAATGAATAACAAAACCAATAACACCTGGCAATTTCCTTTTCGGTTCACAAACAAGTTTATGAACTTACTTCCTTGGAACACATGTAAACATTGTTCCCTAGGATGAAATCCTCACCTCATACCCATACATAATCACAATAGCATTCAAATGATTACGGCGATGTATTATCTACAAAGTTTAATGGTTAAGCAATAAACCTCGTATTGTATTCCTTAATACTATGTCTATATAGAGTTCAAATATGTTTCGCAGTTATGTTTTCAATATGCACGACTTAAAAGATACGTTAGGGATGAAACAGTTCAAGTCAAATATCACTAACCTCATGTGGAATGATGATTGTTGTCGTTGTAGCTCCTTGCTTCTTCACATCTTCAAGTCTTCGCAATACTTGTAATGTCTCATATCCTAATACTTTCAAGCTAACCTATATGAAGTTTAACTCTAGTACATAATCAAGCGACTCTTAACATGAGTTTTGATTCACTAAAATATGACAACCAAACTTAACATACCAATGTCTGGTGGGTTCAACCGAGCCATGCTCTAACAAACAACATGTGCAGTCTCATCACAAGTAGACGTACTTGCCTGAAATGCGCCTTTTGGGTTTTGTTGAGGCTGACTTGGGAACTTACCCTTTTCCCTTTCATTAAGCGCATCAAAGATCTGACCCATCTTAAGTTATAGACTTGTGAAACGTTGGTCAGTAGTCTTCTGAATTTACAAAAGATTTTTGGTCAACAGACCGATACTTTCTTCAATGCTAGACAATTTTTTCTCAGAAGGGTGTTGTGTGTACGATTGTACATGGGGGTTTCTAGGATATGAATATCCTTGATTAGTTCTTGACGTACCCCCTTGTACAGGGCTCTTGGACCATGAAAAGTTAGGTTGGTTCCTCCACCCTGGGTTATATGTCTGAGAATAGGGGTTATTCTCATGCTTTTGGTACAAAACATTGGCCTCTTCCATTCTAGATTCCTGAAATGCATGCATTTGTGGACAACTTTCGACTAGATGGTGTGAACTATTACACACAACACAAATATAAACCTCAACTTGGTTACAAGAAGTAGTTGCAGCATATTTTATATTTTTATCCAGTTCTAAAGCCTCAACTCTCCTAGCTAGAGATGCAAGTTTTGCATTACCCTCAAAATCAGACTCTATCTTATGAACACTACCCATGTTGTTCGACTTCTTAGGTTCTCTAACAGACTCCCATTGCTGAGTTTTCTCGGCAACTTCATGTAAAAAGGCCTACGACTCGTCGCCACTTTTATCTGCGAACTCACCATTGCACATTGTTTCAACCATGGATCGAGTGGCAAAATCCAACCCTTCATATAGAATTGTTGAGAGTCTCCACTGTTCGAAACCATGGTGAGGACATTGGAGTAACGAATCATTAAATCGCTCTAGATACTTGGACAATGTCTCACCATCTAGTTGAACAAAACTATTGATATCCTGACGAATGGTTGCTGTTTTATGATTTGGGAAGAACTTTTTGAAAAATTGTTTCGTGAGTTCATCCCAAGTTCTAATGGACTGAGGCCGCAAATCATATAGCCAAGATTTGGATTTTTCCTTCCAAGAGAAAGCAAATAAAACGCAATTTCGTGGACTCTTTCAACCGATTGAATCGAGAGTCCCACAGATTTCCTCAAAATCTCTTACATGGTGGTAAGGGTTTTCAGCATCCACCCCTCGAAACACAGGGAGCCTATGTAATGTGCTCGCTTTCAACTCAAAATGACCAACAGTTTCTGGTAGAACAATACAAGAGGGTTGGCTTGTCCTCTTGGGGTACATGTAATCTTTGAGAGTACGAGGTTGATTTAACTCTTCACCCATTGTCTCAGGTTGCTCACACTACACCAAATTCTGGGATTAGAAACAGAACCAAGCCGTTACAAAAACGGGTTGTAACGGCCCTCTCCTATTGCAAAAGTGGGTGTTACATTTTTTTTGTAACGGCTTTGGTCAGCATTGTCACTTTTTTTTGCAAATGAGGATATTGTAACAGCTCAGGGCCGTTACGAACTTTTTTATAATAGCAAAAAAATTCATTTTCTGCCGGAAATAAGCCGGAATTCCAAAAAACTACCTGCATA
This sequence comes from Papaver armeniacum, assembly GCA_023531295.1. NCBI lineage: Eukaryota > Viridiplantae > Streptophyta > Magnoliopsida > Ranunculales > Papaveraceae > Papaver > Papaver armeniacum. Next base: position 52,836 of record JAJJWW010017888.1, read on the forward strand.
CACCTTTCATTTCATCCTCCACAATCAACAATATTTTCTTCAATCAAATTCATCTCACATTCAATCAATTCTTATCACATTCAAATAGCTTAATACAAAAAAAGAACTTAAATTCTTCTAAGTATCAAAAATTTTGTTACATCTATCCAGCATTACTTGAAGTCTAAAGGATACAAGAATGATCATAAAACACATACAACAACTGGAGTGTGATGACCTGACCTTTCAAGTCCCTAGGAACCCTGACTGTATTCGACAAACCCTGCAATAGAACAAACAAATTTAAACCATACTTTAGACTCTGTAAAATCTTTCTGGCTGCAACAAAAGTGTAAAAGAAGCATGCTAAGAATACATATAATATTATGTCCACAGAGAACATAAACAAATCTTGATAACTATGCATTAATCAAGTAAAAGAACAAGTGTCTACAACATCTACCATACCACCATTCCAAATTATAATAGTGCCTAATATTTTAGAGTTTTGTTTATTTAATATAATGATCATTATCCTAAGTTGCAAAAAATCACTACAATATAAAAGGCCCATAGAGAACGATGATTATTGTATGGGTATATTAGATTTGTTTCTGCAATGTATATCAATTTTGTTTTCTTAAACTAAATGTTTAAGAAAGAAGCATTACCAGCAGACAATTAGGAGACAATTCTTCTCACAACAAAGGCTTCCCAGTTTAACACCCAAAGAAGCTAGTAGGGGCATTCTCTTAAGTCTGCACAGGCAATCACCATAAACTATTATCAGAGATTCGACAACAAAAAAACACATAATACTCTGAAGAAATGATAAACAACATGAAACCACTGAAATGTTTACCTTGATTTGAACCTGAGTTTAGGTTGCAGGTTGTAGAAGTTGCTCCTTCCAACTTCCGAATCTGCTTCAAGTTCTCAGTCTGCTCATTAGTCTGCTCCGTTAAACATAGAAAGCATACTCACCTTACGCTGATCCATTCCTAACTAGAAGATGTCAGCCTGTAAAACCAAGCAAAAAGAAGAAAAAAAATCTTAAGCACAAAATCATCATATTAACATTCAGTTAGCCAAGCCTGGTCATATGGCAGTCAAAGCACATTTCAGATTGCATCACAACACAATACATTTGGTCGAGAATGTAAGAGAAAATACCTCTAAGAGAAGGATATAAGACTGCTTTGCATGCAAGGGTACATTAGCCGGCCAGGACTCAAGTCTTTGTTCTCCTCCCGTCCCATTATCGCACAACACCTTCACAGTTGAACAAACTCATAAGATGAACTGGAATCTAACAAGTTAATTAGTATGTAATTAAGACAAAAACTAGTAGTAATTAGTACAAAAACTACTTCTCACTATTTTATCCTTTCCCCATTAAAGGTACCAACTATCTCCATAAAAACAATCAGGTTAAAAACTTTACCTGAGGCTTGTTGACTAAAAACAATTAGATTTCTACCTTTGTTCCAACAACCATCGAGGACATTTGATCGAGTGAGTTCGTTCGGGAGTTCTTTGTGTATGGATTTGTGTTTGCTGCCTAAGGTATTAGTACCTGAATCAATCAATTAGCCAAAAAAAAATCAAGACACGCACATTATTCAAAAGTATGTTTAAATTGTAAGGAATAAGTGAACATAATCCTTACTTGATAATCTTATCCCAGCTTCCTGTATCCAAAAATTTTCATCAACACATCCCAAAATTGAGCATTCATTCGTTCATTATTTAACAAAACCACACAGACATTAAACTTAAAGGGTAATTTAAATTGAAAACCCAAAAACAAACCCGATTATCCCATGAAGTAGCAACAACATAGTTGCCTTTAGGACTAAAACATTGACTGGATATAGAATCTGTAGGTAGTTTAACAACCTGCAAAATCAAAATATCAAACATACAGTATCAAACTTCACCATCCTCCATACATACAACCAAAACAACAACAATACAAAGGATTATCAGAAAATAAATTACCTCATATGATTTGTCAGGTTTTTGATTGGTAAGTCCATAGATGGAGAAATTGTGTTAACCTCTGCTTCAGAATCTACTCAATCCCCTACAGAACCACCTCCCCTCAAGCTGCTGCAACTCCACCAGAGAACACCAAGCCTCAAATACCAACACTACCACCAGCCACACTAAAACATAGAAGAAAAAAAAGAAAAAAGAAAACAGATCATTAAGTACTCAGATCCACGTATCTAAACCCCAAATCAGCAGGAAAAAATAAAAATAAATAAAAAACCCTAAATTAAGAAATTGAAATTAGAGGATGCAATAATGTTTGAACACCTTGGAAGTAATAATATCAGCATCATTCTCATCACAAACCTGAAAAATTAAACAAACCAAAATCAGAAGAATCAAATTTAATGAGAAATGAATCTTTTTAGGGTTAACGAGTAAATTGAGTGAATTCATAAATATTAATACCTATTTACTTCAATGGATCAATCCGATTACAAACCCAACAATCTGATTACATGTTTGTTTTTTGGGTTTCTAGGGTTTATCTTACTCTTTCAGGTGAACATATTTTGAAACCTTAATACAGATCTAAAAAATGATGAACAAACAAGAGATTTCTTGAGAATAATCGTGAGAATCATGATTTCGGTTCACTCCTAATACAAATCAAAGGTTTTCTCAAATATAAGCTTTTCTTGGTTAATAGTTCTAGGGTTTCTGTGGTTTCAATTTAGGGTTCGAAGAGAAGAGAGGCAGAGCAAAAAAGAGAAAGAGAGAAAATAAGATATGAAAAAAGTCGATTCATCTGCATCTAGTATATGCTCTAGTATATCACGCATGTGAATGGCACAGGCAGTGGAGGAAATATCCTCTAGCATTACCCATATTGGGCTGAAAAATAATGCTACGCATGTGAATGGCACACACACATACTCAAGGTGTTACGATCCAGATGTGACCAAGCGTGTGATTTCAGACGCCTATAATAAAAAAATTAAACGGCTAGCTTAGCCATTTTCACGAATTTTTAAAAAAATAGTAACGGCTTTAACCTGTTACAAATTTTTTGTAACGGGAATTTTGTAACGGCCACAAAGCCGTTACGAATTCCAGTTACAAATCCGAGAATTTGGTGTAGTGTCAGGTCTTTCTTCGTCAAAATAAGGAATTTCAACTACGTCCTCTCGCTGAATTCTAACTAGACGATTTTTTTTCTCCAAAAAGACAAATCATAGCCTAGATAGCACATAAATCATGTTATAACAACCAATCCAACAACACATGCACAAGTTAGAAACACGGGGCTTATGCGAATGATAAGCGATTCGCGGATGTATGCACAAAGACACAATATTTTGCAGGTGATTGAGATAAGCATAGTGAAATAACAATTTATTTAGGAAAATAAGTTACCCAAATGTCACAGGATCATACACAAAGATTTTATATGTCTGTGGGTTTGATAGTGGATAACAGTAGTTCAGTTTGCATGCAAGGATGGTATATCATTCAAGACAAGAATATTAAATTGAGGAACGATACCGCCGATATAAGACCAGGTTTAGGCACGACAAACAGGTTGTTTTTCTCCTCCTTCTCCTTGTCCTTGGGTATTGCAGGTACCTGGCATCTCAAAGGGTAATTTCAGTGCCCAAAAGTGCAGATAAAACACGCATAGTAATTGTTGTTCACAGATGATTAACAACTAGAATTGTAGGACAAGTGTTGTGAACTACAGTAATGAAATAACTGAAAAACTGAGCTATACACACTTGAAAGACCTGAATAGGACAACAAGGAACAAACTTATGCACATGCTTTCTAATGTAAAAAGAAAAAGGTGATGAATGCGAGTATGCTTGATATATTACAGAATGCTGACAATTCTACTAGAAGAATACTACTAATCGAACCAGAATATACTCTACACTTATTTCTAAAGATGTTTAACCTACAAATACAATTTTTATGAAAGATGATCTGAAATCTAACATGGGGTTAGTCCTCGAGTGAGTTGGGGGGAGTTGAGTGTATTTTAAATCTTGGGGATTTTGAGAGAGTTTGAGAGAGTGTAGGGAGTTTGAGAGAGTTTGGTGTTTTTGAGTTCAGGGAGTTTGGGGAAGTGTAGGGAGTTTGAGATAGTTTACTAGAGGGAGTTTGGGGGAGTTTTAGAGAGTTCATTCCTAACTCATTCTCTTTTAAGAAACAACAAATCCTCATTTGCAAGTAATACATGACCTGCAAAACTGCACTCGAGCCATGGCTAACAACAACACATAACCAAGGAAAAACTGCACTCGTAGCACATGACCTGATCTTCGTAAGCTCCCATTTAGTCATTCACCACACACCTAGATACAACCCACACTTCACCTGACCTTCACCACAAGTATTTACTTCCAAACTTAGACCAAAACTTTCATTCTCCCCTTCTCTCTGCCAGGTGACACCCATTCGGTATACAAGATATAACCGGTGCCCCTTGTTAGCAGTACATAAAATCATGGAAAAATGCATTTCATTAAATTAAAGTTCACATTACAAACCAGTGAACATATTATACCTATAGGTAAATGAAGCAACTAGATTTGTAAGATAAAGAAAAAGAATTCAAAGTGTCAAATGGTGAACAACACATTAACAAGTGGATTTAGGATTTTGGTTTAGACCACAAACTTCATGACAACTAGTAGTAGGAAACAAATAAATTAAAGGTCACTGATGGAGGAAACCATTATGTCGGCACAGTGGGGAAAATATGTACTCCCTTGCTCCATAAATCAACACAACTGATCCAACAGTTTTAACACATTTCAAGCACTTAACGCCCCCATTCTAATCATACAGATGTTGCCAACACCCATGAAAAGAAATTCATAAAAGAATATGCGAAAACAGTAAGAATTTTAGACATTAATTCACATATCAAATAATATCCACTGTAGATTTGTGTCCCCGCAGATACATTCATGGTACAGTCATAACGGGAGAAGAAAGAATTAGCTAACAGTATAGAATAGAAAAAGATGCAAATTTAATCAAATATCCAACTTGTTTATACATGAACTTGCAATTGTATTGAAAGTCGCACAAACTAGTATTGAATTGGACAAAGTCTTTGTCTTTGTTTTGATGGGATTGTTGATGATTATAGAAATTGGAAATGTCTTTGTTGTGAGTTGGGTTCTGGGAGGAAGTTGATTGCAGCTTAGTTGAATTCATGGAGTTAATTGGCCTGAGAAGGTGCAGTTCAAGGAGGATGCATAATAATACCAGCTTAAAGAAACGAGGGTTTTGATTGTTTATGGGAAATCCTTTACTATTATGGAATAAACCTCAAAAACTGATATGGAAAACAATCAAAATAGGACACAAAACAGACTATAAATAATCAAAACAAATAATCATGGAGATCAAAGAAGAAAAAAAGATGAGAAACAAAAAACCTAAAAGCTGAAGCGTTTCATCTTCTTTCTCCAACCAAACTCACTCCCAAATCTCTACTCTTTTGAGAGATTTGTGTACAAGAAAAAAATACACTATCAACTCTGTAACTCCCCAAAACAATCAACTCCCTAGCATTCTAGGGTTTTACCACTAACAGGGATTTCAAGAGCTTTTCTCAAACTCTCCCAAATGGGTGTTTTCTAGGAGTTTGGAAAACTCTTCTGAACTTTCTCACGACTAACGGGGATTTTGAGCTCAAACTCCCCTAATGACGACAACGGGAAAAACACAACTACACCCAACTCCCCCAACTCCCTTGAGGACTAACACCCTGTAAGTTATGTTACTGAATGCTCAAAACTGAGATAACTCAGATGGACTGGAACAAAAGGATTATCATGAGATGTAACTAACTAGTATTTACATGCTAAAATGCAGATGATGCTATGAAACTGAAAAAGCTAATACTAGGATGCAGATTATAAACAAATGAATTATACTACTGAGATGAAATATAAACAAGTATACAGATCTTACATACAGTCCTAGCTAGATGCAATTATACTAATGACAGTGGAGTTACTAGAACTGAAAACTACAACTAATGCTAACAGGAAAAAGGTAAGATATGAGGTAATTATGTGGACTGAAAACTACAGATTACAAAGATCAAAACTTTTACCTAGAAATAAGATACAAATTATATAACAGATGGAGTTAAAAACCTAAGTTATACCAATGACTAAAATCTAGACAAATATATATACAGAACTTAAGTACTTAACTACATCCACTAAGGTAAAGACAACTAAATGAAATTGAATATGAAATGGTTAAAATTTTGAGAACTACATCTACTACTACTGAGCTAAGGTGTCTTTAAATCTACAGACTTTCTAATCTAAATCTAAGTTGTGCTACAACAATTTACAACAGCTAAAGTTACAGCATGCTAAAAAGCTACAACAAACTAAAAAAATATAACATGCGATGCAGGAACTTAACTGAAACAAAAACTAGCAACTACAGAAAGTATTAAAGAGATGAGATGAAAATTATATACACAGATGGTTGAAACACTAAGTTAAACTGATGACAGACAATTTTAAGCAAACTACAATCCTACATAAGCTTTACAGATGATATTGGACTGCAAACTAAACAACTATAGAAGACCTACTATGCTGAACAAAATACAGGAATAAGATTTTTAACTAGTAGTTTAACTAACAGAACTAAGTCACTACAACTACTTTTACAGATGCTTACCTGCAGACACAGATTACAGATTCTCCTAAGCAAAATTTAAATTATGCTCTCGCAGTACTACGGAAGAACTTTCAAAAAGAAATACAGCTTCGCAACACCTAACACTACTCAGGAATTAGCTAGCACAATGGAGAATTTCAGCAATATCAGAATGGTACCACAATGCAGGTGATATAGTGACAACTTAGGCTTGCAGATTCAATGTTCAAGACAGGTAACTGAATTTTAAATTTTGACGAAACCTAATACTGAGTAAGGCAACAGGTATTAACAAGCTAACAGTAAACAACTAAAACCATAGATAGAACTGACTCAACTTAAAGAAATGAACTATTACAGGACAATGAAGTAGTTAACTTAATCGAAATAAAATCAAAAGCTACAGCTAACCCTACAAATCTAAATAGAAGGATTGCATATCTAACACTAACGGTAGCATATAAAAAAACTGAAAAATCTAAACACAGATATACATAGCTAAACTAAAAACCAATAAAGTAAAGCTAAAGAATCAACTACACCGCTACCGAGTCCCCGGAAGTGGCGCCAAAAACTTGGTAGGACTGGAAAACCTATAATTATATTATCCGCAAGTATACGGTGTCTACAATGTAGAATACAATAAGCACTGATCGTTCCCACAAGGATTTGGTTGGTTTGAAGTTGAATTTCTAAGCCTAACTAATACTGATTCGAATAAGAAGTAACAAAGGGGAGTTTGTGTGTCGAAACGACAAGATGCTGGCAAAGATTAAACTAGAAAATTGAAATAGAAATATGGATGCAATGAGAGTTGAAAAACAGTTGATGAGAAAGTACCAGGGAAATTGAATCCGCCACCTAGACTACACTAGAATTCAGCTACTGAAATTGTTCTTTTCCCTTATAATGGATCAACAATGAAGATACGAGTCTTTCGCCTTTCCAAAGGGGTCTCAAAGATGGATAGTTCAATATCAACCAAAGAATTAATCCCTAGTATTAGATGTCTTCTCACAGAAGGTATCCACTTGGTTTCTTTTGGATCTTGAAAGTTAAAGGCCAACATACATGACTCATCTTGGGATCCAGTGGAACTATAAGACTCATAATTAGACATGATTTTGAGATGATCTTCTTCTTCCTTTTCGTACTGATTCCTTGAAAATCCTTAACTCTTTGAGTTTCCTCCTTATTTACCTTTGTGATACTGCGAGTTATGGGAAGCATGCTCAAGGATTTTAAATAAGAGTTAATTAGGTTTTTTCAATACAAGAAATTAAAAGCTCCCTAATAAATCTAAAATCTCTAACAAAATCTCGGCAGATAAACTCTTGGAATTTAGTTCTTTATAGGGCTCAGAATTTCCACTTCTAAAGACTAATCGTGAAGAAATGTTTAACGATCTCCCAAAAAATCATGACGATTTAATTTTAGAAGATGTTTACGAGTCTGCTTATTGACAATAGACAGTGGTCTTCATTGTGGTTTGCAAGTGGCTTTTTGATTTTTAAAACTATTTCTCATTATAAAAGAAGAAAAAAAATTGCACATCTCCATGTTTGGTTTATTCTACCACAATTACAACCACATAGCATCAAATACTACTAGAAAAGAAAGCAATGGATTGGCAGGGAACAAAAAACTATAAATTTAAACACCTATGGCTCTCTCATCCCCAGCTCAAGCAAATAGTCGAATCTGCTTGGGAGCAACAACATGATAGTGAACCTACCCTCGACCTCCAACTTAAACTCATAACAACCGGAAAAACTCTCTTAGAATGGAACAAAGAAACCCTCAGCCACCTAACAACTATGATCAAGAAATCGAGAGCCAAGATAAAGCACGCACAACATCAATGTGCAACCCAATCGGGCTCCGACCTAGAATTCTGGCTACATCAAGAAAAACAGCTAAGAATAGATCACGTAGAACTTTTACAGTGTCATGCGACATACTGGCAACAAAGATCTAGAATTCAATGGTTACAATCGGGTGATCTCAACACAACCATTTTCCATATACTAAAGCTACCATTCACAGAGCATATGACAATATACAACAATTACAAGATCCACAAAACAACTGGATTACTAAGAAGGAAGACGTTGTTTAGCTTATACTGAATCATTATTCTCAACAATATGCTGTCCCGCCTACAATGATAAATGAAGACCTATTTACAAATATCAGACCAAGATTAACTCTCAGACAATCAGACATGCTTACGAAGGAAGTAACTACAACGAAAATCAAACAAGCCCTCTTCTCCATAAATTCCGAAAGTGTTCCGGGTCCAGATGGCTATACAAGTAAGTTTTTCAAAGTTTCCTTGGAAACAACTCATCAACAATTAATTGCAATGGTTTGGAGTTTTTTTAATAACCTAAACATGCATCCTCTCATAAATCACACAAACATAACACTAATACCTAAAATCGACCACCCTTCAAAACCATCTCAGTTTAGACCCATAGGGCTTTGTAACGTCACATATAAAATCATTTCAAAAATTTTAGTAAAACGAATTAGACCCCTTCTCCCGTTTTTAATAAGTCCTTTCCAAAGTGATTTTGTTCCACAAAGATCAATACATGATAACATAGAAATTACAGGAGAACTCTTTCATCATATCAAATCCTCGAACCTCACCAATTCCAAAAATAGCTCTCAAACTAGATATCCAGAAAGCCTATGATAGCTTGGATTGGGGATTCATCAAAACGTCTTTTACAAAAATTGGATTTCCATAAACCTTTATTGAATACATTATGCTATGCATCACAACAGTGACATACTCAATTAATATAAATGGTACACCCCATGGCTACATCACCCCAACCAGAGGTATCAGATAACGATACCCGCTATCTTCCTATATTTTCATCATTTGTGCGGAAATTCTATCTACAAATCTAGGAAACCTTTAAAACCAAAAGTTAGTTCGGGGACTTAACGTATCGAAAAAAGCACCACCCATTATTCATTTAATGTACGCAGATGATTTACTGATCATATATAAAGCTTCCAACCAGAGTAACCAACACCTTAAAACCCTACTCCATTCCTATAGCACATCTGCAGGACAGATAGTTAACACTTTCAAATCAATAATCATCCACCACCCAAAACTAAACACGGTCAAGGTAAACGAACTTCAGCAATTCTTCAATATGCAGACTACTTCAAAACCTCCAACCTGCCTAGGAGTCCAGTTCAAACATGGCAGAGCTTCCAATCAAATCTTCGCCCCCCCTCCTACAAAGACTAGCACGAAAAGCTAAAGGATGGATGAAAAAATGCCTAACTCCATCCGGAAGACTCACTCTCATCAAAACATCCTTAATTCCCACCCCAAACCACATTATGCAAACACAAAATCTACCCAGCAATGTTCATAAACAAATAGATCGTATCACCAGAAATTTCTTCTGGGGACATGACTCAGCAATTAAAAAACTTCACCCTATAGGTTGGGATAAAGTAACAAAACCGATATCTGAAGGAGGACTAGGAATAAGGAAGAGCAGTGATCATAATAAGGCACTTCTCATGAAGATAATCTGGAATTTACATGAACAACCTAACTCTATCTGCGAAAGTCTCTTCAGTGCAAAATATCTCGATCAACAACCAGTTCTGCAGGGCATTAATTCCATACCATCCTCCCCCAGTCGTCAATGGAGACAATTAGCATCTATTGTCCCTATCATGCAGAATTTGATTTTCCATCGTATTGGAGATGGATTATCAACTTCGATAGAAGCCAATTGGATTCCAGACTCAACAAATCTAGACCCATCACAATGCTACCCAATCCTAATGGTAGATGATATCATCGACCCAATTTCCCACTCCTTGAATCATGAAAAATTAAACACCTTCCCCAACCCTATAATCCAAAAAAAATAATGCACATCCATCTTCCCCAAAATAGCCTCCAAGACAAAATTATCTGGCCACATTCAAAATCTAGAAACTACACTACCTCATCGGGATACAAATGTCTAACCCATAGTCAACCAACTCACACCCCTTTACCACCTACCAAATTCCTATGGACTTTACCATGTCCACCAAAAATTCGGCTTTTCTTGTGGAAAGCTATCAATGAAGGATTACCAACCTTCTCACCCTTACATCACATCCATCTGACCAACTCAGACATATGCCCCATATGCAACACTGATCCAAAATTGGCAAGTCACCTCCTAATTCACTGTCCAACAGCAAGTACCTCCTGGAACACCTTATTCACCCAACTTTCAATTTCACCTAACTCCAGCCCCTCCCACACTTTCACCTTAACTCCTCAGACAACCATTTCCAAAATCCTTCAACAACCTGCATCAACATCTGTAATCTCCTGTTTCTATTTTCTATTCTGAACCTTATGGCTAGCTAGGAATAACCTAATATACAAACAAAAGCAAACAACTTTAGAAGAAATCCTAGCATGGGCTCAGAAACTGCAACAAGAATTCTATGGGTCTCTACACTCTTCACCACGAATCATACCAGGAGACGCATCGATATTTAACCACCCGACGAGGGATAAAAGGATATCAACAATATCGGTAGGATGGTCCGTTCCGAACATAAACTGGATTAAGATTAACACAGATGGAGCATCCAGAGGTCACCCAGGATTTGCGGGGGCATGGTTCATATGCAGAGATTCTGATGCACGAACTGTAATGGCTCTAGCTCAGCCACTAGGAATTACAACTGCATTAACTGCAGAAACTTGGGCTCTGCTATTGGCATCAAGAACTGTAATGGCCAAGAGTTATCTTTGAAACAGATTCAGAAAACCTTATGCATTTCATCACTTCATCTACCCCCACCTTGGCACATATCAGGGATGATTGAGGAAATAAAAATCAGATTTAGACAGATCCCGCAAGCTGCTATTCAGCACAACTACAGGGAAGGAAATCAAGCGGCATATGGGTTAGCTAATCATGCGGCAGATGGAAGTCAGACGGGGAGTTTATCAACCAAAATATGGGACCAGACAATCCTATCTTTTATTAGTCAAATTTTATTGTATGATTCTGTGGATACCACATACCCACGACAAATTATAAACTAATTTCCTTATATTTAATTACATGCTTCAAAAAAAAAAAAATGGCATCAAATATAAACCATAAACTAAGATTGTGACTGGAGACCAAGAATAAACACTGTAAAACAAAATATTGCCACACAAAGCAAGTAAGAATGTCTATTCCACTACTGTGTTTTGTCTCTATGTCTTTGAGAGTACTCATAAATCTTTCAGGGAAACATGGCTACTCTTGTATGGAATCCCTTGAAAAATTGATAGCCTCCTGTCCTCATTCATGTTCACAATCCTTCTGAAGACATCAGTTTGGTGATCATAACAACAGAGATTCCAATTATTTACCCAAAATAGAACTTCGTTCTTCTCTGTTATTGCAAATGGCTGATAGAAATCATACGTGCTCCAACACTTTGTTGATTTCCAATCTACAGAGAACTTTTTACCCCAACTCCAAGATTCGTAATTCTTTTCTCGTCGTTCGTAATGATTCCTATTCTCATTATGTCTAAATGACCATAAATCTACGTATTCACCATGGTGTTGATGAACAACATACAAGTGCCCTCCCAACACTCGGACTTGATACGACGAATTCTTAAAATTTTGGAAACAAGGTGGTGGTGGGAGCACCCAAAACTCTTCTGATTCTAAATCGAACATCACAATCTTCCGATCCACATCATCCATAAAATGCAGTGCGCCGTTTGCCTGGACACCGGGTAACCATAATGTGTTGGTGATTTCTCCGACGTCTCTCCACCCGCTGTTACTATTGTTCCCAAGAGTGTACACCTGAATCCATCCCGCGGAACTGCTGTTAGGGTTCATGCGTTTTTCAGTAGGGTAGCAAATTCTGACGATCTTGTACTCGTTAGTCGAAGAAAGATAACCAAATCCACCAACGATATATCCGCAATTTTTACGGTTAAATCTTGGGAGATTAACGTATTCTCCAGATATAGGGTTGCATACGTAAACAGGATCGCTCAAACCATTGTGGGGTACGTAAAAACAAACCAGACCGTTGCAAGAACCGACAACCATGCACATCTTGTTGTGTTCTTTAATCGTATCAATTGGTGGGTGGTCGATCTCAGTAGCGTGCGTTTCGAAAGAGTAATTAGGTTCATCGCGATGAGGATTATCAATGCTCATCAAGTCATAGTAATCTGCATAATAAAGTTTAGCATTCGTTTGCCCGCGTGATGCGATTGAGAAAAGGAGCCCTCCGGTCCTATCAGATAGAAGTCTTTCCCATGATCTGCATACTAGTTTGCACCTCGATACAAACTCAATCGGAACGTGCGAAAGAATTTTTGACATGATTTGCTCGTTAAGCTTTTCCATGGTATCTAAGTATAAAATATTTACACGGTGTATGGATGAGACATTACGTATTTATAAGAACTCATTCCTAAATCTAGTCTGTAAAGGTTTTTCATATACGTTATTATGGAATACATTCCAAATCCAACTTAAGAAAATCTTCTCCTTTACAATTCTGATTCTCAAAAAGGGAAATTATGCATCGGCCAAAATGAAAATATAATTGGGATTGGCCCACAATGCTTAAGTGTGCGCTAGAAGTGTCAGGCTCTAATCAACTCACTGCATTGCTGGATATAATAGGGCATGTCTTTTGCAGTTTGTAAACATCACAGGTATTACCCATTCATATTATTGTGAAGAAAAAAACAAACCGATTTAAAATCTTCAAGTGTTACTGTTTTCTAAATTCTCCGTCTGACGAAGTGTTACTGTATTGTTGTGAGACAGATGCTTGGAGTCATAACAGCGACATCAGGGTCTTACACAACTTTAAATTCTGAGTCTGGTCTAAATTTGATAGGGTTTCATCTGATCTTTCATAACCTAAAGAACCATCTCTTCTGGAAAGAGTTTCCAGACTTTGAGACTCTGAGCACCCTGGTGAAAATGAAGTGAGCAAGTACTTTTGCGTAGATTTTTGCTCAGGCTTCTAATAGGTTTCATTTATGTAGTACCTTACATCTCTTATTCCACCATCTCATAGGTTTCATCCTTGTCGTTGGGATGTGCAAACTACCGTTTGGGTGCCCAATTTTCATTCTTATTCAGAATCTCAGACTAAGTCTTATGGGCTAGATTGGAGGTGCTAGATTAGCACTTAAGTGTTGCAATTCAAAAAAAAAAGTGTGGCAAAAAAGTTAACACTAGTTCTCTCTCCTACCAAGTTGCTAGCATGTGAACTAGCATGCTAGATAGTTCTGTTGAATGATTGAGCCGCTTGAAAAACTACCTTTTCGCGGAATGGTTCAAATTTGAGAGATTTATTTTTGATCTCGATCATTTGAGATTTAAAAGCGTGTTGAACCATTATATTTGGCGCAAGAATGGTTTAATATTTGGCGCGGAATGGTTCATTATTGGTGACGTGGATCGCTAATCTAGCTGCTAGATTAGCACTCCCATAAGACTTAGGAGGTAGTCCTGACTGCTAATCTAGGTGCTAGACTAGCACCCCATAAGACTTAGTCTAACATACAAGCAATGCTTAGGATATTTAGCAAAGAGATACCTAGGGATATAAATCATGATTGAAGATACGGCTATGTCTCTCTGGCGTCTTATCATCTTGTTATAGTAATATCTTGAACTTAATTCAGAAATATAACTTGATATTAGATTCCTTGATACTCAAACATACATACATCACATATAAAGCCTGTGGAGGCCGTGACTGTTGCGCCATATATATCGGCATGCCTTGGACAGTATGGCTTATTACAAAGATTGCATTTAGGTAGATTAAGCCAACAATTCAGACACAAAACATCAGAACAAACTGTTTCTTGAACCTCCTCCTCTGCCTGGTCTGTACACTCACCGCAACTTTCACACCTTGGGATGCAAATACAACATCCTCTACATTCCCTCAGTGGGTTCTCATTTTTCTTCTTCACACAGCTCTCTTTTGGACAGTCAAATACTAAGCTAACATTCTCGCATTTGGGGCAGATTTCTACGTCAATATGATTATCATTCATTTCATCCTTACTATTGAATTGCGAGCGTTGTTTGTTGTAATCAATTAGTGTGTAATGTTTCCGCGGTTGATCGCCGCTGGCGGCGCTCTTATGTTGCAGCAAACATGAGTTCAGAACTCGGAGGTGTTCCTTTGTCAAGTTGGGGATACCGCAAAGTCTCAGGTACCTCAAATTATGCTTGTTAGATCCATCTGTTAACTTCTTGACTATCCTCACAATACCATCAGGTGTCAATCTTGTGCATGCTGGTACAGATAGCTGCAATTGAAAAGCAAACAACTTATGGGTTAGCTGCACCCCTTCAGGATTGTCAAGAATCTCCTGACAAACATCTAAAGTGCATGAATTACACAGAATTAGTGAAAGATAATTCTATGGTTGAATTGTTCATACCTTGTTGATAAGAAGATTGTCCTGAATGACTCTTTGAAGCCCATCATCTGTGATTCCAACACAATTGATCAGAGATAAACTTCTCAATCTCCCTTGGGCTTTCGAAGTTATATCGAGCAGGAT
Organism: Papaver armeniacum; assembly: GCA_023531295.1. Lineage (NCBI taxonomy): Eukaryota > Viridiplantae > Streptophyta > Magnoliopsida > Ranunculales > Papaveraceae > Papaver > Papaver armeniacum. Next base: position 68,124 of record JAJJWW010017888.1, read on the forward strand.
ATCGTTGTTAATGCGCAAGTTGAGAGGAGATTTGATCTCAATATCAAGCCATAGCAATAAATCATCATCTACTGTAAATCTTAAGGATCTGCTAACTTCTTTCATTGATAGAAGTTCCAATAAATTGAGATAAGATAGTACCAGGGATAAGGCTTCATGGGGTGGCTGTGGTTCCATTACTATTTTCTTTGGTTTCTTTGGATTTCAGGATCTCTGGCATCAACTTTAGTCTCCGTTACATACTTACTGTTTTGAATAATCCAATTTTTCGAGTCGGTGTTAAAGGGTCCATTTGAAATGTAAACTCTCGGGGTAATCCAAACACATCCTTAAAATATTGTCCAAGTAAAATACTTTCAAGCTGGACACAATTTTCTGCCTTCTAGGCATAAATATCTCACTGGTCTGAAATCAAAATCTCAAGTTGAGCCGCCTATGGTGCATTTCAAGAGCCTGATTAGCATCAGATTTTTTTTCTACCGCGGACTACGCCCAGGTCATGATGCAGCAAGCATAGATCATGCCACAAATTAATAAAGGGTGAGACAAGAAAGCAAGACTACTTTTCAAGTTTGACACTTTTCATAGTCCTGCTGCTTAAGACAGCATGTGGCTTTGTCTCAGCACTATTACAATGTGACTTGGTTTCAACCAAAAGTTGCATAAAACAGATGTAAATGACATTTAGTGTATCGCGTTAAGATTTCAACATTTCCATTCAACTTTTTTCCAAAATTTATATCATGTATTCAATTTCACACCATAACATCAGCACTCAAGTTGAAATTAGCATAGATATTTATGTTGACGATGATTGCTCATTTCTCTAAAGGTTCAACAGCTGTCCTGAAAAGAAGGACGTAAACCTTGGAGATTGAAAAATATATGAAACCTCCTAGAGAATGCGTGACATATGAACCGAAGCTTGTTCCTACGATGCAATGCCAAGCTGGACCATATGATGAGTCGAACTCCTGTTAAAGACCAACACAGTGAAACAAAAAACAGTAAGAAAGCTTTACAGAGAGAAATGAAAGGAATTCAACAGATAAAGCAAGAAGGAACACTATCAATGTGCAAACGAAACAAAATGATCGCTATTGATGGCAGGCCCGGAGTTCAAACCCCCAATAAATATCAGTCAACAATTACACTTTAAGTGAGGTTTAATCATTCTGCACCCTAGGTTTCGCTAAGGCTAGATCCTTGTGTTGTTTGGTTGACTACCATGGATTTAGTCCTGCTTATGCTGCTGCAAGCCTAGATCACGCCACCAATCAATAAAGTAAGTGTCCACTACCATAAAGGCAGAGACAAGAAAGGCAATAACTACTCGTACAGTTTGGCACTTTCAGAGTCCTACTCAATACCATAAGCAAGTGTTCCTTTTATGGCCTTGACAATCATGGCTGTCTCGATCAAACTTGAAATAGTTAGTCAGGAACAAACAGTTTCACTTGAGAAAGCGCTCTCCTTGTTTGAGAAACCAAGTTTAAATCTGTGCTTCATAATTTAAGACGTGTACTCATTTAAATTGGCATTTCTTGTGCACAACAAGGTCCTATTACTTTGGTACAATAGTTGTAAACACGGTGAATCAACAGCCACTGCAATCTCAGAGATGCTGGAATATGAATTAAGGTATTGCACTTTCAAGATCTAATGAGTCTGAAGCAATTACATGGCTAGCAAATCCTCTACAGGATAGGAAAAAGTCGCTTGGATAAGAAGATTTTAGAGATATCAAGATCTGCTCAACGTGTGAGATTCTGGTGAAATTAACACTTAACAGTTGAAACTACATGCAGTGTTAACTGAAATCCAATGTCTAAACATCTCTTACTGGTTCAATTCGAGAATTTCTGTGACTAAATGTCGAGCTCTAGTGATACAGATGGTTTAAGAATTAAAGTTCGTAACCAATGCTGGTCAAGCATGTAAACTATCACATAAAAGGGGTAAATACAGACAAGATGACTAAGTTTGGATAGTAAAGAACATTCAGCGAGAGACAAGATATTCTAGAATATGGAACAAGAGCTTGAATGTTGTAAGCTTCTAATGGACAACATTCAACAATCAACTAGCTTTAACTGTTTATTTTTAAGAGTTACAAGGGTCGTGATCACAAGAACGAGCGAAGTCAGACTCATTCTGATAAACTCCCTTCACCATCCCCAAAATCCATATCCTCAGGGGACTCCAACTCATAGTAAATATCTTATGAACTCCCCTAATTGACAAGGTTATTCTACAAATTGTGCCAGATAGGGACACCAACAAGTTGAAGGCAGATTTATCAATGGGTTAAGATATAGGATGGAAACTGAATGTGTAACTCAACCCAGGTTCTCAGAAATATAATCTATTTTTCTTTGCCAATCTCCATAAAGAAAGAGGAAATCTATTTACCAAAGCAAAGTATTCACAATCTCCATGTTCTTGCACCTTGGTAACATCAAAGGCTAATTGGAAGCACCCACCACCACCACCACCACACACATATTCCTGTGAATACTCTAATATCAAATGAATTGAGGATTCAAAACCTAGTTATTGCTGCTCCTAAGTGCAGCTCCTACTAGTAAACTAATGCCATATTGACATGGGACACAGTGCCCCTGACCTAGCAGAGCAACATTTTGACCATGCTATGTTACACTTTCTCCCAACATTTAGTCCATCCTAAAACCTAAGGAAAAAGAAAATGATTTTATTCAAAATTTCTAGAGTAATTTTGAAAGATTACCCTAGAAATTACTGGTTCATATCCAGTAAGACCAAAATTACTGGTTTATTTCCAAAGATTGGAAAGAAATAATCACATATTTTGCAATCACTGACACTTCATTCCTCAAATAGATTCAAATTTGAAAATTTTAAAGTTGCAATTTTTCCAATCCACCAAAAAAAAATCAAATGCGTTCAAGACAAAATGGAAAAGAAAATCTGGGTTTAACTTGAAATGGAGATCTAAGCAAGACCCAGAACTAAGAAAATGAAACATGCATCATAAAAGAGATTACCTTTTTGAGGGCAAGAGCTAAGCGTTTACTGTCAAGTTTTTTGTTAGGCATGGAATCAAGACAATCTTTTGCACAACGGAAAGCTTGATTTTGAAGAGCAATAGGCATATCAGCAGCTCTAACTTTGATATTAAGACTTGGGTCATGTTGCGGTTGTGGTTGTTGTTGTTGTTTATCATCATCATGATGTTCTTCTTCTACTTCAACTTCATCAGCTTTTTTCTTTTGTATCAGACTACTAAGAAATCTACTTCTTCTTTCTAATTCTTCCATTGCTCCCTCCATTTTCTTCTCATTACACTCTCCCCACTCTCACTCACTGGTTCAGTTTCACTCTTCCATGTCTCTCTAATTCTCTCTCTCTCTCTGTTGAATTGAAAGAATGAAGTAAATGACGAAGAAGAAGATGATGAAGAGTGGAGTAGGAGTTATATGAAATCAAACAACTACTTGATTTCGACTGGAATAGTTAAGTGAACTTAACTAGTCTTTTTTTTTCTTTTTCTTTTGCTGTGTATGTTTGCGTGCAAATAAGGGACTGCGTTGGGAGTAGGGACTGGAGGAGAGTTGGTTTCTGATCAGACAGATTAAGTAACTTATCTGCACACGCATATTCCAAATGAACTCTTTTTAAATACACGTTTGAGGGGAAAATTCTAAATCCATCACCTGCCACGAGTAGTATTAAGTTTCCTAAGAGCAACTGCAATCATGGACTAAAACCAAAGACCAAAAGGAAAAAAAACCAAAAATTTGGGTTTAGTCCGGGGTGTGACGCTACGGGCGGAAGACTAAAACCAAATTTTTATACGTTGAACGAGTGCGGGGCGTGAAGTGGCTACGCCGTTCATCAGTGGTGGGGCGTGAATTATCTTCGCCCGGCATTTGATTTTTTTTTAAAAAATAAAAAAAAAAAAAAAAAAAACAATGGGGCGGTGGTATAAACCACGCCCCATTTCAAAAATTTTAAAAAGATTGATGGGGCGGAGGTATTAACTACGCCCATTAAAAAAAAAAAAAAAAAAAAAAAAAAAAAAGGGGCGAAGGTATAAACCACGCCCGGTGTGGGGCGTTGAGTATACGTTACTTTGGTAACCTTCATTATTACCCGCTTGATCAAAGACTAAACCAAAGACTAAATTTGGGTTTAGTCTTTAGTCCCGACCAAATATAGATTTGGTGATTTAGTCGGGATTGGGTCGATGGTAGCGATTGGTTTTGAGACTAAATTTTTGTTTTACTCCAACACTGTGGATGCTCTAAGATACAATTTCATTCTCTCCGACTAAACCTGCGATACCTGATAAAACTCAGTACGGATTTGAGTTCGAAACTCGTCAACACCAAATTCTTTATCGATCAATAAAAAGAAAACTAAACATACAGTAAATACTTCCTGGTTGTAGGTGCAAATAATCCACAGAGCTAGGTGGAACCATCCTGGCTAAGGGCGCACCAAGAGAAACAAGTACTGAAAGCACTGAATCACCTCATCAGGCCTGGGCGCGAGGAAAGAGGAACAGAGACAGCTTGAGAAGTCGACGTAAAGGAGAAAAGCTATGATGTGATGCTCATCGAGTTCGAGGACAATTAATGCACTGACAGGGTTGGTGAAGAGATAAGAAAAGCTAGGCCGAAGCGAGACTCGGCCAAGAATCTGAAGGACGACACCGATCACCTCCACCAAACGAACGACATCGGGTGATGACACCACTCGGCTAGATGATTCTGCCCGAGGAAAAGGAGAGATCGGCGAAGCACCAGCAAGTCGCCCGAGAAGAACATCCAGGAAGCTGTACCAGGCTCAACACTATAATATCGATGTATCACCACCTGCAGCTATAAATAGAGATCGTGTAGAAAGATAGAGGACATGTTTTTTAGGAGGAAGAAAAAGAAGGAGAGAGCAGAGCTGAGTGTTTTGTGAGCGTTGTTGTGCATATTTGATCCTTGTAATCTCGTGTGAAGTAATAAGATCACCCCTTAACCCCCGTGGACGTAGGTAATCATGCCGAACCACATACATCTTGTGTTCTTCTATGTCTTTTGCTTATTTATTTCTTAGCATAGATCTTTGGATGTAGTAGTAGGATTTTCTACATCTACATTCTGGCGCCGACAAAGGGGACCGTATAACATCTTCGGATACCTTGAAATCGGTTACCAAAAGAGAGAAATCCAAGCTCCTAAGTCACCTTGCGTGCTAGTTGAAGCTAAGAGAGAAACTCTTTTGGTTAAGAGTGTTGGTAGGCAGAGCTTGTGAGGTTTTCTTATCCTTGCTTTCCTAGCAAAACCTTACTGAGTTTGATGTAAGTCCGCTTTGTGTTCTTGTCTTTTGTTTGAATAAAGTCGCCAAGACTAAATCATTAAGCTAGGTTGTTTGTTTAAGACGTCTAAGCGAGTTATTAGAAGATCGGTAAACTCCCGAAATAACATCTTTTGATGTTGGTAGAAGCTAGAAGGAAATTCTATCTCGCTGACCACCATCTATTGATTCAACATCGTTAAAAGAAAGATTCAACAGCTCCTATAAACATCTATTTGATGATAGTCGAAGTTAAGTGAAAGACTCTAACGGTTGAAATGCATAGGTTGTTAGATTTATTGTTTAAAGATTACCTTCGTGTTTAAAAGTTAGATTTCGTTACATTTGTCTTCACTTACTTAATCCTTGAAAAGCTCACGGAGTTTTAGTTCTTCTCACCGAATCAATTCCGTCGAGTAAGTGCCCTAAGATCTCTTACCTTATGAGTGAGGGATCCCGATCGGGAAAGTTTGGTTAATCTTCTTACGTCGAGTTAAACGTTTTGTGTTGAGTTAAGCTCCTTGATTAAGGGTCGCCTCGTCGTTGACCTAAGCTAACCGTTATAACCCCCAAAGCTCCCGAATGGATCATCTCTGATGATCGGTAGAAGCTAAGTGGAAACGGTATTTCGCTGTTTAAACCTTCTTAAGTAAGTTAAAGTACAATAGTGGTGGAGGTAAGACTAACTCGAAGTCATTGAGTTTAGTTTTCCGGAAACTATGGCTGAAAGGACTATCGTGAGCGCTTCGTTAAACAAGTCTCATTTTGATCCTACACTAAAAAGCCTCACAGCATCAGTAGGAAACCATAGGAATCCTACGGTACAACCGTCTCCGGGGATTCCCGGCAACTTGTGTAGATAGACCGTCAGCACAAACAGTTGTTGAGGGTTGCCATTATTATCAACCATAGCCAAGAAAGAAATCTTCCGATCTAACGTACGGACGACTAATGACTTCTGGCACTAGGAATGTTAGGACAAATAATGATTAATGCATAGGGAAAGTACCGAAAGCGATGTGTCGAGACAGCCTTTCAAAGATTGTCCTTTACGGTCAAAACCACTTGACTGCTGAGATCAACACGCTAGCGAAAATGGAAGTGTACTGTGAAACCTTTTCCCACCTTACACAGCAGAACTGCTGTACTTCATCCTTAACCTTTTCGAAAGCAGTTCGAAGTAAGCGCTGTATACTTTGGTGATGTAGGTACGAACGGGCGAGCGAGCCAAGAAACAAGGGCAGTATCGAAGGTAATGGCGAGTACCTCCAGGACGAGCAGGATCCTAAGGAACCGAGTCACAGCGGGATCTAGTGTACAAGAAGGACTCACGGATTCCCGACACGAAGATCATCGGCCAAATAACCCGGACGAAACTCAGGCACCAGTCAAAGGCATGACAACTGTCGACGAGGAGATCGATCTAGGCCAAGACGATGATCTCCCACCCAGGATGCTGAGGATTAACCCGAGCCAGATGGGGCGAGGGAATGAGGACGACATGGTAGACGGAAGAACGGCATCGGATACTGAGGAAGAAGAGGAAGTGCAGACGATACAAGAGGAACGAGGGCGAGAAAGGAAACCGACAGAGTACCAGCACGAACTAGAGCGAGAAGGTGAGAGGCTTAGGCGAGTACACTTAGCAAGGGGCGATCACAACCGAGACATTCCCCCAGCAGAATCCGATCATCCCGAAGCTCCAGTCGATCCGGCCCCCCGTTGTTCCCTCGACAAGGCCTCCAATTGCACCCCCCAATGTAACAGGAAACCAAGTGAATGGCCACGAAAGCACCGACCCAATGTTACTTGCTATATTGGCAAGCCAAAGAAGGCAAGAAGACCTTATGAGAGAGCTGCAAAGGAGAAACCTAGCTTTAGAACATGAAAACTACCGACTCCGTAATAGGAGAGCGGGGTTGAGAGGATCGTCGAGCCGAGGCGCTTCTAGCAATCACACTCCATCGAGAAACACCCCGCCCCCATCCCCGAGCCGAGAACGCATACCCGACCCTAATCGACCAAGAGGAGGGTACGGGCCAGCCGAGGATTCTTCGACCGAGGAAGAGGCAACCAATGGGGGTACGGATGCGACAACCAAACAAAAGATCGAACAACTTGAGCAGATGGTCAAAAAACTAACAGGAATTAACGAGGATGATAAACTAGCAGAAGTAATCAGTGACGCCCAGAAGACACCGTTTACCAAGGAATTGGATCAGGCTCCATTCCCGCCCAAGTGCACATTGCCGATCTTCCCATCTAGGTTTGACGGCACGGGTGACGCGGGAGAACACATCAAAATGTACAGCATGTCCTTGTTACAGTGGAAGAATTATGATGTGGTCATGTGTAAATTCTTCCCAGCAAGCTTGGAGGGCGAGGCGAAGAGCTGGTTCTACACCCTTCCCGATGAATCCGTTGGAAGCTATGCAGTCCTGGTGGAAACCTTCCTTGAGACTTACATGCACAACAGTATTGCTCGGCCCAGAGTCAATAAGCTCTTCACACTCGCACGAAGATTCAGGGAACCATTGCGCTCTTTAACGGACAGATGGAGAAAGTTATGTACGGACATTGGAAAGGTGTCGGTTGATCAACATATATTCGGTTTTGAGAATTCATTAGGGAGAACAGATCCCATTTGGGTAGCAATGTACATTGAGAAGCCTAAAACATTGAGAGAGATCTGAAAGATGCAAGAGCACTACATCGCCTTAGAGGAGATTCAGGAAGGAGCGCAAGATAGAGGAATACAAGAGGCAAGCGCCACAGTAGAGGCAACCCCACGAGAAGCCCCGAAACGATCTGAGAAAAGGCCGAGCACACAACATCATGGGGAGAACAAAAAAGTTTGGGTCGAGAAAGGAAAGAAGCCTCGTCACGAACCTAGATCTTACACTCCACTAAACACACCATTAGAAGAGATATTCAAAGAAGTCGAGAAGAGGAATGATATCCGATATCCTAAGACTCGGGGAATTCAGTTTGACGAAACAAGGAACCATCCAGAGTTTTGCCATTACCACCAGTTTCGTGGCCATTCAACTAACGATTTTCGGGAGGTGAAAGACATCGTCCAGCACCTAATCCGAGATGGATATTTACGGCATTTCGTCAAGACATCGCCGACACCTGCTCAACCCGACGTTCCAGTGTACCAAATAAGAATCAATCGTGGCACCCAGTTCGCCTGTAACACCATATCGCACTCGGCAACTCAAGGATTCGATTTGGGAACCGGTATTACCTCGAGGATTCATAAAAGGGATCGATCGGGCAAGGAAATCCTCAGTGTGGCCAAAACCCTGCCCATGGAACCATGGATGATGCAGCCAATCAGCTTTTCGGAGAAAGACGTCCCATTGAATGGTCAAGCACATGGGGACCCCTTAGTGATAACTCTGCTGATCGAGGAGTGGGGTGTCCGAAGGATATTAATGGAGAGCGGCAGCTCAGTCGAAGTCTTGTTCTATGACACCTTCAAGAGGATGGAATTGTCCGATGACATCCTAATCCCGTCGACCTACCGAATCTACGGCTTCAACGGTACGGTGACAGTACCAAAGGGAGAAGTCACACTCAGAGTCTCGGACGGGGAGGGATTCCTCGACACACTCACCACCTTTTGCGTGGTCGACGTTGTGTCACCATACGAAGCGATTCTGGGACGGCCCTGGCTTGCGGGAATCAAGGGAGTAGCTTCGGCCTATCACCAAAGATTACGGTTCCCATCTTATCGAGGAGTAGTAGAAGTGCTAGGCGATCCCCAGGCGGCGAGACAGTACGTATAGATAGATGTCCAACAGAATGAAGAGAGGCGATCAAGGAAATGCCAAGAAAAGAACAAGTCTAAGGAAATAAAGGCGGGAGAAGAGTTGGAAAAGGTAATGTCACAAGCTATCGCTACCTATGAAGCTGGCGAGAAATAAATCTTATAGCAATCACAGGAGCCGATAACAGTCGGCGAACCAAAGCAAAATTTCTCGGCCTTAGAACCTACTCGACAAATCAATCTGGGTACCGAGGAAGAGCCAAAAATAGTGAAAATAGGAACTCTTTTGACAAACGAACAATCTCAGCAGTTGACAACTCTTTTGAAGGAACACATGGATGTATTCGCCTGGCAAATGCACGATATGGAAGGAATCGACCCGGAAGTCTGCTCACATCACCTGCGGATAAACCCCAAGTTCAAGCCTATCCGACAAAAGATGAGAAGAATTGCACCCGAGCTGCAAACAACGGTGGAGGCTGAGTTGAAAAAGTTGCACGTAGCAGGAATCATTCGAAAAGCCCAATACCCGCAATGGATATCTAACATGGTGATAGTCCCCAAAAGAAATGGAGGTGTTCGAGTCTGCATGGACTTTAGTGACTTAAACAAAGCATGCCCAAAGGATAGCTTCCCCCTCCCCAGCATCGACCAGCTAGTAGAATCCATAGTTGGGTATAAGGCGATAACACTCATGGACGGATATTCAGGATACAATCAAATACCCCTGGCCCCCGAAGATCAAGAGCATACATCCTTCTTCACACCAAGAGGGTTGTATTGCTACACCAACATGCCATTTGGATTGAAAAACGCAGGCGCCACCTATCAAAGGTTGGTGGAAGACATGTTTGAAGATAAAATACACGACACCATCGAGGTATATGTGGACGACATGTTGGTCAAGAGCAGGGTGGCCACCAACCACATCGACGATCTCCGAGACATATTTCAAACCATGAGAAGGTACAAGATGAGGGTAAATCCGGCCAAGTGCACTTTCTGGGTCACCTCGAGCAAGTTTTTAGGGTACATAATCACCGACAAAGGTATCGAAGCCGACCCAGATAAAATCAGAGCCGTCGTGGAAATGCCGTCGCCTGTAACAGTTAAGGACGTGCAACGATTAAATGGGAACTTGGCAGCCTTAGGACGATTCATCTCTCGATCATCTGACAAGTGCAAGGATTTCTTCGGGACATTAAGGAAATGAGAGAAGTTTAAATGGACCGAGGAGTGTGAAGAAGCATTTCAGAAGATTAAGCAACATCTCGCGAGTCTTCCGGTGTTACAAAGACCAGAGCCCGAGGACATACTAACACTATATCTTGGGGAAACCAGTTATGCCATTAGTGCCGTACTAGTCAAGAACATTGGAGGGGAGGAAAAGCCGGTGTATTTCGTAAGCAAAACCATGAATCCAGCAGAGAGGAACTACACCAGGATCGAGCAACTAATATTAGCGTTGGTATTTGCAACACAGAAGCTTCGGACGTATTTCCAAACTCACAAGATTCGGGTGCTCACAAAGTCCTCCATAGAATCAGTACTCGACAATGCAGCCAGGTCGGGACGGATCTCTAAGTGGAGTGCCCAAATAAAACAGTTCGGCATTTTTACGAAATGAGAACAAAGGTAAAAGCACATGTGCAATGGTCGACTTTTTGAGACTTCCCTCGGCACGACGATGATGAAGTAGAAGACATCCCCGGAATGGAAGAAGACCGAGAGGACCTGTCCGACCTACTCGAGACATGCAACCCGACACGATGGGAGGTTTTCGTGGATGGGTCATCCAATAAAGACGGATCAGGTCTAAGATTGGTCTTCACGACGCCAAAGGGCAAAAAGATGGTCCACTCCTTTAGGCTTGAATTTAAAGCGACTAACAATGTCACGGAATACGAAGCGGTAATACACGCCTTGCGTTTGATAGTGGAGATGGGAATCCAAGAGGTACGGCTTACAAGCGACTCTCGGCTAGTCGTCCGACAAATCAGCGGGCGGTACGCCATACATGACCCCTTACAACAGAAATATTGGGAACTCGCCCAATTCTATATTGGCCAGATACCAAGCATCAAGTTTCGGCATATCTGTAGGAAGGAAAACCGCCACTCGGACGCCCTAGCATACATTGCTTCCATGTTGACAGATGCAAGCGTCGAAGGCATCAGAGTTATGAGAGTCTTAATGCCCTCAGTACCTGAGACCATGGACATCGGCGCACATGTCGCAACAACCACTACTGATCAGTATCGGGCCGATGATTGGAGGAAACCGATTCACGAATATCTCGAATCCGAAAAGTTGCCCAAGGGGCGACCCGAAATCAATAAAATTAAAAGCAAAGCGGCTGCGTACGAGCTTCGAGACGGCACTCTATACATAAAGTCATACTTAGGACCATTATTAAGGTGCCTGAGTAAAGAAGAAGGGCATACTATCCTCAACGAATTACACTATGGGGCAGCGGGAAACCACAGCTCAGGCCGTAGCCTAGCAGCACGAGCTAAAACCATGGGATATTTCTGGCCGTACATGAACGAGGACGCGAGGCATATGGCCCTCATCTGCGATGAATGCCAAAAATTTGGAAAAAAGATACATGCACCGGCAGTGACATTAAACTCGGTTATCAGTCCCTGTCCTTTCTCTAAATGGGGAATCGATATCGTGGGACCATTGCATGTCGGATCGGGGCAGAGAAAGTAGCTAATAGTAGCCACCGACTATTTCACTAAATGGGTAGAGGCCGCTCCATTGAAAAACATACGGGATAAAGATGTTTTCCGATTCATCTGGGAACACATCATATGTCGCTTTGGATTACCAGCAGCAATCGTCTCTGACAATGGGAAACAACTACAGGGCAAGAACATCGACTTGCTATTCAACACCTACAATATTCGAAAGAGCAAGTCTACACCACTGTACCCCCAAAGCAATGGACAGGCCGAGATCACAAACAAGACCATCGCCGATAACATGAAGAAGAAGCTTGACGGGGAATATGGAGAATGGTGCGAAGAACTTTATAACGTTTTGTGGGCATACATGACAACTCGCAGAGAGGCAACCGGATTATCGCCTTTCATGTTAACATACGGGACCGAAGCCATCCTTCCCACAGAAGCAATGATACCTACAACAAGAACCGAAGCGTGGAGACGAAACATCTCAGCAGATCTTATCCTGGCTAAACTAGACGATCTAGAAGAAACAAGAGAGATGGCCCTGCAGAAAATGGAAAATTACCAACGAAGAATCCAGCGAGAGTACAACAAACGGGTTCGACCCAGAGTATTTCAACCAGGACAGTTGGTACTAAAGCATCTACCCAGCTATGAACGTGATAAAAAAGGCAGAAAATTAGCAAAGACGATGGGGAGGACCCTACACCATTGTTGAGAAGGTCGGTGAAGGGGCATACAAGATACTAAAACCGGACGGAACACCTGAGCCACGACCATGGAATTCTACGCGACTAAAACTATATCACCCATGAAAACATGTATGATATATTGTCATTTATTTCCGTGAAATGCCACGTGGGGTTGGGAATATGGCAAGTGTGTCTAAATGGTCGTTTCGAACCCGGGGCGATGGCATTGTGCAAGTGCCGGGGCGACTTACACTAAGACGGGCTATTCGAACTCGGGGCGACGACAGTGTGCAAGTGCCGAGGTAGTCCTAGGGCCAGCGGTTGGAAACTAGTGGCCGATTGTCGGGGCATGAGTACTCGACAATCGAGCAGTCAACATTGCTCCCCTCGCAAGTGGCCGAAATCACTTGCCCGAGAAGGTTAATCGATAACTTCTTGGGATATCGATCCCCTAGAAATTAGAAAGGACCAACTACCCTGCCACTAGATCTTGAAAGACGGTGATGAGATACCTCAATCGAGACATGGCATTGGGCCCGATGACCCTCCATGTTGAGTGTGTTCGACAGAAACGACATTTATGATTAACCAATCTACTCATGTTTATGCGGGCATATACAACTTAGTCCCAAAAATAAACCATACATTGTCGGCGTAACATAAGTAAGAACAGTAACATGCATAATAAGTGTCGGATAGCAAGAAAAACAACCAAACTGGCAACGCAGCGCCCCATTAAAAAGTGTACGAGAAATTAAAGGCGTTTGAACGGATTACAACCCATGGCAAAGGGTAAGACAGCGACGCAGCGCTACAAAAGACAAGCTTACTCTTTAGAAGGAACCGGCCCCGGAATCGCCCTCTTAGCGGCAGCATCGGCTCGTTTCTTATCAAGCACCGCCTTTACACCGGCTTTAACCTTCGCAACAAGCTCATCGTTAAACCTCGCCCTTTCAGCAGTGAGATCCTGTGTCAGCTGCATCGACGCCGCTTCGGCAGTGGCTACCCGCTCAAGTAGTTGAGACTCCTTCCCCTTCAATCGGGCATTCTCCTCTTCCAACGATGCCACCTTCCTCTCGCTCGGCTGCCAAAACAACAAGAGCGATCGATTACATAATAACAACACTAAGACAACAACAAGGAAAACACAATACAAGGCGCACCACCTTCCAATAAAGGGGTAACTACTTTAATGGTCTCTTCAGACTCGGACAAGCTACACTCGAGAGAAGACATCTTGGAAGAAAGTTCTAGATATCTTTGTTCGTTAAACTCATTAGAGGGGCAGTACTTCTTATGATCACTCCATTCGGCCCTCTGCCGGGAATGGGCTATCTGCAAACCTGATAATTGAGCACGAACCCACTCCAAGTCCTCAGAAACCTTCTTGGACTCCCTGAGCTTCTCAAGGGACTCTTGGCTACACCTCTCGGCAGCATTCTTCTCCCCCAAGATCCGAAGGTGCGTGCAAGTCTCGAACCTGAAGCCTCAGCCGACCACATTGACTTTCTAAGTTATCGGCCAACAAGTGTTTTATCGGCAAAGCAATACCTTGGAACCGAGCTAAGCTCGCCCTAAGATTATCAATTTCCTCGGGGACATACTCAAAAGTCTCATAACGATGTAGGCTGGGTCTCCAGACCCTCAATCTCGGTCTCCGGACGATCGATTTTATCATCTTTGTTGACAATCCTTTGTTGTAAATTCGACACGTGATCCCGTTCTATATTAAGTTCTCTCTTCAACAAACGATACCTCGTAGCAAAGATCGGCCTCCGCACTAGAAGTTTCGGCTAGGAAGGCAGTACTAAACTCAGGATATTGGCACTACAGAATCAATCATAAACACGGGAGAGCTAAATAATTACCTTGGGTCTCGGCTAGTCGTTCTTCCAGTCCCCGGGATCGCTCGCGCTCTTGCTGTAATAAGAGATGGAGATTCTCTCTCTCGGCAACCTCCCTACGCTGAAGGGCAGCGTTTAGCAACGAGCGGTTGACATCCTACAAACACAACAGCGTTAGCACTAACCCTACAACTTGAATGCATGACCTGATCAACGCAACTCACCAGCAGGTCGAAAGTAATCTTCAGGCCGGCATCATACAAAGAGACCGTCTTGATCTTCTCTTCATCCGACAGCGAGGCAAAATCAGGAGAAATAAGAGCTCCAAGAGAATTACACATAGGGCCTGAGACGGTAAAGGAGGTGTTGCTCCCTGAATTAGGAACCACAGGAGAAATGGGCTCTAGAAACTCGCCCCCAGAAGCAGTGTTCTCTACTTCCCGAGTACCCGCGTCATCCCCACCAGACTTATCCGATTGCTTCGGCTCCTCTTCATCACCATCGGCTTCGTCCTCCCCATCAAAAAGATCATCATCATCATCCCCATCAGACTCAAGATACACAACACCATCGGCAAGAACAACTCCTCTACCAGCTGACTGCTGGGGCACAGTTTTTTCTGGGACGAGTAAATCGCCCTTAGTCTCCTTGCCCTTAACACTAGGCTTCCCACCTACAAGGGTAGACGAAACATCAGAAGTTTTCTGAGGCGACATCCTCATGAAATGCGATAAAGGCAGCCGATCCTCAAGATCCTCACCATCTCTCACCAAAGCACCACCAGCATCATCGACCCTCAGCTTCTGCGCATGAGCCAATGTCAGGATCATTCAAGGCAACAAATAGGGGCAAGTACATGTACTACAAAGAAGGAGTAATATATTTGTTACCTTCCCTGTTTCATCCTTGGCCCCTGCACCAGAACCCCTATCCCTTTTGCGAGGAACGAGGGAATCAGAAGGAATGCTCGGGAGCTTGGACTGAAAACACACAGAAATTGAAACATCGCCCTATCAGTTACCCGAGCCGATCAAATAAATCTAAAGCCAAGAAACATACTCACCCGATCAATATTGACCACCCAGAAGGGATAAGGCTCGGACGGAGGAGGAAAATTGCCGCTCAGAAGGGGACCAGAGATAACCAGAGGAACTCGGTCCCAAGCCGCATCACTAGTATGACGGGCATGTTTGTTGGAACTCTTCCCCTCGGGATCCTCGTCCAACAAAAGCTTCTTGACACCCTCAGGAAGAGTTTTATGACGATGTGGACTAGCTGCAAAACCAGCAAGGTCACCATTGGTAGCAGTCCCACTTCGATAGTTATCAAGCAAACTGGCGGGAGTATAGTCACTCGCACGGGAAGGATCGTAGGTGGACCAGGTGGTAGGAGTACACTCGCCTCGACCGCGCGTCTCCCACTCGGATAAAATACGAAAGGTGTTGCCATTCCACTGAGCCAAGGCACGGGAAGGGCGAATCTTAGAAAGACCCTCGTACCAAAACGAACGGCTGGGATCGTACAAAGGAAAACGCAGCCCGAGCTCTAGCTGACCCCTGGTGACAATGGTCGCCTCGGCCGAGTGTGGGAACTTTAGAACATCATCCTTCTTTAAAGTGCCTTTTTGGCCCGACAAGAGCCTGACGTCATATCCATGAAGATTGAATTCATCTTTCAGCTATCGGACGAACTGTTCATCCGACAAGTCTTTGGCAGTTCTCTTATCGGCCCTACATGAAAACGAAGAAGGATTATCAGAAAAGATAGAATCCAGAGCACGATAATCATGCCTAGAAGGGCTCTCCATAACAAACAAAGAATCAAGCGGCACACCGTCTTCATCAGAAAATACATAGCTCACGCACCTTTTTTCCACCATGGAAGGGGTTGAAGACGCCATGAAAGCCGGTAGACAGGAGGAGTAAAAGTATTACCGGAATCGGAAATTACAGCGGCAATGGAGACGTGTAAGACTCAGGACAGAGAAGGAAGAGGGAAGTAAATCTATGGAGAAGATGACTAATGGCGAGGAAAGAAGCGGAGGAGAACGGAGAGAGAGGAGAAAAAATGGCTAAAGAAAGGTAAAGAGAGAATGAGGTTTAAAGGTCAGACTTATAAACCTCACATGTGGTAACCGACGAGGAAGGTAAACCGGTTACAGCAAATGGGGAAAGTGGGGAACAGCATGGCGCAGAACCCGGCATGACTGAGGACGTGGGAAGACGAGGCGGTTTCTTCCCCACGTATCGATCACACGAGTGGAAGAAGGGGCATAAATGTAGGTGCAAATAATCCACAGAGCTAGGTGGAACCATCCTGGCCAAGGGCGCACCAAGAGAAACAAGTACTGAAAGCACTGAATCACCTCATTAGGCCTGGGCGCGAGGAAAGAGGAACAGAGACAGCTTGAGAAGTCGACGTAAAGGAGAAAAGCTATGATGTGATGCTCATCGAGTTCGAGGACAATTAATGCACTGACAGGATTGGTGAAGAGATAAGAGAAGCTCGGCCGAAGCGAGACTCGGCCAAGAATCTGAAGGACGACACCGATCACCTCCACCAAACGAACGACATCGGGTGATGACACCACTCGGCTAGATGATTCTGCCCGAGGAAAAGGAGAGATCGACTGAAGCACCCAGCAAGTCGCCCGAGAAGAACATCCATGAAGCTGTCCCATGCTCAACACTGTAATATCGATGTATCACCACCTGCAGCTATAAATAGAGATCGTGTAGAAAGATAGAGGACAGGTTTTTTAGGAGGAAGAAAAAGAAGGAGAGAGCAGAGCTGAGTGTTTTGTGAGCGTTGTTGTGCATATTTGATCCTTGTAATCTCGTGTGAAGTAATAAGATCACCCCTTAACCCCCGTGGACGTAGGTAATCATGCCGAACCACGTACATCTTGTGTTCTTCTATGTCTTTTGCTTATTTATTTCTTAGCATAGATCTTTGGATGTAGTAGTAGATTTTCTACATCTACACTGGTAAATGTCTTGAGAGTTGGGACTCAACCAGATCATGACTGATTGACAGTTGGAGGCTTCTTCGTGGATACTCTAATCACGAACAAGAATTTATTTTGTTGAGTAAATTTAATCAAGATCAAAAGAGTTAACGGTGCATCATTTCCTCACCCAACGAACAACTGGCATTCTTTCAACTGTTTGAGGTTTCTTCTCCATGTACCCAATAAATAAGGACAATTGGACCAAAACTGTTGTATTGTACTGTATGACGAACTTATTTGAGTCTTCTTGGCAAAGCCAATGTCACTCTCACATGATTTGTCACTTCATCTTATTATCATTTGATGCAAGTCTGAATGAAATGTCACATCAAATCAACTAATCATTCAGTTAACCGACAAATCTAAGTACAATATCGGCATTCCTTTGTAGCATAAATGCTAAAATGTAACTAATCCATCCACGGAAAAACAGTCTGTTACGGTCTAGATGAGCAAATTTTGAGTCCCTAGGTTCTTTAACAGTTTCCTTTTCCATTAATTGGTTTGGTGTAACTTTGATGCCAAAAGTGCTCCCACTTGAATTGCTTCCTTTACGAGATGCCCAAATTTCATGATATGTTTGTTTCCTTAGTGTGCCGCCAGTGCAGGCTCAAGCAAAGCCTTTCCGTTCTCTGTTTTAACTTTATACAATTGCAGCCGTAATAATTAATAATTTGGGAGGAAAACATAAACTCCTACGTAACTCAATTCATTCCACAAGCGGCACGCTTCATTATAGCCTCTTTGTTTGAAAACAAACAAAGCATGAGCCGTGATGGAGGTTGTATGAAGGACTTTATGCTCTATTACATGCTAATAAAAATAGATATTACAAGAGAGACAAAAGAAACTGTATTTGCGGAAGACCTTTAGAAAGTCGGTCGGCTTTGGTCTTTACAAACTGTCCTTCATCTTCTTTAAGTAATCATTCTTTCTGAGATCGTAGATTAGGCAGTGACTAATAGGTGGTTAGTGAAGTGTGATTTATAGAGAATCTTAGAGACTTTTGAAATCTTTTGTTAATGGATAGAGAGTTTTTGAATTGTGATTTCTTAAGATAAATGTTATCCCGCATGATTTTGCGGGATAATTTCCCGTTCAAGCGGCTTCTAAAAAGTTGGATCATCAAATAAACGGTTGGATTCACTCCCCCGCTGGTTATTCACATTCAGTTCAGGACCCACCACGGGTCCCCCAAAGGGTTCAAGGCTTCTAGATCTGAGTTTTAGATGTGGGACACACATGATTTGGCGTATTATAAGCCGTTTGAGCGGGAAACCACCCTGCAAAGTCGTGCGGGATAGCACTGCTCCTTCCTAAAAGTTTTCAGAATTCTCTATTATTGTATTTGGAATTTGAAATCAATGACCTGAAGCATCTCCAATGCAAGGGGTAAAGGTCTTAAATTAGCTTGACACCTAGGATTTAAGGTCTTTTCCACCAAAGTTTCATCTCCAATGCAAATGTGGAGGTCATAGAAAAAGATGATATGACTAAATGGTGTAAACTAGAAAATCTAAATAAGACTTTCTTCGTGACCTTTAGTCTCAAGTCCACATCATCTTTTGTTTTTAAATTAAATAAAAAGTGTTAGATAAGACTTTAGGACTGGAGATGAGATTTAGGAAGAAAATCTTATCTTTATGGTGGGTTTGGATGTAGAATTTTAAAGGTGGAATTTATGGGTCCAGGGGATTTGGTAGAATTATGTTTCCCTTTGTATGTTTGGTTACCCGAATCCTTGGAATCACGTTTCCTACGGGATTCAGTTTTCCAGCAAATCCTCCATATGGAGTCCGACCCCTCCCCTAAGATTTGCTAGGAAACTTATCAAGGGATTTGTGGACCCACTTTTTTTTAACTCTAAATCCCATATATATGCAATTTTAAGATTTGAGGGTAATGCCAAACGGTTCAAAGACTTTAATACAAGAAAACTCTATAAATCCTAGGAATTTTAATTGAGTTACCAAACACACAAGGAATTTACATGAATCCCAGAATTTGTAATCCCATGGGATTATAAATTCTGGAAACGGTGAATTCTGCAAACAAACCCACCATTTTTTTTTTTGTCATATAATAAATGACCCACGACCAAAAGGTATGAATAAGACCTCCACATAGGATGACCTTGACCTCTAACATTGGAGATACTTTTATAGTTTTGAGAGGCTTGTAGACATATCAAGAGTGATATAATAAAAGATGATATGACTAAATGGGGGATGAATATAATAAAAGTAGAACAATATGAAAATTAGACCAATAAGCAAATAAGATATGATTAAACCCTTAAAAAATGAAATAAAAAAATAAATATTATCTTGTGAAACCCAATAAGTTTATTAGACTTATGTTCGTCTCGTTTTGATTTTGAAAACGTGGGGGTACCAAATACACCACCACTTTTTTCTTAGGCAATCTGTATGGACAAATTCAATACAACTCCGAGAGTTAAACTCAATCAAGGAATAGTATCTTAGAGTTATATCTATATCTCTTGCGATTAGAAAGTTTACAGAATCGAATCCGTGAACCTAATCCCAAAGAGATAACTTGGACGGTACCAAAGACCAATGTCTAAGAATCAATCAAGTCGTATCCAACAAACTATGTCGGATGTCTCTACTATGATTGATCAACGTACAACCTGTGATATTTCAATTATAAAGATAAACAATATAATACGGAAAAAGAAATAACACAAACACTAGAAATTTTTTTAACGAGGAAACAGTAAATGCAGAAAAACCCTAGTCCAGATCGAACACAAAACTGTATTAAGCCGCTACAGACACTAGCATACTACCAATTAACTTCAAATTGGAATGTAGTTGGGCCCTAAAAGGTATCCCACCGATTCAGGTACAGTCGCGCTCCTTACGCCTCTTGAATCCCAACAGGACTCTGCGTAATTGATTCTCTTAGATGACGTCACACCAACTAAGAGTTGCTTCAACTCAATTGAAGACTTTAAACCAAATCTTCCTCCCACAGATTAAGCCTATATAATTTGATTTCCTGATTACGATCGAAACATATGATCAAAATCAAAGATCTTGGTGATAGAAATCGATAGCAATTTGACAAAAGTCCAACTATCCTCAAAATCCGGACTTATGCAACCCGAAGTGCAACCTAGATTATTATTCACCTCACAAATATAAACTTGTGGAATCAACAAAGCCTGAGACAAAGATAACTTTGATGATCACTATCTATCTTGATCGTTGGAGCAAGCTCTACAATCAATCAAGATCAGGATACTCGAGTTATCAAGAAAAGATAACTGATCTTGGCTTCACGAATACCAATGAAGTCTTTATAGTCGAAAAATCTAAAAGGGTTTCTGGAGAGGACGACTCTATATACAACTAGGACACACCAAAAAGTAATAACAGGATTCAAAGATCCCAGTTGCTTGGAGTTCCCCTTTTATAGACATTCAAAGTACATGTTGCTTTAGGTTTAAGCTAAAATAGCTTTGGAACCAAGCAAATAATATCCACTATTAGATGAATCTTTGAATATGATTCATATAACAAAATATACACACCAGTTAGGTAAAACCGTAACCGAACCGTGTACAAAGACTATGTTCAACATGGTTAGCCGAAACTAGCCTTTTGAACTTAAAAGCTTACTCTTCATGAACACATAAGACCTTAACTCTGAGTCACAAACATGTGATCAATTAATTTTAGTGTTTATAGAGAATTAATCACATGTTAATTATCTCGAAGAAATTATTTAAACACACTTGAAAGTATAATCGACATGATTAGTAGATATACTAGTACAAATACATAATAGTTCATGAGTCGGTTCAGTCACAGTTCGCAAACCGGTTTGGAAACTTTAAACCAAAACTGAGTTCCGGAGTTCGTAAAACTTTTTAGGTTTGCGCAACAATTTTCAAACTTTCCACCAAACCTAAGTTCCGGAGTTCACATAACTTTTAAGGTTTGCGTACCGGTTTGGAAACTCAAAGAATGTCGCCGGTTCCGGAGTTCACAGAAATGAATCGGTTTGCGTACCGGTTTGGAAATGCTACCGAGTTCAAGAACACAAAACTGTTTAAGTTTGCGTATCGGTTTGGATACTCACCCTTGGTTCCGTAACCACAGTTCAATAATGGTTTGCATACGAGTCACACAAATTTTCATATTATATACATAAGAATATGTTTACCACTAATATGTAAGTCAATATGTATATAGATACTCCGCTACTTGTACGAATACATGTAATACGGGTTCAGACTTATAACAGTTTTCCCAGTAAAACTGATACCATTGTCTTGTATCTGAATCAATAGTAGTTCTATGTTTCTCTAAATCAATTCGAAACATTCTTGAATAACATCAATGATACGTATCACTGTTCCAGGCTATTTGCGAATGAAATTGTCCTAAACCAAAATTCATCAAGTATGACAAATGTTCATTAAGCTTAGCCATTATATTTCGATAAATTATCAAGATACACTTGACTCTAAATTATTGTCTGTGCATACTAGTTTAATTAGTTATGCGACAAAATATAGAAAGTAAATATAACTTGAGATATAGGTGGTTCAGTCTTTACTTACCTTTTATTGATGAAGTTCTCCAAAAGCTTCGGTTGATCTTCGCCTTCAAACGGTAGAACGCAATGATGACTGATGTAATCCCCTGTTTCTCAACTACGTTTCTACCTTAGTCTGAGACTTAACTAACAGTAGACTAGAAATCAAGATATATTTTTGTCAACTAAATTTGACAACAAACTTGAGAGCAACAATTGTGAGTTCGACCGAGCAATGCTCTAACAGATTTTTTTATTGACAAAATAGTTACAATTTGTTTTAGCCATCCATGGACTAATATATTTTTCATTAATTTATTTATATATTCATCTTGTAATAAAATAAATATATTTCTTGTTTCATATATGTAAGGTGAAATTCATATATGTTTTTTGTCTTTGTGAATCACCATAATTTGTTGGAAATCATTCTGAGAGTCTCCCAAAATCTCTAAACTCACAGAGAATCACCAAAAATCTTTTGCATAAAAAGCCTCTCGATGTCTCTATTAATCTCAGTGTAACCCACAAAAAAGCTAAATATAACCTTCCTATAAAGATAAAATATTTGTTAACTACCTCTTATATAGGTATAAAAAACCCACTCTCATCCAAACACTTCTTCTTCAACGTTTTAGCTAAACATAATCGGTTTCAAAAAAATAAAATAAACAAAATCATATCCTGATCTAATCCCTAATTGTTATTTATTTATTATAAAATCAATAATAAGTTAAAGGATTCTTAGTAACTAGAAGGTTACTACTAAGAAATAAACTGGGTATTCTTCAATATCAAATACAAAGTGATATAGCAAAGACCTAATTTAGATCAAGATTTAGTTTCCTAACATCTTTCAATTAAAAAACCCTAATTTTCCCCCATTCAAAATCATTGAAATTAACACTAACTATCCGTACAAAAAGTTAGATGATTAGTTTCGAAGACAGAAGATACGAGAATAAGTAATAAAAATTGAAAAAATATTCTTCAATATCTTTTGTTTACGTAAGTTTCTGGTGATCAGTCTTTTTGTTGTCATCATAGATCAAAATACTTCTTGAAAAAATAAACTAAAGAAGATGATAAAAGTGGATTTTCTTGCACCCACGTTAAAAGGAGTTCTCAAATAAATTGATTTCAAAATAAGGTTATATTTAGTTTTTATTTGGGTTGTGTTTAGTCACTGCTTTAAATCATCATTTAATGTTCTTCACATATAGAGTGACCGGAAAAGTATTTAATTTTACAGGATGGAACATTTTTGATGAATAAGAAAGCATAAATGTGGTCAAGTCACGTGTTTTTTATGTTTCGAGTTTGCACAACTTTTTTCATTTTTAAAGAATCAAAGAATAAGAAAATGGCTAATTACAAAATGACCATATATTTCGCATATACATTTGGAGAAAATGTTTCTTCCCAAAATATCCCCACACCCGCCCATTGTTTTTAAAAGGTTCATGTAATGGTGGTGGTGGTGGAAGCTTAAGGTAAACCGTAGACGGTACTGTTAGAGCACTACTCGGACGAACTCGTAAGCATTGCTATCTCAAGCTTGTTTGTCAAGTTTAGTTGTCAAAACTATAAGTCTTGATTTCTAGTCTACTTATATCCATGTCTCAGATTAGGATAGAATGTGTAGTTGAGATTTAGGCTTCACGACGTTCATCGATTGAAGACGAAGAACTACTAAGGGGAGCTTGTGGAACTTTATCAATAAAAGATATGTGGAGACTTAAACTCATCCATCACTCAGAAGTCTATTATATTCTATCTTCTATTGAGACAAAAGTCGTATAACTATATAGACTTTATATTATACACATTCGATATTTCGAGCTGAGTTTAACTAGCTTATATCTTTCTAGAAATATGTGTTGGAAAGTTTTTTGCTGTAACTACGTTCATCATTATTCTTGACGAAAGTCAAAAGATGATCATGTAAAAATCTCCTGGTAACATCTTACATGATTTGTGTGAGACAGTCATTTAATGTATACTCGGAATGTTTCGTATTGATCATTCGATCACTTGAAAATTGCTTCTAAGCTAATAGTTTGTATGAGACAGCTGTTGTCGTCTTTTGAGAATGTTTCGTTGATTGAAATGGGAGTTAAGAGATAAAACCCATGTCTAGATACATTATTGTTTGTGTACTAAGTGTACGAACTGTTTTATCGGAATTCAGGACCGAAAGTTTGCATACCCGTTCGCAAACTTATTCAACTGTTCTTAAATCTGTTAAGTATGATTTCATACTCATGAACAAATACATTTATAAATTAAGGAATGCAATCCTTGCAAACCATGGCTAAAGTGTTCAGGAACTGATTCTTTTGAATCAACCCGATTTTGCTTCAATTGTGTCTAGTGTACTTCTATGAAAATATAAACAATTGAACAACTCTATGAGTAACACAATTAGATTCATTTGATTATCAATTGATCTATAAGTGTTAAGATGAACATGGTTAAGCGGAAAAGTGTTCATATGGCTAACTTTGGTTAACTGTAATTGAGCCAACTCAATATACACGTTTAGGTACGGTTACCCATATCTAAATGAAAGCATATTTCATTTGTGTGTAACAAGCTAAGACCATCTAACGGTGGAAATATATTAGCTTGAATATTAAATCAGGTTTCATCTAACAGTGAATATTCATTGCTTTGTTCCAAAGTTATCAAACCCTGATTTGAAGACTATATAAGGGAGAACTCTAGCAACTGGGAAACCTAATCTCCACATCTCTTGTGTGATACTAGTTGCGACTAGAGTCGATTCTCTTTTAATCTAGGTTTTTCCTAAAACCATTATAGGTTAACGACTTAAAGACTTCATTGGGATTCTGAATCCAGAACCAACTATTTTCTCCGTAGTTGCGTATTCTGATATTACTTTTTTCTACCGTATCGAGTATTATCTTCTCTAAGATTTTCTCGAGATTTATCTCCGATAGGTAAGATATAAAAAGTAATCACAAAGCTCTTTGTCTTATTCTTTGTGATTCCACAATAACTTGTTCTACTACCATATAGTTAAGTTGTTGTGAGGTGATTGATATTACTAGGATGTTCTTCGGGAATATACGACCGGTATATCAATTGGTTCTTGTTCACCTTGATTTATCAAAAGACGAAACAAAAACTTCGTAGGTATTTCTGTGGGATACAAATTTATCTATTCAATAGACTTTTCTGTGTGAGATAGATTTGTTTATCAAGTATTCGAATTTGGCTCGTAGCAACTCTTAGTTGTGGGTGAGATCAAATAAGGGAATCAAGTGCGTAGAGTCCTGCTGGGATTCAGAGGTGTAAGGAACGCGACTGTACCTTAATCAGTGTGGGATTGGTTAGGGCTCAACTACATTCCATCCCGAAGTTAACTTGTAGTAGGCTAGAGTCTATAGCGGCTTAATACAATGTGGTGTTCAAATCTGGACTAGGTCCTGGGGTTTATCTGCATTTGCTATTTCTTCGTTAACAAAATTTCTGTTGTTTATGTTATTTCTTTTCCGTATTATATTTTCTATATAATTTAAATATCACAGGTTGTGCGTAGTTCAATCAATTAGATAATCCAATCTTTAGTTGTTGATATAAATTGATTGACACTTGAACATTGGTCTTTGGTACCGTTCAAGTTGTTTCTCATAATAATCAGGCTCACGGATTTCTATCTGTTTGATTTGCTGATTACATTGAGAAACAAAGATATAACTCTTGGATATATTTTCGTTTATTGAGTCTGACTGTCTAGTTGATTCTCTTGGAATTATATTGGAGTTAGTCCATACAGATTGCCTAGATGAAATAATGGGTGTGGTTGTTAGACCTCCGTTTTTTCAATTGGTACCAGATTAGGCAAACACATTTAAGACCTCATAAGTCTGTGTTTGTAGCAATCTGACTATGTGGACAGAAGATTGTCTCATTCTTACGCGTACAAAAATGTCTTCCAAAGTTTTTGATTATGCCAAATGTCTCGGGCTTACCTCAAAAGATAAATTCTTAGCTGATTCTTCCGAATCCCGATGTAGAAATTTTTTGCTACTAGATTATGATAACATTCCCTCTGATGTGACATTTGACACTAGGTCAGAAGCTAAAATATTATTCACCAGAACTTTATAAAAAAAATCTGTTGAGATTATTGATATTCAAGATTCTAAAATAAAGTCTCTTGAAGAAAAACATTTTCATCTCATTGATGAACTTGAGAAGCCTCTTGATCGAGAATGGGAACTCTACGGTATCGTTGAGTCCTTCTCTAACAACATCGAAAACCATGTTCAAGAAACTACTCTACAGCGTGAAAAGATTGGTGTTCTTGAAGATATTGTTAAAGAAGATTCAGTTAGAGAAAAAACGTTTGATCGAGACTCATTCATCAGATCTGAACAACATTCGTGTTGAAAAAGAGAAACTGGTTGCCCAGGAACAGTGCAAATCCTTGGAAAAGGAAACTCTGTTTTAATGAGTAAACCTTCTTATGTGCCAATCTTTAATTCTCATATGGGATTACAGTATGTGAAGAAAATTACTCCAAATGAAAAGTCTGCTAAGAAATGTTTACATAGCTTGCAATCTTCTAATAGGACTACGAGTCTAAAATAGGTTCCTTCCGATGTCTCTCTTCCACGAACCTGTTCCTTATGCGGGAAAAGAAGTCATTATGATTCACATTGTTTTACTAGAAAGAAACAAATTTTTGATCTTCAAAATCTACTTCTTTTTACCATCGACAAAGTGAATAGTTTGACGACATCTACAACGGATTTCATTCCTGCAGAAAACCAGAATTCTCATGCACAAGGTTTCCAAAGTCACCCCTCTAGAAATCGCTGCAGGAATCGTGTCCCTCTTAATGGTGCTAATATTTGCGCTACGAATGTGCACATTCCCAGTGTTAATGAGAATAAATCTGGTAGACCTAAGTCTATGAGATGGAATTCTCTCAATTCTTACCCTCTGGAACCAATCTCTAGAGGTCCTAGATTTAGTCCTCAGAAAAATCCTTTTGATGGGTACTCAAAAAGGTTTATGTCTTATTTCTCTGGAATAAGAAATAACCGAATGAAGGTAAGGAATACGAGGCTCAAACATTCAGATGGTATTTACAACTCATCTCTCAATATTCATGGTGGGATTACATCTCACTTTTCTACCTAAATATAGGTAATTTCATCCTTGTATCTAACTTGAGAGTTGCAAGGATGATATTTGCGAGATGCTCAAGTCTACTGTAGGTTACCATTTGTCTTGTGTTTGAAATAATTGTTTTCTTCTTCTGTGAATGTTGAGTCATATCTTGACTCCTAGTAACTTTTGTATCTTTTTCATATGCTCTGATTTAAAGTAAACCTTTTAATCATTGAGCTATGAAAATATGAGATATCTGGAAACATAGTGTATTTCCTTATTATTGGATCCTTTCTGATCCATTAACCTTCCATAACTGGTCCACGGACGTGCGTTTCTTATGCTTGGGAGTTTATAGGGTTTCCATAACAAGGTGTTCTTCTCTTGTTCGTAAACATATATATATATATCGTATTGTTTTTTCCATCTCTAATAATAAAAAGAAAAAGAAAATGGAGAACTCTTCAAGACCTCAGGATGTGGTGAATCTTGAGATGGAATAAGACATTAAAGGATGTGATTCAGTTCAAGAACTTTTCCTGAAAATGATGATTGCAAGGAAAGAGTACAACTCTTGGATTGGTGAATCTGTCATGGATTTAATTATTTTTCAGAATGAATCAAGGATCGAATTTGCAAATCTTCAACTGCAAATAAATCAATTCTTTGATGGTCATATCAAAATCCATGAAAATCAAAAGGTCTTGATACGGAATCATAAGAAACTCATCGTGGAGTGCATCAAAGCTAGGCAGCTTGCCTGTATTGTTGATCGAAAAGTAAATGTTCTAACTCATGAACATGGAATTTCCATTGTCAAAAGAATCAAGGATATCAGTGATACCTTTTATGATGGAGCCTTTCAAAGGTATGAAGTTATCGAAGAAGCTTGATTTTTTTTTTTTGTCTAGGAAACTTCTTAAGAGAATTTATTCTTGTGTTTAAAGAAGGATAACTAGGGTTTGGAATATCATATATTGTGATTACACATAGCTATTGCCAACGATTTTCATCTTGCAATGTTTTTAGATTTATTTATTTAAATTCTAAGTTATTTGGAAGATGATTTTGCAGTATTAATCTTTATTGGTTTCATATATTGCAAATAATGTTATGGGATACGTGTGTTTACGTCCGTAAAATATGATTGTACCATATATGTCAAAAGTTAAGTCTATTATGTCATTATGAAAATATTGATGAAAATAGAATGAATTTTTGATGTCAAAGATTAAGTCTATGGTATCATTATGCAAATATTGATAAAAAATAGAATGAATCTTTTGAATATTCCACAGTATTGATCTTTCCCTGATCCACTTATATGTGAAAGTATTGTATGGCTCCGTGAGTTTTCTTATGTTGAGCATTTCCGATTAAATTAATCAATGATTAAGGTTCCTTTGTGGTTAATTTAATTGAGTTTTCTGGATTTACATTCATGTTTCATGTGATTTGTTAATGTCCAAAGAAATCCTTCTTTTCTTGTAAAAGTAAGGTCGCTCTTGTTGTTCTTTCGGGAATGACATTTTATGGGGGAGAGTTCTTAATTGAACTTGTGCTTAATTGCCAAATCTTTGTGGGGAGTGCGGCTGTGGAATATTGTAGGAGTTATCTTGTATCTTTATAAACTCCTTGATGAATACACTAAGTTTCGACTATGTGAAATCATCGAAAAAAAGTTGATATGTTCTCTTTTAGTCATAAAGTATCTCTTTGAGAATTTCATTATGATCCCGCTAGTCGTACCTTTGCCAATTTATATTGACAAAAAGGGGGAGCATTATTTTGTAGTTCACACTACATATACATATGGTTTACGGATCATGATGTAAGAGGGAGCGGTTTTCATTATGCGATGAAGTATTGACTAAGGGGGAGTGATACATATCACCGTAGTATTATTGTCAAAGTTGTGGTACAATTGAACTTTGATGTTATGTAATAATACTATGATACTATATAACAATAATTAAGAACATCTGTTTTCTTATTGTTATGGATACGGATCTTCAACAACTATGATGCTGAGTTGAACACGTTCAGAATCACTGGACTACTTGCAGTGACGAAGAATTCAAGGAATGTTGAAGAACCAAGGAAATCAAGCATTTGGATGAGAATCTACAAAGTTTATTTATATTGTAATCCATATGTATTGATAGTTTTGTCACTAAAATTGACAAAGGAGGAGATTGTTAGAGCACTGCTCGGTCGAACTCGCAAGTGTTGCTATCTCAAGCTTGTTTGTCAAGTTTAGTTATCAAAACTATAAGTCTTGATTTCTAGTATACTTATAGCTATGTCTCCGATTATGATAGAATGTGTAGTTGAGCTTTAGACTTTACAACGTTCATCGATTGAAGACAAAGAACTACTAAGGGGAGCTTGTGGAACTTCATCAACAAAAGGTATGTGGAGACTTGAACTCATCTATCACTCAGAAGTCTATTCTATTATATCTCCTATTGAGACACAAGTTGTGATACGATATATTTTTCTGTTATACATATTTGAGATTTCGAGATGAGTTTAACTCGCTTATATCTTTCTCGAAATATGTGTTGGAAAGCTTTTTGCTTTAACTACGTTCATCATTATTCTTGATGAAAGTCAAAAGATGATCGTGTGAAAATCACATGGTAACATCTTACATGATTTGTGTGAGATAGTCATTTGATGTAGACTCGGAATGTTTCGTATTGATCATTCGATCACTTGAAAATTGCTTATAAGCTAATAATAGTTTGTATGAGACAGCTATTGTCGTCTTCTAAGAATGTTTCAATGATTGAAATGAGAGTTAAGAGTTAAATCCCATGTCAGGATACATTACGGTTTGTGTACTAAGTGTACGAACTGTTTTGTCGGAATTCAGGATCGGAAGTTTGCATACCCGTTTGCAAACTTATTCAACTTTTTAAGTTAGGGTACATAAGTTTGCATACCCGTTCACAAACTGATTTAAATTTTGAATTCCGGGAACCAAGTTTTCGTACCCGTTCGAAAATAGTTTCAACTGAGTTCGGTCCGGAGCTAAAGTTTGCATACCCGTTTGCAAACTGTCGGCTTGTAACCAATGTTCGGAACTTAAATTTGCGTACCCGTTGGCAAACTTAAGTGGTTCAAGTTCTTAAATCGGTTAAGTATGATTTCATACTCATGAACAAATACATTTATAAATTAAGGAATGAAATCTTGGCAAACTGTGGCTAAAGTGTTCATGAACTGATTCTTTTGAATCAATCCGATTTTGCTTCAATTGTGTCTTGTATACTTCTATGAGAATATAAACAATTGAACAACTCTATGAGTAACACAATTAGATTCATTTGATTATCAATTGATCTAGAAGTGTTAAGATGAACATGGTTAAGAGAAAAGTGTTCATATGGCTAACTTCAGTTAATTATTATTGAGCCAACTCAATATATACGTTTAGGTACGGTTACCCATATCCAAATGAAAGTATATTTTATTTGTGTGTAACAAGCTAAGACCATCTAACGGTGGAAAGATATTAACTTCAATCTTAAATCAGGTTTTATCTAACGGTGAATATTGATTGCTTTGTTCTAAAGTTATCAAACTTTGATTTGAAGACTATATAAGGGAGAACTCTAGGAACTGGGAAACCTAATCCCCATACCTCATGTGTGATACTAGTTGCGACTAGATTCGATTATCCTTTAACCTAGGTTTTTCCTAAAACCATTATAGGTTAATGACTTAAAGACTTCGTTAAGATTCTGAAGCCAGCCCCAACTATTTTCTCTGTAGTTTCATGTTCTGATCTTACTTTGTTCTATCATATTGAGTATTATCTTCTCTAAGATTTGCTCGAGATTTATCTCTGATACGTAAGATATAAAAAGTAATCACAAAGCTCTTCGTCTCATTCTTGTTGATTCCATTATAACTTGTTCTACTACCATATAGTTAAGTTATTGTGAGGTGATTGAAATTACTAGTATGTTCTTCGGGAATATAAGACCGGTGTATCAATTGGTTCATGTTCACCTTGATTTACCAAAAGACGGAACAAAAACTTTGTAGGTATTTATGTGGGAGACAGATTCAATAGACTTTTCAGTGTGAGACAGATTTGTTTATCAAGTCTTCGACTTTGGGTCGTAGCAACTCTTAGTTTTGGGTGAGATCAGCTAAGGGAATCAAGTGCGTTGAGTCCTGCTGGGATTCAGAGGCGTAAGGAACGCGACTGTACCTTAATCAGTGTGACATTGGTTAGGTCTCAGCTACATTCCAGTCCGAAGTTAACTTGTAGTAGGCTAGAGTATGTAGCGGCTTAATACATTGTGGTGTTCAAATCTGGACTAGGTCCCGAGGTTTTTCTGCATTTGCGGTTTCCTTGTTAATTAAACTTCTGATGTCTATGTTATTTCTTTTTCGCATTATATTTTCTATATAATTGAAATATCACAGGTTGTGCGTAGTTCAATCAATTGTAAATCCAGCCTTTGGTTGTTGATTGAAATGGATTGACACTTGAAAATTGGTCTTTGGTACCGTTCAAGTTGCTTCTCATAATAATTAGGCTAGCGAATTTCTATCTGTTTGATTTGTTGATTACATTGAAAAACAGTGATATAATTCTTGTATATATTTTCCTTGATTGAGTCTGACTGTCTAGTTGATTATCTTGGAATTATATTAAAGTTAGTCCATACATATTGCCTAAACTAAATATTGGGTGTGGTTGTTAGACCCTCGCTTTTTCAGGTACCCTTGGAGTGAATGTCATGTAAGTAACAATCCTGAGCTTTGTGGGAATTCCAGTAAACATTAGAGGGGAAGCGGTGAACCCTTTGGGTGAATGCCATATAACGATCCTGAATTAGGCTGGAATTTTGGTAAACAATAGAAGGGAAGCGGTGAACCCTTTGGGAAGACGCCATATAATGATTTCGAACTGGGTGGAGTACCTTTGTGCTATGTTGTATTAGGCGCTAGGCGAGGCGAGGATCCAAGCCCAGCTCCTATGGCTCCCGAGGAAAAAAAATTAGAAAACCACATAAATATATATAATTTGGCGCCTTGGGCGCTTTTTCTTCTAGGCGCCCCCTGGGCACCTTTTACAACATAGCCTTTGCGTAAGGTAATACATTTGAAAACAAATATCACATTCTCCGTATCCAAAATATATTCAAACTAGCTGTATCCTGTCTGTATCCAAACTGGTTATTAATATTTTCAATCGGAATCTGTATCCAAATTATTTTTCGGATAGCGGACAATATTCTATCCGAAAATATAACAAAATAATTTATTATTTTGTTCTTGTATAAAAATTAATTATAGAAGTACATAACAAACATATAGGATAAAGGTAATAAAATATAATTTATTTAAGAACATTAATTAAATGTTTTTCAGGTTACAAGTCCGCCATTTTGTTAAGAGATACTCCAAAATAGGAGTCAGTTGACCTAAGTCTTAAACGAAGAAACGAAGATTCCGGATGCCAAAGTTCACCACCGATGTACTTCAACCCTTGTGAACCTAATCGAGAATTCCCGTTAAAGCAGAAAGGGATGTTATAAAACCATAGATAGAACCGCCATGCAAACAGAGAAACCATTCCATTGCAAGTAGCCAAACACGGTAAATAAGCTAACCTTAGAAAGCACTAAGCTGACTAATCTAAATAAAGCTAACTAAATAACACTAACTCACTAATAGTAAATCTGAACAACGAGAGCTCGTCAATAAATGTTTTTTTTCCTTACCTAAAATCGTCTGGAGAGGAGAGAAAAAAGTGAAATCTACAAATGCAGATGAAAGCCACAATTCCCTCTTTGTCTAACCATAAAAGTTAAAAATAATTTAAGCATACAAAAATCAAGGAAATGAAATGAAATCAATACTCCCTCCGTCCCACTATTAGATGACCTAGTTGAAGTTTGCACAATTCATAAGGCAATGAATGAAATGAGTGTTTTTAAGTATTTTTTACAAATATACCCTTATGGATAATAATTTGTAAAATTTAGAAATCATTTATCTCACAAACTATACCATAGATTTTCGTAAATTTTGTACCGTTGAAAATCATTTTAAAATACCTACGTAACGAGTATAAACATGAATATCAAATTATACATATTTCTTATGATATCGATAATCAATCAAAAGGGTAGTTTTAGAGATATCCCCTTGATTAGTGAAATAGATCAACTAATGATGGGACAAGATCTTAGACCAAGTAGGTCATCTAATGGTGGGACGGAGGGAGTATCATATTGTTCGATCAGGAAACACTTGGTTGAATGAGTGGTTACCCATATACCTTCCATGGTGGAGCTCAAGGGTTCAACCACTTTGAAACCTCGTAAAAGCGGGATTAGTAAGTAGTTATACTTGGGTTGGCAGTGAGGGTTGGGTACCACCAGGGGGTGGGTCCAGATGTCCCTATTTCAAAAAAAGGAAAAACATATTGTTCGATCTGATGATAAATCTAATCACAATAATGTTGGGGCAATTGGCTCTTATGAATACTAAATAGTACAGTACCAACCGGGTTCAGGTCTATCTACGCGCTAAGTAATCTTGTGGAAATAAACTAGCTAACGAGAAACAATAGATATCTCGATGAACCTCACTACAATCTAGGATGAGAAGAAGAAAAAGAGAACAACATAGATACAAGTCATAAACAAAAGTAACTACAAGTAAAGTACTTACAAATTTAACGTGGTTCAACAATATACATAGTGTGTGTATATTTTCTACATCCACCAAAACGTTACAACTTCTTTCTTTATAATAGAACCAAAATTACACATCCTGATTGAATAATCAATTCATTGACTCACCACAATATAAACGAACACAAGATCTCTCACAAACGCTCTATAACTCCAAAGTAGAGGCTTCACTCATAGGAGATAATGTTTGCAACATTATAAGCCACAACGATATTATCTTCTCCACACCCCCTAATATAAATTGTTCATGGATGCCTTCTTCTTAACATCAATAGTTTACTCCAGCACCACCAAGATGATTTAGTCCTCAA
Source organism: Papaver armeniacum (assembly GCA_023531295.1). Lineage (NCBI taxonomy): Eukaryota > Viridiplantae > Streptophyta > Magnoliopsida > Ranunculales > Papaveraceae > Papaver > Papaver armeniacum. The sequence goes on from JAJJWW010017888.1 coordinate 102,219, forward strand.
ACAAGATTCTTACCAACATCTGCATACGAAAACTTCATAATGAAATATCTCTCAACATCGATAAGTACTCCATAAGCACCATAATGATATACTCCTTACACCATTAGTGGTCTCTCACATACCACCCTAAAAGGTGGGATGAATTCCTCAAGTCTTCATTGAGAATTCCATAACTAAACACATAGCTTGGACCTCCTTGTGTAGGAGTTACAAACTTAATTCTAGGAATTGGCCTCCTTGGATTAGGAAACCGTCACAAACAGGAACCCTTTCATCTTACTATATATACTAATACTAAAATAAAGAAAAGACCCGTTTTTGGTGAAACATTCTTTTTGGTTGATCACAGAAAGACCAAATAGTTTGGTGTCACCCTGATGTTACTAAAGCTAAGTCCTATGGTATTCTAATATAGCATCTAGATTGGAAGCTAGAATAACCTCCTAAGTCTTATAGCAATTCTATTTCCGTGACCGCGCTAAATGGAACATCGTAACCATCTCAGCATCGGGTCAAAGTAAATAAAAATTTGCGTTGAATCGAACAACGAAAAATTGATTTTCTTTGCGCTAAACCATTCAGCGAAACTATCTCGCTACTAATTGGAATGCGAGATATATCTGGAAAGAGAAGTAGTGTTAAAGAATAGACAACGCTTTTTGTGTAATCTGCAGCGCTTTTTGTCTAATCTAGCCCATATGACTTAGGCTTATATGACCTTAAATATCAAGCACTACTATACATATATATTCAAAGGAAAAAATGTCCATTAAATCAATGTTTTATATATTCTCAGGAATATGCCTGTCAATATCTGTCCGATATCCGGAATCCATTTCCGAGTATTCGAGATCCTATAGGATTTTATCTATTTTTTCGGATATCGGATCGGATATTCTATCGGATATTTCTTCCATAATATATCGGAATCGAATTAGGCTCAATCCGAATTGTTAATATCCGATATCCGATAGAACAAGGACTTATTTGTGATTTACCCTAACCATATTAGAGTTGAGTAGAAGAGTAAGGAAAAATATCCGATATGAAATGTTTGAGAAATTGAACTTAAATTTCAATTATGAACATATTTTATAGGATTTTTAACATTTTTTTATCAGAATCGGATATTATCGGATAAATATCTGATAGCTTAGCCTATCGAAATCGCCATATGATTTTGATATCCTATAGGATATTATCGGATATTAAATATCTGATAGCGCTTAACCTATCGGATACGGATTTATGAAGATCCGACGGATATTCATCCATTGACACCCCTACTCAGCAGGAATGCCATTGTTTTAAAAAAAATTCAAAAATATTAAAAACTTGGTATCTTTCAATTTTTTTTTTTTTTTTGGTTTTGGTTTTAAATATATAATATTTAATTAACTTATTAAACTACAGAACTTTTGGTTGGTAGCCGAGCAACAAGATGAGTCCCAACCCCTTTCTGAAAAATAACACCCAGTCTATGGAAAATAAAACTCTCTAGTCCACTACCAGCGTCATCTTTCAAATTACACCGAAATTTTATAAAATTAGTACATTTGGAAAGCTCTTTGAATTATCTAGTAATGAATACAAATAATTTTATTAAATCTTTATTTTTACAAATTACTTTTTATTATTGTCAAATTTGATGGTATAACCGTTGTGAGAATGTTTCCACGAGGAGGATCACAGGATCATCCTCCTCCACCTACTGGTCCTGGTATGTAAACAAGCATAAGCCCTTGTGGATGGGATGGGGGATGTGCTGGAATTAAAAAAATTATCAGTATAAGATGAATGAGCTCCCTTGTCTGCAGCAAAATCCCAATTTTATGTTTCCAAAATCTTTTTATACACCAAAATTCTCTACACCTCTGCGCCTGCCAATAAATGAATGCCACGTGTTCAATTTTAACATACCAAAATCAGAGTATATTTGTCAAATTTTCAGGGAGATAAAAATGGAAACGTTTATCCTTCCTTCAAATACTGTACCGTAGTCTTTGGACTAATTGACGAACACTTTTCATTCTCTTCAACATTTTCAATTCATTATTATGATGAAGCATTCTTATGTGATTTTCCATAAACTGTAAACCTATAGTACATGCAGTGGATCCTCTATAATGAAAATTATATCAATGACTTTGGATACCGAATTCCTGCATGGTATAAGACCTATAGGCTAGATTAAAGGTCCTGTTGTACCCGCATTGAAAACAAGCATAAGCCCTTGTGGATGGGATGGTGGGATGTTGGGATCCTAGTCAATGGAATCAACCGGTTTTCGAGTTGAAAACTTAAGTTTATTTCTCTTCAGTTAATAGCCAAGAACCATTTACCTCAAGCTCCCCTTAATAAAATGGAATGGGTCTGCCTTTTTTCATGGTAGATCATGGTACAAATGTATTACAAACCGATTACACAGCTGTAAATCACAAATAGTTATTTCATTCACAGTGGGAAAATGGTGATTTGAATCAGCCTTTGTCTTTTTATCGAGACATTAAGGCTGTTGGTCTAAGCTGATCGACACAACTTAACAGAAGTGAAGGTTCAAAGAACATGCTTTAAGATGAGAATAATAATTGTAAGACCAAGAAATTCTTGGTCCGTTCAAAAATTATTCTGAGAAGAGATAATGATGTTTTCCATTTTTAGCTCCTGAAAATCTTTTAATTTTAACAATAAAACTCTGAAGGATCCTTTCATTTGCAGGCGCAGAGGTGTAGAGGATATTTGGTGCAGACGATCCGGAGCCCTTTTGTCTTTACTAGACTAGTGATCAATTAAGGAAACCTATCCAAATATGGAAATCGTCCCAAACTTAGGAAACGTTCCCCCGGCCTGTTCAAATACTGTATCACCTTGCATGTACTAGTAAATCTATAAATACATATAACCTGGCAGAGATCTTCTCATACTCGCATACCTAATTTTCTTTTCGATCAGAAAAACCCTAGCAAGAATGTCTTCTTCTGTTGCCACTGAGTTTCAACTCATCGGTCCTCCATCAATCCACCGCCAAACTAAAAAAACTGCTTTCACTTTCATGGACTTAATGGTTAATAACCTTAACGATTTTATGAATTCTACTTTTCGGTACCGTTCGTGTTCTGCAGTTAAAGCTACGAAGCGTTCTCGTCGTTCCCGAGTTAGAGTTACACAGCAGTCTCGTTTATCATCTCGTTCTCAGTCTCGTTCTTGTTCTCAAGTTAGAAGATCTCCTTCTCCAGTTAGAAGACGGCTTTATCGTTCTGCTAGAGAGACACGGAGGTCTCGTTCTCCATCTCGTTCTTGGTCTCCAGTTAAAAGACGGCGTTCTCGTTCTCAGTCTCGTTGTGACTCTCCAGTTAGAGTGACACCGCGTTCTCGATTTCGTTCTTGGTCTTCTCGTTCTTGGACTCCAGTTAAAAGACGGTGTTATCGTTCTCCGTCTCGTTCTCGGTCTCCAGTTAGAGTGACACGCCGGTCTCGTTCTCGATCTCCAATTAGAAAATGGCGTCCTCGTTCTCCGCCTCGGTCTTCAATTAGAAGATGGCGTCCTCCGTCTCGGTCTCCAGTTAGAAGATGGCGTTCTCCGTCTCGTTCTCGCTCTCCAGTTAGAGCGAGACGGCGTCCTCGAGATCTTTCTTCGTCTAGTTCTTCCGATCTAGTTCTTCGTCTAGTTCTTCCGATCTAGTTCTTCATATAGTTCTTCGTCTCGATATAGTTCTTCGTCTAGTTCTTCATATAGTTCTCCGTCTCGATCTCGTTCTTTCTCTCCAGTTAGAGTTACACGGCGACCTTGTTCTTGGTCTCGCTCTCCGTCTCGTTCTGTATCTCGGTCTCCGTCTCGTTCCACTTCTCGTTCTTATTCTCCAGTTAGAGTTACACAGCCTCATTCTTTGTGTCCAGTTAGAGGTCTTACAGAGAATGGATCAGCAACATACGTTGCAAGTGGAAACCCATTACTTGACTTCTTCTTCCATGTAGTTCCTGATACACCACACGAAAGCATGACTCAACGGTTAGAGTTGGCTTGGAAACATGATCCTTTAACAACTTTGAAGTTGATATGTAACTTGAGAGGTGTTAGAGGAACTGGAAAATCCATTAAAGAAGGGTTTTATGCCGCTGCATTGTGGCTTCATAAGAATCACCCTACAACCCTAGCTTCTAATCTTAAAGCTATTTCTGGCTTTGGATATTTCAAAGATTTGCCTGAAATTCTTTATAGACTTCATGAAGGTGTTGATATCCGAGAAGTTCAGAAGAGAGAGTGGAAGACAGAAAAACATAATTACCCAGTGAAAAATCAGAATGGTAAACGAGTTCATGCACATCCGAAGTGCAAAAGAAAATCTAAACTGATGAAAACAAAACCCGGGAGTAAACTCCACGATAAGGAACAGCAGCCTAAGAAGAAGAGTAGAAAAGAAAAGGCGATTGAAATGTCTAAAAGAGCACTAGAGAGGTATGGTGAAGACACCGAGTATAGAATCTTGCATGATGCAGTCTCTGATCTTTTCGCCGAGTTTTTAATTTCTGATTTGAAGTATTTAAGTTCCGGTGAACTTGGTAAGATTACTTTGGCTTCAAAATGGTGTCCTTCTTTGAATTCTTGTTTCGACAAAGCTACTCTTTTATGTGAAAGTATTGCTAGAAGGATTTTCCCGCCTAATTCCAACCCTGACTATGAAACTATCGTAGAAGCTCAATATGTTTATCGTGTTCGCGATCGTTTGAGGAGAGAATACTTGGTTCCTCTTCGTAAAGTATTAGAATTGCCTGAAGTTTACATGAGTTCCAAAAACTGGGAATTGTTGCCGTATAACCGTGTTTCATCCGTTGCTATGAAGAAGTACAAGGCTTTCTTTGAAGAACATGATAAAGAACGGTTTAATGAGTATCTAGAGAGTGTTAAAAAAGGAGACACAAAGATTGCTGCTGGTGCACTGTTACCGCACGAGATATTAGCTTCTTTGGATGA